>OX371299.1:0-16342 GCA_947310995.1 Yponomeuta cagnagella | reverse complement strand
TTATTTATAATAATATAAAATACAATAAAATTCATAAAATAAATCTAAATAAATAAATTTTAAAATTATTTATTTGAAAAAATTGATAAATAATAGAATAATTTTTTATAATTTTATAAATTCCTTGTCCTCTATATAATTCTCTTCATCCTATATCTATATTTTTATATAAATTTTGACCAAAATTTAAAAAATAATAATTTAAACCATATGTAAATAAATTTGGCATAAATCATATCAAAGATAAAAAATTTCTTAATTCATATATAATTATTATTTTTCTTATAGAATAAATTTTTATATTACTAATTAAAAACCCTATAATTCCCCCTAATAATCTTACATAAATTACTATAAATTTTATATTAAAAGATAAATAAATTATATAAGGTTTTCTAAAAATTAATCATATTAATATTCTTCCTCTAATTAATCTTATTAATAATAAAATAAATATACTTTTTAATATAATATAATCTTCTTCAAATAAATTATAAATAGAAATTAAATTAAAATTATTTATTATTATATAAAATAATAAACGAATTGTATAAAATATAGTTAATCCCGTTGAAATAAAATATAAAAAATAAATTATTAAATTTAAATTTCTTATTCTTACTATTTCTAAAATTAAATCTTTTGAATAAAATCCTGCTAAAAAAGGAATACCACATAAAGCTATATTAGAAATATTCAAACATAAAGATGTTAAAGGAATAAAATTTCTTATTCCCCCTATAAAACGAATATCTTGAATATTTATTATTATATGAATAATTACTCCTGCACATATAAATAATAAAGCTTTAAATATAGCATGTGTTAATAAATGAAAAAAAGCTAATTTAGGAAATCCTATACTTAAAATTCTTATTATTAATCCTAATTGTCTTAAAGTAGATAAAGCAATAATTTTTTTTAAATCAAATTCATAATTAGCTGAAATACCAGCTATAAATATGGTTAACCCAGAAATAATTAATAAAAAATTAAAAAAAACTGTATTATATAAAAGTTCATTAAATCGAATTAATAAATAAACTCCTGCTGTAACAAGAGTAGAAGAATGAACTAAAGCAGAAACAGGAGTAGGAGCAGCTATTGCAGCAGGTAATCAAGATCTAAAAGGAATTTGAGCTCTTTTAGTTATAGCAGCTATAATAATTATAACTCTTACTATTATTATCGAATAATCATTTTTTATAAAATTTATATAAAAAATATAATTTCATCTTCCATAATTTAAAAATCAAGTAATAATTATTAAAATAAAAACATCCCCAATTCGATTTGATAAAGCAGTTAATATCCCTGCATTATATGATTTAATATTTTGATAATAAATTACTAAACAATAAGAAACTAACCCTAAACCATCTCAACCTAATAAAATACTAATTATATTAGGACTAATAATTAATAATATTATAGATAATACAAATAATAAAACTAAAATAATAAATCGAATTAAATTATTTTCCGATTTTATATAACTTTTTCTATAATAAATTACTACAGAAGAAATTAATCTAACAAATCTTATAAATAAAAATGATATTCAATCTAATAAAATCGATATAATAATTATACAAGAATTAAATGTTATTAATTCTCATTCTAAAAATACTACTAAATCATTTATAATAAAATAATTAAATATTAAAAAATTTAAAATTCTAAATATCAATAAAAAAAAAAATCTTAAAAAACAAATTATATTTTTAATAACTTAAAATAATATAAAATTATATTTTTGATACCACAAATCAATATTTTTCTTAAATTATTTAAGTAAAATCAAATTATTGTATAATCTACCTTAAAAATAATAATATTTAAAGGTAATCAATGTAATAATAAAATTAAATATTCTCGAGATACTCCTGTATAAAATCTATAAATTCCATAATTAATTTTCCCATGTTGAGTAAATGAATATAAATATAATCTATAACCTGCACTAAAAAATGAAATTAATATTAATATAAATATTGAAATTCATGATCATCTTAATAAACTATTAATTAAACTAATTTCTCCTAATAAATTTAAAGAAGGAGGAGCTGATATATTAGAAGAAACAAGTAAAAATCACCATATTCTTATAGAAGGTATAAAATTTATTATACCTTTATTAAAATATAAACTTCGTCTATGAAAACGTTCATAATTAATATTAGCTAAACAAAATATACCTGATGAACACAACCCATGCCCAATTATTAAAATATATGAACCAACAAACCCTCAATAATTTATTGTAAAAATTCCTGAAATAACAATACTTATATGAGCTACAGAAGAATAAGCAATTAAAGATTTAATATCTACTTGACAAAAACATATTAATCTTACATAAAATCCTCCTAATAATCTTACAATAATTCAAAAATAATTTATTTTTATATTAATTTCTTGTAAAAAAATTAATACTCGTAATAAACCATAACCTCCTAATTTTAATATAATTCCAGCTAAAATTATTGAACCTGAAACTGGAGCTTCAACATGAGCCTTAGGTAATCATAAATGAACAAAATACATAGGTATTTTAACTAAAAAAGCTAAAATTATTGATAAATATAAAAAAATTATATTAAAATTATAAAATTTTAATATATAAAAATTTAAAAAATTTAAATTTGTATATAAATAAAAAATTCCTATTAATAAAGGTAAAGACCCAAATAAAGTATAAAATAAAATATAAATACCTGCTTGAATACGTTCAGGTTGATAACCTCAACCAATAATTAAAAATAAAGTTGGAATTAAACTCCCCTCAAAAAAAAAATAAAATATAAATATATTTAAAGAACTAAATGTTAAATATAATATAATTAATAAAAATAAAATATTAAAAAGAAAAAATTTTTCATAATAATTAATTTTATATAAATTTTCTCTTGCTATAATTATTAAAATACAAATTCAAATACTTAATATAATTAATCCAAAAGATAATATATCACAACCTAATATATAACTTAAATTAAAATTAAATCCAATTATAATAATTTTTATTATAAATATAAATATTAATAATATTATTATTATTTGAACCAATCAAAATATTTTATTTAAAAAACATAAAGGAATTATAAATAATATTATAAATAAAAATTTTATCATTTATAATAAATTAAAACTTTGAAAATAATCATTTCCATGAGTACGAATTATAGAAATTAAAATAGATAATCCTAAAGCTCCTTCACAAACAGTAAAAACTAAAAAAACTATTAATATATATATATTAAAAAAAAAAAAATTCAATATAAAAGTTATAAAAAAAAAAATTCTTAAAACAATAAATTCTAAACTTAATAAAACTACTAATAAATGTTTTTGTTTAGAAACAAAAATTATATTACCAATAATAAATATAATAAAAAAAATTAATCATCTTATAATTATCATTAGTTTTTGTAGTTTATAAAAAACATTGGTCTTGTAATCCAAAAAAAAGAAACTTTCTTTAAAAACTTCAAAGAAAAAGATATACCTTTATCTATAATTTCCAAAATTATAATTTTATTTAAACTATTCTTTGATATTATAAAAATTTTTATTTCTTTATTAATAATTTTTTTATCACTAATTATATATTTTTTAAATAATCCATTAAGTATAGGACTAATAATTTTATTACAAACTTTTTTAACATGTATTATAAGAGGAATATTAATTAATACTTATTGATTTTCTTATATTTTATTTTTAACTTTTTTAGGAGGACTTTTAGTATTATTTTTATATGTATCTAGTATTGCCTCTAATGAAATTTTTATTATTTCATTAAATAAAATTATTCTTATAATAATTATTATAATTTTTTTATTTATTATTTCTTTATTAAATTATAAAAATATAAACTGAATAAATATAAACTTTAATGAAGAAATAAATCAATTTTTAAATAAATTTATATTTTTTAATAATGAAAATAAAATTAATTTATCTAAAATATACAATAAACAAACTTTTTTATTAATATTAATAATAATTATATATTTATTTATTACTTTAGTAGCTGTAATTAAAGTAACTAATATTTTTTATGGACCTATTCGATCAAGAAATTATTAATAAATAAACAAATGATAAGTAAATTTTTACCAATTCGAAAATATAATCCTATTATTAAAATTATTAATAGATCTTTAATTGATTTACCTTCTCCTTCCAATATTTCAGCTTGATGAAATTTTGGATCTTTATTAGGTCTATGTTTAATAATTCAAATTTTAACAGGATTATTCCTAACAATATATTATACAGCTAATATTGAACTAGCATTTTATAGAGTAAACTATATTTGTCGAAATGTAAATTATGGATGATTAATTCGAACAATACACGCAAATGGAGCATCTTTTTTTTTTATTTGTGTTTATATACATATTGGACGAGGAATTTATTATGAATCATATAATTTAAAATATACTTGATTAATTGGAGTTATTATTTTATTTTTATTAATAGCAACAGCCTTTATAGGTTATGTACTTCCTTGAGGACAAATATCATTTTGAGGAGCTACTGTTATTACTAATCTTTTATCAGCTATTCCTTATTTAGGAAATATATTAGTAAATTGAATTTGAGGGGGATTTGCAGTTGATAATGCTACTTTAACTCGATTTTATACTTTCCATTTTCTATTACCCTTTATTATTATTATAATAACTATAATTCATCTTTTATTTTTACATCAAACAGGATCCAATAATCCTTTAGGAATTAATAGAAATTTAGATAAAATTCCTTTCCATCCATTTTTTTCACTTAAAGACTTATTTGGTTTCATTATAATATTAATAATACTAATTATATTAACTTTAATTAACCCTAATTTACTAGGAGACCCAGATAATTTTACTCCTGCTAATCCTTTAGTTACTCCTATTCATATTCAACCTGAATGATATTTTTTATTTGCTTATGCAATTTTACGATCAATTCCAAATAAGTTAGGAGGTGTAATTGCTTTATTAATATCAATTATAATTTTAATAATTTTACCTTTTACTTCCTTTAAAAAAATTCAAGGTAATCAATTTTATCCTTTAAATCAAATATTTTTTTGATGCTTAATTACTATTATTTTCTTATTAACCTGAATTGGAGCTCGTCCTGTAGAAGATCCTTATATTATTACAGGTCAAATTATTACAATTTTATATTTCTCATATTTTTTATTAAATCCAATTATAGGAAAATTATGAGATAACATTATTTTTAATAAATAATTAATGAGCTTGTTATAAAGCATTTGTTTTGAAAACTTAAGAAAGAATATAAATTCTATTAATTTATACTAAAAATAAATTAAAATATAAATATTATATATATATATATATATATATATTAATAATTTAATAAAAAAATTTTTAAACCTAAATAAAAAATTAAAAAATTCAATGAAATAGGTAAATAATTTTTTCAAGCTAAATATATTAATTTATCATAACGATAACGAGGTAAAGTACCTCGCACTCAAATAAAAATAAAAGATAAAAAAACTAACTTTAAATAAAAAAAAAAATTCAATATAAAACCACCTAAATAAAAAACTCTAAAAATTAAACTTATAAATAAAATTGAAGAATATTCAGCTAAAAAAATTAAAGCAAAACCTCCTCTTCTATATTCAATATTAAATCCTGAAACTAATTCTCTTTCACCTTCTGCGAAATCAAATGGAGTACGATTAGTTTCTGCTAATCTTGAAGAAAATCAACATAATGATAAAGGAAATATTAAAAATAAAAATCATAAATAATTCTGATAAATATTAAATTTTATTAAATTAAAATCTATAATCATAATAATTCTAGATAATATAATTAATGCCAATCTAACTTCATAAGAAATAGTTTGAGCTACAGCTCGTAATCCCCCTAATAAAGAATAACTAGAATTAGAGGATCACCCCGCAATTATTACAGTATAAACACCTAATCTAGTACAACAAAAAAAAAATAATAAACCTAAATTAAAATTAATAAAATTAAAATAATAAGGTATTATTATCCAAAGAATTAATGATAAAGAAAAAGCCACAATAGGAGAATAATAATATATTAAATAATTTGAAAATAAAGGATATATTGATTCTTTACAAAATAATTTAATAGCATCAGAAAAAGGTTGTAAAATTCCTATAAATCCTAATTTATTAGGACCCTTACGAATTTGAATATAACCTAATAATTTACGTTCCAATAAAGTTAAATAAGCTACTCCAATTAAAACTCCAATTATTAAAATTAAACCTCCTAAAATTATTAAAAAATAATCTTTTAAAATCATTTACTATCTATATAATTAATTATATATTAATGACTTCTAAAACCATCACATTTTTCTGTCAAAATAGTTTAAATAATTATATATATATATATATATATATATTATATTATAATTTTCATTATTAAAATTCTTTTAAATAAAATTATTTTTAATATTTGATCCTTTCGTACTAAAATATTACATATAATTAAAGATAGAAACCAACCTGGCTCACACCGGTTTGAACTCAGATCATGTAAGATTTTAATGATCGAACAGATCAAAATTTTAAACTTTTGCATTTAAATTTTATCTTAATCCAACATCGAGGTCGCAAACTTTATTTTTTATAAGAACTAAAAAAAAAAATTACGCTGTTATCCCTAAGGTAATTTAATCTTATAATCAAAATAAAATTGGATCAAATATTCAATTATTTTTGTTAATATTTAAAAAAAGTTTTATTAATTTTTTTATCACCCCAATAAAATAATTATATAATTTTTAATTAAATTTATAAATATAATTTTAATTTATAAAATTATTAAACTCTATAGGGTCTTCTCGTCTTTTAAAATTATTTTAACTTTTTAAATAAAAAATTAAATTCTATAAATTTATTAAGAGACAGCTTATATTTTATCCAATCATTCATACAAGTCATCAATTAAAAGACTAATTATTATGCTACCTTTGTACAGTCAAAATACTGCAGCCCTTTAATTATTTTAATCAGTGGGCAGACCAGACTTTAAATTATTAATCAAAAAGACATGTTTTTGATAAACAGGTAAATATAAATTTTTGCCGAATTCCTTATAATAAATTAAAATTAAATTTTAATTTTAAATAATTATATACTAATTTTATCATTATAACATTATTTTTATTATTAAAAAAATTTTTTTTATATAAATTTAAATTATAATTTAAATTTTATTTTTAATAAAATTATTTATAATAAACTAAAAATTTTTAAAAATTTAAATTATAAAATTTTTAATAATCAATAAATTTTAATTATAAAAATTTATTTTAAAGATTATCCCTTAAAATATTAAACAAATTTTTATTTTAATAAAAAATTATTAAAATAATAAAAACTTTATCTAAATTAAATTTATTTCTAAAAAAACTAGATATATTAAAAAACGATTAACATTTCATTTCAAATTAATTATTAAAAATATTTATGCAACAATAACTTTTATAATTAATTATCTCTTTTTAATTCGAGAATTTTATATTAAATAAAAATTTTTTAATAAACTCTGATACACAAGATACATTAAAATAAAATTACTTTTTTATAAATTAAATTTTCAATTTTTCAATTTTCTAATACTATACTAATATACTATAAAATAATTAATTTTTTCTTTAAATAATACTTTAACCCCCTAAAATATTTTTAAATTAAAATTATTTTTATTAATTTTATATAATTAAATTTTTATTTTTAAATTAATTGATTTAACAATCTCTTTTCAATGTAAATGAAATACTTAAATAAAGCTTTAATTTATCTTTCTAGGAACACTTTCCAGTACCCCTACTTTGTTACGACTTATTTCAATTTATAAATGAAAGCGACGGGCAATATGTACATATTTTAATTTTTAATCATTTTATTAAATTAAATAAAATTACTTTTAAATCCACTTTCATTAAATTATTACAAATTTAAATTCATTTAAATAAATTTATTGTAATCCATTATATTCTTATTTATAAACTGCATCTTGATCTGATTTAAATTTATATTAAAATTTTAAAATATTATATTTTTAAAAAAATATTTTTAAAACAACGATATACAAATTTATAAAATAAGTAAATTTATTCGTGGATTATCAATTATTAAACAGATTCCTCTAAATAAACTAAAATACCGCCAATTTATTTAAGTTTCAATAAATAATTAATTACTATTTTAGTATATAAATTTAATTTTTAATAATAGGGTATCTAATCCTAGTTTTATATAAAATTTATAAATTCATAAAAAATAAAAATCTTTTAAATTAAAATTTCACTTAATAATTTAAATTTTATTTTAATACATATAAATTTTATTAATTTATTTTACTAATAAAATTTATTTTATTTTTTGTATAACCGCAACTGCTGGCACAAAATTAGTTAATAATTTTTAAATTACTAAATCATAATCTCTTATATTTTTAATATTAATTACTACAAATGATAATTATTTTTAAAATAATTAATTTATATACTAAAATTTATATGTAAAATAAATTTATAATAAATTTCCTAAATCATAAAATTTTTATTTATATTATATATTTTTTATATAGATTTTTTTTTTTTTTTTTTAAATAAAAAATTTATATATATATATATATATATATATATATATATATATATATAATTATAAATATATAATTATTAAAATATATTAATAAATAAATATTTTAATATATATAAAATTAAATTAATTAAATAATTAATATAATTTATTAAATTTTTAATATTTATTCTCTATTTCTTTTTATAATATGATTATAAAAACAAAATTGCTATATAAATTTTAACAATTTAATATATATATATATAATTATAAATATATAATTATTAAAATATATTAATAAATAAATATTTTAATATATATAAAATTAAATTAATTAAATAATTAATATAATTTATTAAATTTTTAATATTTATTCTCTATTTCTTTTTATAATATGATTATAAAAACAAAATTGCTATATAAATTTTAACAATTTAATATATATATATATAATTATAAATATATAATTATTAAAATATATTAATAAATAAATATTTTAATATATATAAAATTAAATTAATTAAATAATTAATATAATTTATTAAATTTTTAATATTTATTCTCTATTTCTTTTTATAATATGATTATAAAAACAAAATTGCTATATAAATTTTAACAATTTAATATATATATATATAATTATAAATATATAATTATTAAAATATATTAATAAATAAATATTTTAATATATATAAAATTAAATTAATTAAATAATTAATATAATTTATTAAATTTTTAATATTTATTCTCTATTTCTTTTTATAATATGATTATAAAAACAAAATTGCTATATAAATTTTAACAATTTAATATATATATATATAATTATAAATATATAATTATTAAAATATATTAATAAATAAATATTTTAATATATATAAAATTAAATTAATTAAATAATTAATATAATTTATTAAATTTTTAATATTTATTCTCTATTTCTTTTTATAATATGATTATAAAAACAAAATTGCTATATAAATTTTAACAATTTAATATATATATATATAATTATAAATATATAATTATTAAAATATATTAATAAATAAATATTTTAATATATATAAAATTAAATTAATTAAATAATTAATATAATTTATTAAATTTTTAATATTTATTCTCTATTTCTTTTTATAATATGATTATAAAAACAAAATTGCTATATAAATTTTAACAATTTAATATATATATATATAATTATAAATATATAATTATTAAAATATATTAATAAATAAATATTTTAATATATATAAAATTAAATTAATTAAATAATTAATATAATTTATTAAATTTTTAATATTTATTCTCTATTTCTTTTTATAATATGATTATAAAAACAAAATTGCTATATAAATTTTAACAATTTAATATCTAGACCGTTTATAATAATTTATTATATAAATTAAAAAAATTAAAAATAAGCTAAACGAAGCTTTTGGGTTCATACCCCAAATATAAAGATTAATTCTTTTTTTTAAAAATAAAGTGCCTGAAAAAGGATTACTCTGATAGGGTAAATTATGTAGAATATATCTACCTTTATTATACTTTATAGAATTAAACTATATCTAATAGAATCAAAATCTATTGTGCATCATACACTAAAATATAAATAATTAATAAATTTTTAGTTTATTATAAAGATAAATAATCTCTTTATTTTAAATTATTTTTAACTTTAATTCCAATAAAATATTTTTTTTTTTTACTTTATTTTTTAGAACTTTAATTTCAATTTCTTCTAATACTTGATTAGGTTGTTGAATTGGATTAGAAATTAATTTACTTAGATTTATCCCCCTTATTTCTAATGTAAATAATTTAATATCTTCTGAAGCTTCTTTAAAATATTTTTTAGTTCAATCTATCGCTTCAATCAATTTATTATTTATTATTTTAATAAAAATAATTTTATTAAAAAATTTTGAATGAAATAATATAATTTCCATCTCATTAAATTTACCTTTACTTATAAAAATAGGATCTGCTCCTTTCCATTTTTGATTCCCTAATATTATAGAAGGATTATCTTGAATAAATTGTTTTATTTTAATGACATGACAAAAAATTTCTCCTATAATTTTAATTTCTTATTATTATAATATAAATTTTTTAATTTTTATTATAATTTTAAATATAATAATTAGAATTATAGGAGGAATAAATCAAACTTCTTTACGAAAATTATTAGCATTTTCTTCTATTAATAATATCAGATGAATATTAATTTCTATTTTAATTAGAGAAAACTTATGATTAATATATTTTTTAATTTATTCATTCTTAAATTTTTTAATATGTTCTATCTTTTTTTATTTTAATATTTTTTATTTTAATCAAATATTTTTTTGTAATATAATAAATATAATAAAATTATATTTATTTTTAAATTTATTATCTTTAGGGGGATTACCCCCTTTTTTAGGATTTTTTCCAAAATGAATTATTTTAAATTTTTTAATAATAAATAATTATATTATATTAATTTTTATTTATATTATAAGAAGATTAATAATATTATTTTTTTATATTCGAATTACATATTCTTCATTTTTATATAATTATTTAAAATTAAAATGATTTAAAATAAAAAATAAAAATAATTATTTTTATTTTTTAAATATTATATATCCAATTTCTTTAATTGGTATTCCTCTTAGAACCTTTTTTTTTTACCTTTAAGGTTTTAAGTTAAATTAAACTAATAATCTTCAAAATTATTTATAAAGAAATTTCTTTAAGCCTTAGTAATTTTTACTCCTTAAAATTTGCAATTTTATATCATTTTTGAATATAAGGCTTATAATTATTATAATAAAAGAGAAAAATCTCGTTAATAAATTTACAATTTATCGCTTAAACTCAGCCATTTTATTAGCGAAAATGATTATATTCAACAAATCATAAAGATATTGGGACATTATATTTTATTTTTGGAATTTGATCTGGAATAGTAGGTACATCCCTAAGATTATTAATTCGAGCTGAATTAGGAAATCCTGGATCATTAATTGGTGATGATCAAATTTATAATACTATTGTTACAGCTCATGCTTTTATTATAATTTTTTTTATAGTTATACCAATTATAATTGGAGGATTTGGAAATTGATTAGTCCCTTTAATATTAGGAGCTCCTGATATAGCTTTTCCACGTATAAATAATATAAGATTTTGGTTATTACCTCCATCCTTAACACTATTAATTTCTAGAAGAATTGTAGAAAATGGAGCTGGAACAGGATGAACTGTATATCCTCCTTTATCATCTAATATCGCACATAGAGGAAGATCTGTAGATTTAGCAATTTTCTCATTACATTTAGCTGGAATTTCTTCTATTTTAGGAGCAATTAATTTTATTACAACTATTATTAATATAAAAAGTAATGGTATATCATTTGATCAAATACCATTATTTGTGTGAGCTGTAGGAATTACAGCATTATTATTATTATTATCTTTACCTGTACTAGCTGGAGCTATTACTATATTACTTACAGATCGAAATTTAAATACTTCTTTTTTTGACCCTGCTGGAGGGGGGGATCCTATTTTATACCAACATTTATTTTGATTTTTTGGGCACCCAGAAGTATATATTTTAATTTTACCTGGATTTGGAATAATTTCACATATTATTTCTCAAGAAAGAGGAAAAAAAGAAACATTTGGAAATTTAGGAATAATCTATGCCATAATAGCAATTGGTTTACTTGGATTTGTTGTTTGAGCTCATCATATATTTACTGTTGGTATAGATATTGATACACGAGCTTATTTTACATCTGCAACTATAATTA
This sequence comes from Yponomeuta cagnagella, assembly GCA_947310995.1. NCBI lineage: Eukaryota > Metazoa > Arthropoda > Insecta > Lepidoptera > Yponomeutidae > Yponomeuta > Yponomeuta cagnagella. Next base: position 3,931 of record OX371299.1, on the reverse strand, counting down.
TTGCTGTTCCAACAGGAATTAAAATTTTTAGTTGATTAGCAACTTTACATGGAACTCAAATTAATTATAGTCCTTCAATTTTATGAAGATTAGGATTTGTATTTTTATTTACAGTAGGAGGATTAACAGGTGTAATCTTAGCTAATTCTTCTATTGATGTTTCTTTACATGATACATATTATGTAGTAGCTCATTTCCATTATGTTTTATCTATAGGAGCTGTATTTGCTATTATAGCAGGATTTATTCATTGATTTCCTTTATTTACAGGACTAACATTAAATCCTTATTTATTAAAAATTCAATTTTTAACTATATTTATTGGAGTAAATTTAACATTTTTTCCTCAACACTTTTTAGGATTAGCTGGTATACCTCGACGTTACTCTGATTATCCTGATGCTTATATTTGTTGAAATATTATTTCTTCTTTAGGATCCTATATTTCATTTTTAGCAATTATAATAATATTAATTATTATTTGAGAATCATTTATTTCTCAACGAATAATTTTATTTTCATTAAACATACCTTCTTCTATTGAATGACTCCAAAAATTCCCACCATCAGAACATTCATATAATGAACTTCCTATTTTAAGAAACTTCTAATATGGCAGACTATATGTAATGGATTTAAACCCCATTTATAAAGGTTAATCCTTTTTTTAGAAATGGCAACATGAAATAATTTAAATTTACAAAATGGAGCATCTCCTTTAATAGAACAAATCATTTTTTTTCATGATCATACATTAATTATTTTAATTATAATTACAATCTTAGTAGGATATTTAATAATTAATTTATTTTTTAATAAATATATTAATCGATTTTTATTAGAAGGACAAATAATTGAATTAATTTGAACAATTTTACCAGCAATTACTTTAATTTTTATTGCTCTTCCATCTCTTCGTTTATTATATTTATTAGATGAACTTAATAATCCTTTAATTACATTAAAATCTATTGGTCATCAATGATATTGAAGTTATGAATATTCAGATTTTAATAATATTCAATTTGATTCTTATATAATCCCAAGAAAAGAAATAAAATTTAATGAATTTCGATTATTAGATGTAGATAATCGTATTATTCTTCCTATAAATAACCAAATTCGTATTATAGTAACAGCAACAGATGTAATTCATTCTTGAACAGTTCCATCTTTAGGAGTTAAAATTGATGCTAATCCAGGACGTTTAAATCAAACAAATTTTTTCATTAATCGTCCTGGATTATTTTATGGGCAATGTTCTGAAATTTGTGGAGCAAACCATAGATTTATACCTATTGTAATTGAAAGAATTTCAATTAACAATTTTATTAAATGAATTAATAATTACTCTTCATTAGATGACTGAAAGCAAGTACTGGTCTCTTAAACCATTTTATAGTAAATTAGCAATTACTTCTAATGAAAAGAATTAGTTAATATATAACATAAAAATGTCAAATTTAAATTATTACTTTAGTAATATTCTTTTATTCCACAAATAATACCTATAAATTGAATTTTCTCCTTTTTATGATTTATTATAATTTTTATTATATTTAATATATTTAATTATTATTCATATAATATTTTATTTAAAAATAAAATTTTAAATAAAAATAATTCTAATAAAATAAATTGAAAATGATAACAAATTTATTTTCAGTATTTGATCCAACAACAAATATATTCAATTTATCTTTAAATTGATTAAGAACTTTATTAGGATTTTTATTTTTACCTTATTATTTCTGATTAATCCCTAATCGTCATATAATTTTTTGAAATTTTATTACAAATAAACTTCATAATGAATTTAAAACTTTACTAGGAAATAATAGATTTAATGGAACTACATTTATTTTTATTTCTTTATTTTCATTTATTATATTTAATAATTTCTTAGGAATTTTTCCTTATATTTTTACAAGAACTAGCCATTTAAATTTAACATTATCTATATCATTACCATTATGATTAAGATTTATATTCTATGGATGAATAAATAATACACAACATATATTTAGTCATTTAATCCCTCAAGGTACCCCTTGAATTTTAATACCTTTTATAGTTTTAATTGAAACAATTAGAAATATTATTCGCCCTGGAACATTAGCTGTTCGATTAACAGCTAATATAATTGCAGGTCATTTATTAATAACATTATTAGGAAATACAGGTCCTAATTTTCCAACCTCATTAATCTTTATTTTAATTTTTATTCAAATTTTATTATTAATTCTTGAATCAGCTGTTGCTATTATTCAATCATATGTAATTGCAATTTTAAGAACTTTATATTCTAGAGAAGTAAATTAATGATAAATTCACACAGAAATCATCCTTATCATTTAGTTGATTACAGCCCATGACCTTTAACAGGAGCTATCGGAACTATAACTTTAGTTACAGGATTAGTAAAATGATTCCATAATTTTAATATAAATTTACTAATTTTAGGATATGTTATTACATTAATAACTATATATCAATGATGACGAGATATTTGTCGAGAAGGAACTTTCCAAGGTAAACATACAATTTTAGTATCTAAAGGACTTCGTTGAGGAATAATCTTATTTATTATTTCAGAAGTATTTTTTTTTTTATCTTTTTTTTGAGCATTTTTTCATAGAAGATTATCCCCAAATATTGAAATTGGGGCTATATGACCCCCTGCTGGAATTATTGCTTTTAATCCTTTTGAAATTCCTTTATTAAATACTATTATTTTAATTACCTCAGGAATTACAGTTACTTGAGCTCATCATGCATTAATAGAAAATAATTTTTCACAAACATCCCAAGGTTTATTTTTAACAATTAATTTAGGAATTTATTTTTCAATTCTTCAAGCCTATGAATATTTTGAAGCATCTTTTTCTATTTCAGATAGAATTTATGGGTCAACATTTTTTATAGCTACAGGATTTCATGGTTTACATGTAATTATTGGTACTATATTTTTATTAATTTGTTTAATTCGTCATATTAATAATCATTTTTCAATAAATCATCATTTTGGATTTGAAGCTGCTGCATGATATTGACATTTTGTAGATGTAGTTTGATTATTTTTATATATTAGAATTTATTGATGAGGATATTAATTATTTATATAATATATTTAGTATATTTGATTTCCAATCAAAAAGTTTAAAATTTTTAATATAAATAATTATTATTATATTAATTTTTTCATTAATTTTTATTTTAATTGCTAATATTATAATACTTTTATCTATAATTTTATCAAAAAAATCTAATATAGATCGGGAAAAATGTTCACCTTTTGAATGTGGATTTGACCCAAAATCATCAGCTCGAATTCCATTTTCTCTTCATTTTTTTATAATTACAGTAATTTTTTTAATTTTTGATGTAGAAATTGCTCTTATTTTTCCTATAATTACTAATTTTAAATTAGTAAATTTTTTTTTATGAACTAAAATTAGATTATTATTTTTATTTATCTTATTATTAGGATTATATCATGAATGAAATCAAAATATATTACAATGAACAAATTAAATTAGGATTATAGTTTAAGTAAAACATTTGATTTGCATTCAAAAATTATTGATTTCAATTTATCTTAAATAAGAAGCAATAACTGCATTTAATTTCGACTTAAAAGAAAGAGTTTAATAACTCCTTATTTATATTTTATTAATTGAAACCAAATAGAGGTATATCACTGTTAATGATAAAATTGAATTTTAATTCCAATTAAGAAATATAAAGAATAAAATTAAGCTGCTAACTTAATTTTTAGTGGTTAAATTCCATTAATATTTCTAATTTATATAGTTTAAATAAAACATTACATTTTCAATGTAAAAATAAAATACTATTTTTATAAATTATTTAAAGATTAAAAATCTCCTTAATATCTTCAATATTATACTCTATCTATAAGCTATTTAAA
>CAMZJW010000057.1:27500-51228 GCA_947310995.1 Yponomeuta cagnagella | reverse complement strand
ACCTAACCTAACCTAACCTAACCTAACCTAACCTAACCTATACCTAACCTAACCTAACCTAACCTAACCTAACCTAACCTAACCTAACCTAACCTAACCTAACCTAACCTAACCTAACCTAACCTAACCTAACCTAACCTAACCTAACCTAACCTAACCTAACCTAACCTAACCTAACCTAACCTAACCTAACCTAACCTAACCTAACCTAACCTAACCTAACCTAACCTAACCTAACCTAACCTAACCTAACCTAACCTAACCTAACCTAACCTAACCTAACCTAACCTAACCTAACCTAACCTAACCTAACCTAACCTAACCTAACCTAACCTAACCTAACCTAACCTAACCTAACCTAACCTAACCTAACCTAACCTAACCTAACCTAACCTAACCTAACCTAACCTAACCTAACCTAACCTAACCTAACCTAACCTAACCTAACCTAACCTAACCTAACCTAACCTAACCTAACCTAACCTAACCTAACCTAACCTAACCTAACCTAACCTAACCTAACCTAACCTAACCTAACCTAACCTAACCTAACCTAACCTAACCTAACCTAACCTAACCTAACCTAACCTAACCTAACCTAACCTAACCTAACCTAACCTAACCTAACCTAACCTAACCTAACCTAACCTAACCTAACCTAACCTAACCTAACCTAACCTAACCTAACCTAACCTAACCTAACCTAACCTAACCTAACCTAACCTAACCTAACCTAACCTAACCTAACCTAACCTAACCTAACCTAACCTAACCTAACCTAACCTAACCTAACCTAACCTAACCTAACCTAACCTAACCTAACCTAACCTAACCTAACCTAACCTAACCTAACCTAACCTAACCTAACCTAACCTAACCTAACCTAACCTAACCTAACCTAACCTAACCTAACCTAACCTAACCTAACCTAACCTAACCTAACCTAACCTAACCTAACCTAACCTAACCTAACCTAACCTAACCTAACCTAACCTAACCTAACCTAACCTAACCTAACCTAACCTAACCTAACCTAACCTAACCTAACCTAACCTAACCTAACCTAACCTAACCTAACCTAACCTAACCTAACCTAACCTAACCTAACCTAACCTAACCTAACCTAACCTAACCTAACCTAACCTAACCTAACCTAACCTAACCTAACCTAACCTAACCTAACCTAACCTAACCTAACCTAACCTAACCTAACCTAACCTAACCTAACCTAACCTAACCTAACCTAACCTAACCTAACCTAACCTAACCTAACCTAACCTAACCTAACCTAACCTAACCTAACCTAACCTAACCTAACCTAACCTAACCTAACCTAACCTAACCTAACCTAACCTAACCTAACCTAACCTAACCTAACCTAACCTAACCTAACCTAACCTAACCTAACCTAACCTAACCTAACCTAACCTAACCTAACCTAACCTAACCTAACCTAACCTAACCTAACCTAACCTAACCTAACCTAACCTAACCTAACCTAACCTAACCTAACCTAACCTAACCTAACCTAACCTAACCTAACCTAACCTAACCTAACCTAACCTAACCTAACCTAACCTAACCTAACCTAACCTAACCTAACCTAACCTAACCTAACCTAACCTAACCTAACCTAACCTAACCTAACCTAACCTAACCTAACCTAACCTAACCTAACCTAACCTAACCTAACCTAACCTAACCTAACCTAACCTAACCTAACCTAACCTAACCTAACCTAACCTAACCTAACCTAACCTAACCTAACCTAACCTAACCTAACCTAACCTAACCTAACCTAACCTAACCTAACCTAACCTAACCTAACCTAACCTAACCTAACCTAACCTAACCTAACCTAACCTAACCTAACCTAACCTAACCTAACCTAACCTAACCTAACCTAACCTAACCTAACCTAACCTAACCTAACCTAACCTAACCTAACCTAACCTAACCTAACCTAACCTAACCTAACCTAACCTAACCTAACCTAACCTAACCTAACCTAACCTAACCTAACCTAACCTAACCTAACCTAACCTAACCTAACCTAACCTAACCTAACCTAACCTAACCTAACCTAACCTAACCTAACCTAACCTAACCTAACCTAACCTAACCTAACCTAACCTAACCTAACCTAACCTAACCTAACCTAACCTAACCTAACCTAACCTAACCTAACCTAACCTAACCTAACCTAACCTAACCTAACCTAACCTAACCTAACCTAACCTAACCTAACCTAACCTAACCTAACCTAACCTAACCTAACCTAACCTAACCTAACCTAACCTAACCTAACCTAACCTAACCTAACCTAACCTAACCTAACCTAACCTAACCTAACCTAACCTAACCTAACCTAACCTAACCTAACCTAACCTAACCTAACCTAACCTAACCTAACCTAACCTAACCTAACCTAACCTAACCTAACCTAACCTAACCTAACCTAACCTAACCTAACCTAACCTAACCTAACCTAACCTAACCTAACCTAACCTAACCTAACCTAACCTAACCTAACCTAACCTAACCTAACCTAACCTAACCTAACCTAACCTAACCTAACCTAACCTAACCTAACCTAACCTAACCTAACCTAACCTAACCTAACCTAACCTAACCTAACCTAACCTAACCTAACCTAACCTAACCTAACCTAACCTAACCTAACCTAACCTAACCTAACCTAACCTAACCTAACCTAACCTAACCTAACCTAACCTAACCTAACCTAACCTAACCTAACCTAACCTAACCTAACCTAACCTAACCTAACCTAACCTAACCTAACCTAACCTAACCTAACCTAACCTAACCTAACCTAACCTAACCTAACCTAACCTAACCTAACCTAACCTAACCTAACCTAACCTAACCTAACCTAACCTAACCTAACCTAACCTAACCTAACCTAACCTAACCTAACCTAACCTAACCTAACCTAACCTAACCTAACCTAACCTAACCTAACCTAACCTAACCTAACCTAACCTAACCTAACCTAACCTAACCTAACCTAACCTAACCTAACCTAACCTAACCTAACCTAACCTAACCTAACCTAACCTAACCTAACCTAACCTAACCTAACCTAACCTAACCTAACCTAACCTAACCTAACCTAACCTAACCTAACCTAACCTAACCTAACCTAACCTAACCTAACCTAACCTAACCTAACCTAACCTAACCTAACCTAACCTAACCTAACCTAACCTAACCTAACCTAACCTAACCTAACCTAACCTAACCTAACCTAACCTAACCTAACCTAACCTAACCTAACCTAACCTAACCTAACCTAACCTAACCTAACCTAACCTAACCTAACCTAACCTAACCTAACCTAACCTAACCTAACCTAACCTAACCTAACCTAACCTAACCTAACCTAACCTAACCTAACCTAACCTAACCTAACCTAACCTAACCTAACCTAACCTAACCTAACCTAACCTAACCTAACCTAACCTAACCTAACCTAACCTAACCTAACCTAACCTAACCTAACCTAACCTAACCTAACCTAACCTAACCTAACCTAACCTAACCTAACCTAACCTAACCTAACCTAACCTAACCTAACCTAACCTAACCTAACCTAACCTAACCTAACCTAACCTAACCTAACCTAACCTAACCTAACCTAACCTAACCTAACCTAACCTAACCTAACCTAACCTAACCTAACCTAACCTAACCTAACCTAACCTAACCTAACCTAACCTAACCTAACCTAACCTAACCTAACCTAACCTAACCTAACCTAACCTAACCTAACCTAACCTAACCTAACCTAACCTAACCTAACCTAACCTAACCTAACCTAACCTAACCTAACCTAACCTAACCTAACCTAACCTAACCTAACCTAACCTAACCTAACCTAACCTAACCTAACCTAACCTAACCTAACCTAACCTAACCTAACCTAACCTAACCTAACCTAACCTAACCTAACCTAACCTAACCTAACCTAACCTAACCTAACCTAACCTAACCTAACCTAACCTAACCTAACCTAACCTAACCTAACCTAACCTAACCTAACCTAACCTAACCTAACCTAACCTAACCTAACCTAACCTAACCTAACCTAACCTAACCTAACCTAACCTAACCTAACCTAACCTAACCTAACCTAACCTAACCTAACCTAACCTAACCTAACCTAACCTAACCTAACCTAACCTAACCTAACCTAACCTAACCTAACCTAACCTAACCTAACCTAACCTAACCTAACCTAACCTAACCTAACCTAACCTAACCTAACCTAACCTAACCTAACCTAACCTAACCTAACCTAACCTAACCTAACCTAACCTAACCTAACCTAACCTAACCTAACCTAACCTAACCTAACCTAACCTAACCTAACCTAACCTAACCTAACCTAACCTAACCTAACCTAACCTAACCTAACCTAACCTAACCTAACCTAACCTAACCTAACCTAACCTAACCTAACCTAACCTAACCTAACCTAACCTAACCTAACCTAACCTAACCTAACCTAACCTAACCTAACCTAACCTAACCTAACCTAACCTAACCTAACCTAACCTAACCTAACCTAACCTAACCTAACCTAACCTAACCTAACCTAACCTAACCTAACCTAACCTAACCTAACCTAACCTAACCTAACCTAACCTAACCTAACCTAACCTAACCTAACCTAACCTAACCTAACCTAACCTAACCTAACCTAACCTAACCTAACCTAACCTAACCTAACCTAACCTAACCTAACCTAACCTAACCTAACCTAACCTAACCTAACCTAACCTAACCTAACCTAACCTAACCTAACCTAACCTAACCTAACCTAACCTAACCTAACCTAACCTAACCTAACCTAACCTAACCTAACCTAACCTAACCTAACCTAACCTAACCTAACCTAACCTAACCTAACCTAACCTAACCTAACCTAACCTAACCTAACCTAACCTAACCTAACCTAACCTAACCTAACCTAACCTAACCTAACCTAACCTAACCTAACCTAACCTAACCTAACCTAACCTAACCTAACCTAACCTAACCTAACCTAACCTAACCTAACCTAACCTAACCTAACCTAACCTAACCTAACCTAACCTAACCTAACCTAACCTAACCTAACCTAACCTAACCTAACCTAACCTAACCTAACCTAACCTAACCTAACCTAACCTAACCTAACCTAACCTAACCTAACCTAACCTAACCTAACCTAACCTAACCTAACCTAACCTAACCTAACCTAACCTAACCTAACCTAACCTAACCTAACCTAACCTAACCTAACCTAACCTAACCTAACCTAACCTAACCTAACCTAACCTAACCTAACCTAACCTAACCTAACCTAACCTAACCTAACCTAACCTAACCTAACCTAACCTAACCTAACCTAACCTAACCTAACCTAACCTAACCTAACCTAACCTAACCTAACCTAACCTAACCTAACCTAACCTAACCTAACCTAACCTAACCTAACCTAACCTAACCTAACCTAACCTAACCTAACCTAACCTAACCTAACCTAACCTAACCTAACCTAACCTAACCTAACCTAACCTAACCTAACCTAACCTAACCTAACCTAACCTAACCTAACCTAACCTAACCTAACCTAACCTAACCTAACCTAACCTAACCTAACCTAACCTAACCTAACCTAACCTAACCTAACCTAACCTAACCTAACCTAACCTAACCTAACCTAACCTAACCTAACCTAACCTAACCTAACCTAACCTAACCTAACCTAACCTAACCTAACCTAACCTAACCTAACCTAACCTAACCTAACCTAACCTAACCTAACCTAACCTAACCTAACCTAACCTAACCTAACCTAACCTAACCTAACCTAACCTAACCTAACCTAACCTAACCTAACCTAACCTAACCTAACCTAACCTAACCTAACCTAACCTAACCTAACCTAACCTAACCTAACCTAACCTAACCTAACCTAACCTAACCTAACCTAACCTAACCTAACCTAACCTAACCTAACCTAACCTAACCTAACCTAACCTAACCTAACCTAACCTAACCTAACCTAACCTAACCTAACCTAACCTAACCTAACCTAACCTAACCTAACCTAACCTAACCTAACCTAACCTAACCTAACCTAACCTAACCTAACCTAACCTAACCTAACCTAACCTAACCTAACCTAACCTAACCTAACCTAACCTAACCTAACCTAACCTAACCTAACCTAACCTAACCTAACCTAACCTAACCTAACCTAACCTAACCTAACCTAACCTAACCTAACCTAACCTAACCTAACCTAACCTAACCTAACCTAACCTAACCTAACCTAACCTAACCTAACCTAACCTAACCTAACCTAACCTAACCTAACCTAACCTAACCTAACCTAACCTAACCTAACCTAACCTAACCTAACCTAACCTAACCTAACCTAACCTAACCTAACCTAACCTAACCTAACCTAACCTAACCTAACCTAACCTAACCTAACCTAACCTAACCTAACCTAACCTAACCTAACCTAACCTAACCTAACCTAACCTAACCTAACCTAACCTAACCTAACCTAACCTAACCTAACCTAACCTAACCTAACCTAACCTAACCTAACCTAACCTAACCTAACCTAACCTAACCTAACCTAACCTAACCTAACCTAACCTAACCTAACCTAACCTAACCTAACCTAACCTAACCTAACCTAACCTAACCTAACCTAACCTAACCTAACCTAACCTAACCTAACCTAACCTAACCTAACCTAACCTAACCTAACCTAACCTAACCTAACCTAACCTAACCTAACCTAACCTAACCTAACCTAACCTAACCTAACCTAACCTAACCTAACCTAACCTAACCTAACCTAACCTAACCTAACCTAACCTAACCTAACCTAACCTAACCTAACCTAACCTAACCTAACCTAACCTAACCTAACCTAACCTAACCTAACCTAACCTAACCTAACCTAACCTAACCTAACCTAACCTAACCTAACCTAACCTAACCTAACCTAACCTAACCTAACCTAACCTAACCTAACCTAACCTAACCTAACCTAACCTAACCTAACCTAACCTAACCTAACCTAACCTAACCTAACCTAACCTAACCTAACCTAACCTAACCTAACCTAACCTAACCTAACCTAACCTAACCTAACCTAACCTAACCTAACCTAACCTAACCTAACCTAACCTAACCTAACCTAACCTAACCTAACCTAACCTAACCTAACCTAACCTAACCTAACCTAACCTAACCTAACCTAACCTAACCTAACCTAACCTAACCTAACCTAACCTAACCTAACCTAACCTAACCTAACCTAACCTAACCTAACCTAACCTAACCTAACCTAACCTAACCTAACCTAACCTAACCTAACCTAACCTAACCTAACCTAACCTAACCTAACCTAACCTAACCTAACCTAACCTAACCTAACCTAACCTAACCTAACCTAACCTAACCTAACCTAACCTAACCTAACCTAACCTAACCTAACCTAACCTAACCTAACCTAACCTAACCTAACCTAACCTAACCTAACCTAACCTAACCTAACCTAACCTAACCTAACCTAACCTAACCTAACCTAACCTAACCTAACCTAACCTAACCTAACCTAACCTAACCTAACCTAACCTAACCTAACCTAACCTAACCTAACCTAACCTAACCTAACCTAACCTAACCTAACCTAACCTAACCTAACCTAACCTAACCTAACCTAACCTAACCTAACCTAACCTAACCTAACCTAACCTAACCTAACCTAACCTAACCTAACCTAACCTAACCTAACCTAACCTAACCTAACCTAACCTAACCTAACCTAACCTAACCTAACCTAACCTAACCTAACCTAACCTAACCTAACCTAACCTAACCTAACCTAACCTAACCTAACCTAACCTAACCTAACCTAACCTAACCTAACCTAACCTAACCTAACCTAACCTAACCTAACCTAACCTAACCTAACCTAACCTAACCTAACCTAACCTAACCTAACCTAACCTAACCTAACCTAACCTAACCTAACCTAACCTAACCTAACCTAACCTAACCTAACCTAACCTAACCTAACCTAACCTAACCTAACCTAACCTAACCTAACCTAACCTAACCTAACCTAACCTAACCTAACCTAACCTAACCTAACCTAACCTAACCTAACCTAACCTAACCTAACCTAACCTAACCTAACCTAACCTAACCTAACCTAACCTAACCTAACCTAACCTAACCTAACCTAACCTAACCTAACCTAACCTAACCTAACCTAACCTAACCTAACCTAACCTAACCTAACCTAACCTAACCTAACCTAACCTAACCTAACCTAACCTAACCTAACCTAACCTAACCTAACCTAACCTAACCTAACCTAACCTAACCTAACCTAACCTAACCTAACCTAACCTAACCTAACCTAACCTAACCTAACCTAACCTAACCTAACCTAACCTAACCTAACCTAACCTAACCTAACCTAACCTAACCTAACCTAACCTAACCTAACCTAACCTAACCTAACCTAACCTAACCTAACCTAACCTAACCTAACCTAACCTAACCTAACCTAACCTAACCTAACCTAACCTAACCTAACCTAACCTAACCTAACCTAACCTAACCTAACCTAACCTAACCTAACCTTTCTTTTTTTTTTTTTTTTGTTGACGGGGGGGAAATCTTCCAAAGATACCCGACACCCTGGGGGAGAGTGCCGGGTTATGTTGGATTTTTACCAACTAAAACCCCCCCGGTGGCCTTCGCTGCGCATAATAAGGGAGCCCCGGCAACTCGTAAGCGAACAACAGCTCGAGGCCCCCTGGCACTGTGCATTGCAGCACCCATCGCTTGCAGGCAAGCCTGCGGCACGGCTTCTTTACGACAGTGTGCAGCCACTACACACCGCCGACTTCCCGGAGCCGTTTGGACGGGCGGATCGAGCCCCCACTCTCACCGCCCACGACTCCAAGCCCCCTTTCAGTCGCCTCTTACGACAGGCAGGGGATACCGTAGCTCTATTCTAAGCCCGAGACTACAGGGCTGGAGCGGCAGGCGCTCCCGCGCTCCGCCTTCTTGTAGTCATATTTTTTGCCCGGACTACTGGGCTTGTGGGCCTGGCTGACGGCGGCTGCTGCCGTCGCGTCTTTGGCTCCGTCTTCGAGCGGGATCAGCCCTTTCGCGTTCTCGCTCGGCTTCCTCCTTCTGGGTCATTACGACTTCGCAGAAGGAGGTGACGGCTTTCCAGTTATCCTCGCTCTCCAACATGGCTGCCACCACGGCGGGTAGCGCGAGGTTGCCGCCGATCTGGGCCACCAGGTCACCGCGCTCAAACTGCCACGCCGGACACACTTCAAGAGTGTGCTGCGCGTCGTCGCAGTCCGCAGCGCAGTGGTGACATCGCGTCGACTCTTCGCGTCCGATCCTATTCAGGTACTCACTGAAACAGCCGTGTCCAGTGAGTACCTGCGTAAGCCGGAACGTGACGCTCCCGTACTCCCGGTGGTACCACTTGCCGAAGTTTGGCAAAATCGCACCGACCGTCCGCTTGTTGGCGCTCCGAGGCTCTCGGAGCCGCTGTCGCCACTCACTCCGTGCTCGCCGGTGTTCGACCTGCCGTAGCATTCCGACCGCCCTGGGTAGCACGGCTTCCCCACCTCGGCGAATGTCACGGAGTTGTTGGTACACTCTCGCGTCCATATCTGCCAGGATATCGAGGGGCGGAAACCGTGCCAAAACCGTTGCCGCATCGAACGAGATCGTTCGGTAACCACGCGCGACTCTGATTGCCATCCGGCGCTGCACAGGCTTGAGCTTACCCTTGCAACGTGGATCGCCAGACAGCCGGTCAGCCCATAGCGGTGCCCCGTACAGGGCGATTGACCTCACTACCCCCGCGTAGAGTCGGCGAACGCTCTCCCTAGGCCCCCCGAGATTTGGCAGGATCCGGTGCAAAGCACCCGCTACCTTTTCGATCCGGGGGACCAGGCGGTCGAAATGCTCGACAAATTCCCACCTGCCATCCAGAACGACACCTAGGTACTTCATGTACCGCTTCGTTTGCACTACGGCGCCACCCACGCAAACGTTCGAGATCGGTGGTTCCTCGCCCCGTGGGAGATCGTGGAACCACAAAGCCTCCGTCTTGTGGGGTGCCACCTCAAGGCCCAGCTCCCGGATCTTGCGCACAACGCAAGCCACTCCGGTCTCGGCAAGCCGAGTGGTCCGCTCAAAACCCTCCCCTTCTGCCAGGACCAGCGTATCGTCCGCGTAGCAGACGACACTAACGTCGCTGGGGAGAGCGATGCGGAGGACCACGTCGTAGGCGAGATTCCAGAGCAGCGGTCCGAGAACTGAGCCCTGGGGAACACCGCAGTACATCTCGCGCTGATGGACCTCTGCATCTCGACCAACATATTCAATGCGCCGATCGCGCAAGTAATCTCCGACGATGGCCCGGAGGTACGGGGGGATCTGGTGATGAACCAGCGCCGCTCTAATTGCGCTCCAGGGCAGGGAGTTAAACGCGTTGACAATATCAAGGCTTACAGCCAACACCACCCTGCCCTGGGACACCGCCTCTTCAGCGACTGAGCGCACTCGAAAGATGGCATCCACCGTGGAGCGCCCGTGCCGGAAGCCGAACTGGCAGTCCGACAAGTCCGGGCCGACGCCCCACAGATGGAGCGTGAGGCGCTCTGCCAGCACCCGCTCGAGGAGTTTCCCCGCCTCGTCCAGGAGACATATCGGCCGATACGCAGAGGGAGAGTCCACGGCCCTTCCCTCCTTCCGCAGGAGGACCAGTCGCGCCCGCTTCCAGTCAGAGGGAAAGGTCCCGGTGCGGAGGCAGCAGCTGAAGTGCTGTCGCAGCCGGTCCCCCAAGGCGCCCAGGGCCAGAACCCAGGCGCGGCCCGGTATCCCGTCAGGGCCCGGAGCGGTATTCCGCGCCGCCAACCGCTTCACGGCCCGGTCCAACTCCTCCCTGTCCACGTCCAGGTCTTCTGTCCAGGGGGCGGTGACCGCCACCGCCGAGTCATCGGTGTCCTCGATCCTCGGAAAGAGGGTGTCGGTGACTCTTGCCACAAGACCCGGGTCGAGCGTCTCCGTCAACGGAGGAACCCACGGTCTGAGCTTGCCCAGTACAGTTTTGTACGGGCGCCCCCATGGGTCTCCATTTAACAGCTCTAGGAGCTCTTCCCAGGCCCTGAGCTTGGCGTTCGATACGGCGATTTGGAGCGCCATTGTAGCCTGTCGGTACGGCAGGTAGGCCGCGGCTTTCTCCGCCTCCGTGGCCTGGCGTCGTCTCCGGGTCCTGGTGTAGAGCCGTCGGGCACGCAGGCATGCCGAGCGCAGCCGGGCCAACTCCTCCGACCACCAGTACGTCCCCCGACGATCCGTAGGCCTGGTACGGGGCATCGACGCGTCGCAGATGGCGGTCATGGCCTCCCTGAACCAGGCTGTCTCCGTTTCCGGATTAGGAGAGTCAGGCAACTCGGACCAAGCCGCCGTGGTGGCGGCGGCGCAGAGCAGGTCCCGGTCCAGCTTTTTTTAAGGGCCCAGCGCCTGGCGCGGCCACTGTCCCGAGTCTGTCGGCTGTTGGGGGATCCCAGCTCGATGTCGACCAGGATATGCCGATGGTCGGACAGAGTGACAAACTCCTCCGCAACTCGCCAGCCCGACACCAAGCCAGAGGCTGCAGCATTTGCCCAGGACAGATCGACGACTGACTCGCCCTGCCACCTCACGCACGTGCTGACGGAGCCCCGGTTCAGGAGCCTGAGGTCGAGACTAGCCGCCCACTCAAGGACAGTCTCTCCTCTGGCATCATCCCGGGGCCCGCCCCAGGCACGAGCGTGGGCATTAAAGTCACCAACGACGATGACCGGGCGAGGCTGGCATCGGCGGACGCACGCCGCTACCCCGTCCAGGTAGGCCTCGTACAGAGCGAGGCTTATGTTAGGCGACACGTAACAACCAACGACGGCCAGAGGCCCCCATTGGACCGCTACAACGCCCCGCCCCTTCTCAAGCAGTGAGCACGGCGGAGCCGACTCACCTCCTCCCCAAAAGATAGCCACAGAGCCCCCGTCATCGCCAAACCAACGAGGGTGGTTTGGGACACTGTAGGGCTCCGCGACAACGGCCAAGGCAATCCGCCACTCCGCGAGGGTCTGCAGTAACAGGTCCTGCGCCCCGCGGCAGTGGTTCAGATTGCCCTGAAGTAACTTTAGGAGGAGCTCCGCTGGGTTTCCATGGCCTCCGGCGGGCCACTGCCCGGTTGGCTCGGCGTCATCAAGCCTGCTTCGCTGTTGCCTTGCGAGAGAGAAGCCTGCTCTCCTCTCTTTCCTTTCCTGCTCTTGGGAGGCCTACACTGCTTGCCGCCAAGTGGATGGTCCGAGCGGAGGCCCAAGTCGGCGCAGAGCGGGCATTTACGCGTCTCGGCAGTGCACGCGCTGGACCTGTGCCCCGGCTCCCCACACGCATAGCAGCGGTCGCTGCGGTCCACGCTGTTGGGACACTGTCTCCGGACGTGCCCAGTCTCCAGGCAGCGGAAGCACTTTAAAGGCCTCGCCGCCAGGGCCTCGACCCGCACCGAGATCCAGCCCCCAACAAGAAGCCGGGGCAAAGCAACCACTTTGCGAACCGCCGTCAACGGGCACTGCACCCAGGCCGAACCGAGTCGGCGGGCAGAGTGGCGGATCTGTCCAACTTTGACCTGGTCGACAGTGCACTCGCCCGCCGAAGCAACCGCAGCCGCGACCTCCTCCTGAGTGATCGACTCGTCTAGTCCGAACACCCGGAGCTCGCCGGTCTTCACGGGGCGCGTGACTTTCACGCTCAGCTCGGAGAGCACCGTCGTCAGGCGGGCGGCCAGCTGGTCGGCCTTAACGGCACAGTCGGCGCCACTCACCTCCAAGACCAGGCCGCCGGTGATTGCCCGTTTTTGGCGGACATCCGCGATGCCGCAGTCCGCGAGCCTCACTCGAGACCTGGCGGTGGCCATCACTTGCGCGTAGGTCACCTCGGACCCTTCTGGCACCGTCAGCGTGATGGCTGCGGATGCGGGCGGGCGCGCCAGTTTCGGCTTCACAGGGCCCTTGGCCGGCGGCCTCCCCGGGTTCACCTTGGGCACATTTGAGATGCCTGGGTTTGCCCTCTTCCTGGTCACCGTAGCCCAGGTTTGGGGCGCTGGGGCAGGGCGCTCTGGCGGGGGTCCAGAGCCTGGGGGCACCGCCGGGACTGGAGCAGGCGGAGGCAGCGCAGTCTGCGCTTTCTTCCTCGCTCTTTTCTTCCGGGCAACCGCTGGAGGCTTTGTGGCCGCCGTTGCCGTGGGCGTCGTTTGCACCGGTGCCGCCACTTTTTTCCCCAGCGGAGGGCGGAGAGCCCTATCCGGGAAAAGTTCGGCAGTAAATTTGGCGATCCTTTCGTCCATGAGCCTCGCCACCTGACTCAAGGAGAGAGGCACCTGCCTAGCTGGTGGCTCCTGTTCTCCGGGCCCGCTGGGTGTTGGCCCAGACGCAGCTCCATCCTTACGGCGGAGGGCCTGCAGCTCCGCTGCCATGCAAGCCATCCTGGCCTCCAGACTGGAGACCCTAGAGCGCAGGGCAGCGTTCTCGCGTTCCAGGGACTCATTGGCTGCCGACAGTGTGGTTCGCTGCGATAGCTCATCCGAGGCTGCCTTCGCGACTCGGGCGGCAAGACGCAACTCGCGGACATAGTTGCCCTTCAAGTTCTTGGACTTGTTGGCAATGTTTTCCACCACCGTGAGCTTTTCGATGATGCGAGCTCCAAGATCCGCCGCAGGCTGGTTCCGCATCTCTTCCGCCAACTCGCCCATGTCAGGTAGGCATCGGTATGCCTTGATTTGGGCATCGGTGAGCGACTGGGCGTCGTCGTCTTCGTCGCTTTTCTGCTCAGTCGACTTGCCAGCAATTCGGTTCTTCGCCCTCTTTTGAGTGGGCGTCGTCGCGCTCGACGCCAACGGACGCTTCCGACGCTGGGACTCCTTTGACGTCACTGACGTGCACGACATCAGCGAGGCGTCCGAGTCGTAGTCGCTCTCCCGAAGAGCGCTACTACGGGTGACCGGCCGAACAAAATCGACGTCCGGTCGCCGTTCCATCGCAGAGGTGCCCGCAGGACACCTCTCATCAACATCGTAGGCCGCGGCCTTGCCGCTCCAAACACCACTTGTGGTGCCAGAAGCGGCAAAACTACCCGCGGCAGTCACCCTATCAACATCATTTTTATTTGGGGGGGGGGTTTTAATTGGTTCCATATTGTTCCCACGAGTACGGGAGAAATGGTGGTCCATCTGGGCAGAGATCCCTGTACCCAAGATAACCCTGATACACCTGGGAGGGCGGGCGGTATCCCAGGGTTGGCCGCTAATGACTGATGCACTCCCCAGCCGCTCTTTCGAGCATCCCGACGCCGCGTTGCCCCAGCGCCGAGAGTTGAGGATTTATTATAGAGGTTGTCTCCTCGCGGTCCGGCCGGTTAAGGCAAGACCCTCGGTCCCAACAAGTTGGGATTACGATGTGCTATCGCACACAGACCACAACTCTAAAAGTAGAGTGGGTGTGTGCCCCATCTGAGACCTGACCAACTCAGGGCCCAGACGACCATCCCAGCCAGATTATTCGCCGTTAGCCAGCAAGATCTCATAAAGAGAAGTTACTGACCAACGCCCAGGGTGCACCGGCCCTTGCCACTGCCTTTCTACCGGATTCAAAGAATCAAGTAGAACGGCAGCAGCGCGGGCAAACGAGGAGGTTATCTGGCATCGCACCCCAACCTAACCTAACCTAACCTAACCTAACCTAACCTAACCTAACCTAACCTAACCTAACCTAACCTAACCTAACCTAACCTAACCTAACCTAACCTAACCTAACCTAACCTAACCTAACCTAACCTAACCTAACCTAACCTAACCTAACCTAACCTAACCTAACCTAACCTAACCTAACCTAACCTAACCTAACCTAACCTAACCTAACCTAACCTAACCTAACCTAACCTAACCTAACCTAACCTAACCTAACCTAACCTAACCTAACCTAACCTAACCTAACCTAACCTAACCTAACCTAACCTAACCTAACCTAACCTAACCTAACCTAACCTAACCTAACCTAACCTAACCTAACCTAACCTAACCTAACCTAACCTAACCTAACCTAACCTAACCTAACCTAACCTAACCTAACCTAACCTAACCTAACCTAACCTAACCTAACCTAACCTAACCTAACCTAACCTAACCTAACCTAACCTAACCTAACCTAACCTAACCTAACCTAACCTAACCTAACCTAACCTAACCTAACCTAACCTAACCTAACCTAACCTAACCTAACCTAACCTAACCTAACCTAACCTAACCTAACCTAACCTAACCTAACCTAACCTAACCTAACCTAACCTAACCTAACCTAACCTAACCTAACCTAACCTAACCTAACCTAACCTAACCTAACCTAACCTAACCTAACCTAACCTAACCTAACCTAACCTAACCTAACCTAACCTAACCTAACCTAACCTAACCTAACCTAACCTAACCTAACCTAACCTAACCTAACCTAACCTAACCTAACCTAACCTAACCTAACCTAACCTAACCTAACCTAACCTAACCTAACCTAACCTAACCTAACCTAACCTAACCTAACCTAACCTAACCTAACCTAACCTAACCTAACCTAACCTAACCTAACCTAACCTAACCTAACCTAACCTAACCTAACCTAACCTAACCTAACCTAACCTAACCTAACCTAACCTAACCTAACCTAACCTAACCTAACCTAACCTAACCTAACCTAACCTAACCTAACCTAACCTAACCTAACCTAACCTAACCTAACCTAACCTAACCTAACCTAACCTAACCTAACCTAACCTAACCTAACCTAACCTAACCTAACCTAACCTAACCTAACCTAACCTAACCTAACCTAACCTAACCTAACCTAACCTAACCTAACCTAACCTAACCTAACCTAACCTAACCTAACCTAACCTAACCTAACCTAACCTAACCTAACCTAACCTAACCTAACCTAACCTAACCTAACCTAACCTAACCTAACCTAACCTAACCTAACCTAACCTAACCTAACCTAACCTAACCTAACCTAACCTAACCTAACCTAACCTAACCTAACCTAACCTAACCTAACCTAACCTAACCTAACCTAACCTAACCTAACCTAACCTAACCTAACCTAACCTAACCTAACCTAACCTAACCTAACCTAACCTAACCTAACCTAACCTAACCTAACCTAACCTAACCTAACCTAACCTAACCTAACCTAACCTAACCTAACCTAACCTAACCTAACCTAACCTAACCTAACCTAACCTAACCTAACCTAACCTAACCTAACCTAACCTAACCTAACCTAACCTAACCTAACCTAACCTAACCTAACCTAACCTAACCTAACCTAACCTAACCTAACCTAACCTAACCTAACCTAACCTAACCTAACCTAACCTAACCTAACCTAACCTAACCTAACCTAACCTAACCTAACCTAACCTAACCTAACCTAACCTAACCTAACCTAACCTAACCTAACCTAACCTAACCTAACCTAACCTAACCTAACCTAACCTAACCTAACCTAACCTAACCTAACCTAACCTAACCTAACCTAACCTAACCTAACCTAACCTAACCTAACCTAACCTAACCTAACCTAACCTAACCTAACCTAACCTAACCTAACCTAACCTAACCTAACCTAACCTAACCTAACCTAACCTAACCTAACCTAACCTAACCTAACCTAACCTAACCTAACCTAACCTAACCTAACCTAACCTAACCTAACCTAACCTAACCTAACCTAACCTAACCTAACCTAACCTAACCTAACCTAACCTAACCTAACCTAACCTAACCTAACCTAACCTAACCTAACCTAACCTAACCTAACCTAACCTAACCTAACCTAACCTAACCTAACCTAACCTAACCTAACCTAACCTAACCTAACCTAACCTAACCTAACCTAACCTAACCTAACCTAACCTAACCTAACCTAACCTAACCTAACCTAACCTAACCTAACCTAACCTAACCTAACCTAACCTAACCTAACCTAACCTAACCTAACCTAACCTAACCTAACCTAACCTAACCTAACCTAACCTAACCTAACCTAACCTAACCTAACCTAACCTAACCTAACCTAACCTAACCTAACCTAACCTAACCTAACCTAACCTAACCTAACCTAACCTAACCTAACCTAACCTAACCTAACCTAACCTAACCTAACCTAACCTAACCTAACCTAACCTAACCTAACCTAACCTAACCTAACCTAACCTAACCTAACCTAACCTAACCTAACCTAACCTAACCTAACCTAACCTAACCTAACCTAACCTAACCTAACCTAACCTAACCTAACCTAACCTAACCTAACCTAACCTAACCTAACCTAACCTAACCTAACCTAACCTAACCTAACCTAACCTAACCTAACCTAACCTAACCTAACCTAACCTAACCTAACCTAACCTAACCTAACCTAACCTAACCTAACCTAACCTAACCTAACCTAACCTAACCTAACCTAACCTAACCTAACCTAACCTAACCTAACCTAACCTAACCTAACCTAACCTAACCTAACCTAACCTAACCTAACCTAACCTAACCTAACCTAACCTAACCTAACCTAACCTAACCTAACCTAACCTAACCTAACCTAACCTAACCTAACCTAACCTAACCTAACCTAACCTAACCTAACCTAACCTAACCTAACCTAACCTAACCTAACCTAACCTAACCTAACCTAACCTAACCTAACCTAACCTAACCTAACCTAACCTAACCTAACCTAACCTAACCTAACCTAACCTAACCTAACCTAACCTAACCTAACCTAACCTAACCTAACCTAACCTAACCTAACCTAACCTAACCTAACCTAACCTAACCTAACCTAACCTAACCTAACCTAACCTAACCTAACCTAACCTAACCTAACCTAACCTAACCTAACCTAACCTAACCTAACCTAACCTAACCTAACCTAACCTAACCTAACCTAACCTAACCTAACCTAACCTAACCTAACCTAACCTAACCTAACCTAACCTAACCTAACCTAACCTAACCTAACCTAACCTAACCTAACCTAACCTAACCTAACCTAACCTAACCTAACCTAACCTAACCTAACCTAACCTAACCTAACCTAACCTAACCTAACCTAACCTAACCTAACCTAACCTAACCTAACCTAACCTAACCTAACCTAACCTAACCTAACCTAACCTAACCTAACCTAACCTAACCTAACCTAACCTAACCTAACCTAACCTAACCTAACCTAACCTAACCTAACCTAACCTAACCTAACCTAACCTAACCTAACCTAACCTAACCTAACCTAACCTAACCTAACCTAACCTAACCTAACCTAACCTAACCTAACCTAACCTAACCTAACCTAACCTAACCTAACCTAACCTAACCTAACCTAACCTAACCTAACCTAACCTAACCTAACCTAACCTAACCTAACCTAACCTAACCTAACCTAACCTAACCTAACCTAACCTAACCTAACCTAACCTAACCTAACCTAACCTAACCTAACCTAACCTAACCTAACCTAACCTAACCTAACCTAACCTAACCTAACCTAACCTAACCTAACCTAACCTAACCTAACCTAACCTAACCTAACCTAACCTAACCTAACCTAACCTAACCTAACCTAACCTAACCTAACCTAACCTAACCTAACCTAACCTAACCTAACCTAACCTAACCTAACCTAACCTAACCTAACCTAACCTAACCTAACCTAACCTAACCTAACCTAACCTAACCTAACCTAACCTAACCTAACCTAACCTAACCTAACCTAACCTAACCTAACCTAACCTAACCTAACCTAACCTAACCTAACCTAACCTAACCTAACCTAACCCACCGAAAAAGTAATTCTGAGAATTCCACTTACCTGCTCGTGCCGCACCTTTTTGTAAGCGTCTCACTCCCAGCTATCCGCCCCTGAAAGCAAAATAATATTAGATACAGTATTTTTCGAATAATTAAATAAAAACACATCATTTTCTTCAATTTTCTACATTTTTCTACATTTTTTCCCTTTAACTTTTCCAAAACTCACCCGTTCTCGTCTAAAACACCACCGCTGACATAGCGGGACACCCCCGATTTTTGCCCGCCACCCACCCCGCCGCCCCGCCCCACCGACCCTTGGTCGATACCCTTACCACGAGGTATTTTTTGTGGGAGGAAAAAGACATTTTTGGCCGCCAAAACTTTTTTGCGAGGATGTTGAGGTCGCCGCTTGGGTCGACCTCTAGTCTGATGACGGGCGACATTTTGGACCCCCCTGGCATGACGGGCCCCCCCCCAGAGGACAGTCAGGACGCTAATTGCATCATTCCGTCCGCCCCACCATCCACCATACCGGAAACAACGGAGAAAACAGGGAGCTCCCGCTTTAAAAGCAGGCTTACCGAGGCAAAGGGCTGTCTGACTAAAGCGAAAACACACCTAGCGGACTCAAGGAACCTTAGAGCCGACCTGAAGACAGGAATCACCCAGGCTGTCGACAGACTATACCAGCTGCTAAAAGAGTCAGAAGGCGAAAACACCTCGAAGAAGGACCGTAAGGAGCAGGGGACGAGGGTGGAGAGAGAGGAAGGCCTCCCCGCGGCCGACGCTATGAAGGCTCTTGTAGAAAAACTAGAAGAACACAGAAAGGTAGTGGAGGAGAGCAAGGCACGTACGATTGCACTGACAAAACAGCTGGAACAATCTTCCTCAGTGAACACGCAGCTAGCCGAGCTCTCCTCTACCCTTGCTAGCACGCCTCTGTCTGCTGTGCCTATACACGAGCTTAAAGAACAAATAGCGGAACTCGGAGATCAACTAAGGACAGTGAGGCCATCCCACGAAACGTATGCCTCAATACTCGCGAAGGCCAAGCCACAGGCGATACATTCGATAGTAATCACATCTACCGAGGAAACCGACAAGAGCGAAGACGTGATTGGCAAGGTGAGAAAGGCGATAGATGCCACATCGAGTGGTATACGGGTGGATCGCATCAGAAAGGCGCGCGACCAGAAAGTCATTATTGGGTGCCAGACAAAGGAGGAACTATCGAAGGTCACCAAAAAAATTAAAGAGACGGATCCGAATTTACTCGTAGAGGAAAAAACAAATAAAGACCCACTGGTGATTCTCCGGGACGTCCTCTCCTTCAACACCGACGGAGACATTGAAAAGGCGCTGGAGAACCAGAACGGCCATATCCTAGGGAACATCCCAGAGAACGAACGCCGCATCTCGGTCAAATACAGAAAGAGAGCGAGGAACCCACATGAATGCCACGTGGTGCTGCAGGTATCACCGAAGGTGTGGCAACAGCTGACAAGCGCTGGGAAGGCACACATAGATCTCCAACGAATTAACGTGAAGGACCAGACCCCACTGATTCAATGTTCTCGCTGTCTCGGATATGGACACGGCAGGAAACTCTGCACGGAGACGATCGACCTATGCAGCCATTGCGGCGGCCCACACGTGCGTTCAGAATGTGCAGCATACCTAGCGGGAGAGATGCCTGCCTGTCGCAACTGTCACCTGGCAAAGTTGGAAAAGACAGACCATAACACCTTTGACGAAAAATGCCCAATAAAATCTAAGTGGGATGCTCTGGCGCGATCGAGAGTCGCATATTGTTAACGACAAGGTGGCCATAAACCAAAACAGTATTAATAGAGTCACACAGGAGATGCCTGAAATACAGAAATATAAGGTAGTCCAGGGAAACCTACAGAGAAAGAGACTGGCCACAAAAGAACTGCTCCTAGAATCGACCAAAAGAAAAGTAAGTTTCGCGCTCGTTCAGGAACCGTATGTGGGTTCCAAGGGAGAAATAGCACTAGGTTATGGCTATAGAGTAGTCCAATGCAACGGAAGAAGAACAAAGCCCGTGAAAGCTGCTATTATAGTATTCGATGACGACATAGAGATCAATGAAAATCCTTTATTGACTACGGAAAATATCGCAGTGGCAGTGCTTAAAACTAGTACGTGGAAAATTGGGATCATCTCAGTGTACTTTGAAGATACTCAACCTCTGGAGCCCTACTTGGAACAAATAAAAATCATCCAAACTAAAATTGGAACCCCAAATGTTATCCTTGGTGGGGACGTAAACGCGTGGAGCCCGTGGTGGGGTAGTCCAACGGAGGACCACAGAGGAGAGGCACTTGTGGGAACGATAGAAGAAATTGGACACCACATCTTAAATGAGGGCAGCGACCCAACTTTTTACACGGTTAGGAATGGAGCCATCTATAAGAGCATTGTAGACATTACCACATGTAGCGAGGGTATGCTTGGAGTCATCAGAGATTGGAAGGTCGATACAGGAATCACAAGCTCAGACCATAATGCTATAACTTTTTCCCTTATGGTCTCAAAGCCTACTTCGGAGAAACCCAGCTCGACCACACGTAAGTATAACACGAGGAAAGCAAACTGGATAAACTTTAAAACACACCTGGATACACTGCTGAAAGAAAGTCAAATAACAGAGTCGTCAATAATGGATATAAAAAATGTAAAGGATCTAGAGGAAATAATTACTAAATATACAGAAAACATAGAAACAGCCTGTCAAAGTTCAATACCGAAAATAAAAAATAAAAAAAAGTGGAACTTACCGTGGTGGAGCGAAGAGCTGGACACGTTGAAGAAGGAGATGGTGACGAAGAAGCGCAGAATCTCGTACGCCGCACTAAACCGGAGACAACACGTCGTCGACGAGTACCTGAAAGCAAAAGAAAAGTACGAATTAGAAACAGCAAAAGCACAGACAGAAAGCTGGAAAGAGTTTTGTGGCAAGCAGGATAAGGAAAGCCTCTGGGACGGGATATACAGAGTAATCCGACAGTGCTCGAAGAGAACTCAAGACCAGGCAATAGTGAGCGACGGACAGACACTGAGCCCAGAGGAGTCGGTGAAACTGCTGGCCAAGACCTTTTTCCCTGAAGATGCTACGGCAGATGATAGTGTAGTTCATAAGCAAATTAGAGAAAAAGCCTGCTACCAAGATCCAACAGACCAGGAAAATGTAGACCCACCGTTCACAATTGAAGAGGTCAAGTTTGCTATGAATAGCTTTAATCCCCGGAAGGCACCTGGATCTGACGGACTCACAGCTGATATTTGCGCTCAAGCTATACAGACGGACACAGATGTATTCCTGGCGATCTGCAACGCCTGCCTCAGCCTATCGTACTTCCCGATTCAGTGGAAGGAGGCCTCCATAATAGTTCTGCAAAAACCCGGAAAGACAAACTACAATGACGTAAAATCATATAGACCAATCGGACTATTGTCGGTACTGGGAAAAATCTTTGAAAAGTTGATGATACGCAGAATCCGCTGGCATCTGTTACCGAAATCGAATCCAAGGCAGTACGGATTTGTACCTCAAAGATGCACCGAAGACTCCCTCTATGACCTAGTGCAACATCTCAAAGACAACCTTAAAAAGAAACTCATCAATGTTGTCGTATCACTGGACATAGAGGGGGCCTTTGATAGTGCCTGGTGGCCGGCAATAAAGTGTAGACTTGCTGAGAAAAAGTGCCCTGTGAACATGAGGAAACTCGTCAACAGCTACTTGGAGGACAGGACGGTGCGTGTATGCTATGCGGGTCACGAACATAAAACCTCAACGTCAAAAGGGTGCGTGCAGGGCTCTATAGGCGGCCCTACATTTTGGAATGTGTTGCTCGATCCGCTGTTAGACCAAATAGAGTCCAGCGACGTGCACTGCCAAGCCTTTGCGGATGACATTGTACTCGTCTTCTCTGGAGCAAGCGGGCCCAAAATTGAAGCGCAAGCTAATGAGGTACTCAATCTCGTTTACGACTGGGGAACCGACAATAAAATGAAATTCGCACCACATAAGACGAGTGCAATGTTAGTGACCAAAAAGCTTAAAGTTGAGAACCCGAACATTCATATGGGAGGCACGCGTATTGTATTTGTTGACGAAATAAAATTACTGGGCGTCATCATTGACAAGGACTTGACTTTTAATAGCCATGTAATATATATATGTAAGAAGGCTACAAATATCTACAAGATGCTCGCAAGATCGGCGAAGATAAAATGGGGCCTTAACAAAGAGGTTATTCGCACAATCTACACCGCGGTAATAGAGCCTATAATCCTGTACGCAGCCAGTGTGTGGGCGCCGGCCACGGAGAAGCTTAGCGTTCAAAAGCAACTTAACACTGTGCAACGCGGCTTCGCACAGAAAATATGTAAATCATATCGTACAGTCTCTTTGAACGCGGCTCTTGCCCTGGCCGGACTCCTCCCACTGGATATGCGGGTACAGGAGGCTGCCCAGCTCTACGAAGCAAAACGGGAAGGATCGTATGAGGAAATAAAAGGCAGAGAACTTGAAAGGAGGGTAGCCTTCCATAAAAATGCCCATCCAGCTGCAGACTCCAGTGCTGACTTCATCTGTTTAGAGGACATGCGAAAGGAAACCCTCGATGAGCATGAAATAACGGGAATCGGGATATTCACGGACGGGAGCAAAATCGACGGCGGGGTTGGAGCGGCGGTGACATGTTGGTCGGACGGAAG
>CAMZJW010000057.1:0-20000 GCA_947310995.1 Yponomeuta cagnagella | reverse complement strand
CTAACCTAACCTAACCTAACCTAACCTAACCTAACCTAACCTAACCTAACCTAACCTAACCTAACCTAACCTAACCTAACCTAACCTAACCTAACCTAACCTAACCTAACCTAACCTAACCTAACCTAACCTAACCTAACCTAACCTAACCTAACCTAACCTAACCTAACCTAACCTAACCTAACCTAACCTAACCTAACCTAACCTAACCTAACCTAACCTAACCTAACCTAACCTAACCTAACCTAACCTAACCTAACCTAACCTAACCTAACCTAACCTAACCTAACCTAACCTAACCTAACCTAACCTAACCTAACCTAACCTAACCTAACCTAACCTAACCTAACCTAACCTAACCTAACCTAACCTAACCTAACCTAACCTAACCTAACCTAACCTAACCTAACCTAACCTAACCTAACCTAACCTAACCTAACCTAACCTAACCTAACCTAACCTAACCTAACCTAACCTAACCTAACCTAACCTAACCTAACCTAACCTAACCTAACCTAACCTAACCTAACCTAACCTAACCTAACCTAACCTAACCTAACCTAACCTAACCTAACCTAACCTAACCTAACCTAACCTAACCTAACCTAACCTAACCTAACCTAACCTAACCTAACCTAACCTAACCTAACCTAACCTAACCTAACCTAACCTAACCTAACCTAACCTAACCTAACCTAACCTAACCTAACCTAACCTAACCTAACCTAACCTAACCTAACCTAACCTAACCTAACCTAACCTAACCTAACCTAACCTAACCTAACCTAACCTAACCTAACCTAACCTAACCTAACCTAACCTAACCTAACCTAACCTAACCTAACCTAACCTAACCTAACCTAACCTAACCTAACCTAACCTAACCTAACCTAACCTAACCTAACCTAACCTAACCTAACCTAACCTAACCTAACCTAACCTAACCTAACCTAACCTAACCTAACCTAACCTAACCTAACCTAACCTAACCTAACCTAACCTAACCTAACCTAACCTAACCTAACCTAACCTAACCTAACCTAACCTAACCTAACCTAACCTAACCTAACCTAACCTAACCTAACCTAACCTAACCTAACCTAACCTAACCTAACCTAACCTAACCTAACCTAACCTAACCTAACCTAACCTAACCTAACCTAACCTAACCTAACCTAACCTAACCTAACCTAACCTAACCTAACCTAACCTAACCTAACCTAACCTAACCTAACCTAACCTAACCTAACCTAACCTAACCTAACCTAACCTAACCTAACCTAACCTAACCTAACCTAACCTAACCTAACCTAACCTAACCTAACCTAACCTAACCTAACCTAACCTAACCTAACCTAACCTAACCTAACCTAACCTAACCTAACCTAACCTAACCTAACCTAACCTAACCTAACCTAACCTAACCTAACCTAACCTAACCTAACCTAACCTAACCTAACCTAACCTAACCTAACCTAACCTAACCTAACCTAACCTAACCTAACCTAACCTAACCTAACCTAACCTAACCTAACCTAACCTAACCTAACCTAACCTAACCTAACCTAACCTAACCTAACCTAACCTAACCTAACCTAACCTAACCTAACCTAACCTAACCTAACCTAACCTAACCTAACCTAACCTAACCTAACCTAACCTAACCTAACCTAACCTAACCTAACCTAACCTAACCTAACCTAACCTAACCTAACCTAACCTAACCTAACCTAACCTAACCTAACCTAACCTAACCTAACCTAACCTAACCTAACCTAACCTAACCTAACCTAACCTAACCTAACCTAACCTAACCTAACCTAACCTAACCTAACCTAACCTAACCTAACCTAACCTAACCTAACCTAACCTAACCTAACCTAACCTAACCTAACCTAACCTAACCTAACCTAACCTAACCTAACCTAACCTAACCTAACCTAACCTAACCTAACCTAACCTAACCTAACCTAACCTAACCTAACCTAACCTAACCTAACCTAACCTAACCTAACCTAACCTAACCTAACCTAACCTAACCTAACCTAACCTAACCTAACCTAACCTAACCTAACCTAACCTAACCTAACCTAACCTAACCTAACCTAACCTAACCTAACCTAACCTAACCTAACCTAACCTAACCTAACCTAACCTAACCTAACCTAACCTAACCTAACCTAACCTAACCTAACCTAACCTAACCTAACCTAACCTAACCTAACCTAACCTAACCTAACCTAACCTAACCTAACCTAACCTAACCTAACCTAACCTAACCTAACCTAACCTAACCTAACCTAACCTAACCTAACCTAACCTAACCTAACCTAACCTAACCTAACCTAACCTAACCTAACCTAACCTAACCTAACCTAACCTAACCTAACCTAACCTAACCTAACCTAACCTAACCTAACCTAACCTAACCTAACCTAACCTAACCTAACCTAACCTAACCTAACCTAACCTAACCTAACCTAACCTAACCTAACCTAACCTAACCTAACCTAACCTAACCTAACCTAACCTAACCTAACCTAACCTAACCTAACCTAACCTAACCTAACCTAACCTAACCTAACCTAACCTAACCTAACCTAACCTAACCTAACCTAACCTAACCTAACCTAACCTAACCTAACCTAACCTAACCTAACCTAACCTAACCTAACCTAACCTAACCTAACCTAACCTAACCTAACCTAACCTAACCTAACCTAACCTAACCTAACCTAACCTAACCTAACCTAACCTAACCTAACCTAACCTAACCTAACCTAACCTAACCTAACCTAACCTAACCTAACCTAACCTAACCTAACCTAACCTAACCTAACCTAACCTAACCTAACCTAACCTAACCTAACCTAACCTAACCTAACCTAACCTAACCTAACCTAACCTAACCTAACCTAACCTAACCTAACCTAACCTAACCTAACCTAACCTAACCTAACCTAACCTAACCTAACCTAACCTAACCTAACCTAACCTAACCTAACCTAACCTAACCTAACCTAACCTAACCTAACCTAACCTAACCTAACCTAACCTAACCTAACCTAACCTAACCTAACCTAACCTAACCTAACCTAACCTAACCTAACCTAACCTAACCTAACCTAACCTAACCTAACCTAACCTAACCTAACCTAACCTAACCTAACCTAACCTAACCTAACCTAACCTAACCTAACCTAACCTAACCTAACCTAACCTAACCTAACCTAACCTAACCTAACCTAACCTAACCTAACCTAACCTAACCTAACCTAACCTAACCTAACCTAACCTAACCTAACCTAACCTAACCTAACCTAACCTAACCTAACCTAACCTAACCTAACCTAACCTAACCTAACCTAACCTAACCTAACCTAACCTAACCTAACCTAACCTAACCTAACCTAACCTAACCTAACCTAACCTAACCTAACCTAACCTAACCTAACCTAACCTAACCTAACCTAACCTAACCTAACCTAACCTAACCTAACCTAACCTAACCTAACCTAACCTAACCTAACCTAACCTAACCTAACCTAACCTAACCTAACCTAACCTAACCTAACCTAACCTAACCTAACCTAACCTAACCTAACCTAACCTAACCTAACCTAACCTAACCTAACCTAACCTAACCTAACCTAACCTAACCTAACCTAACCTAACCTAACCTAACCTAACCTAACCTAACCTAACCTAACCTAACCTAACCTAACCTAACCTAACCTAACCTAACCTAACCTAACCTAACCTAACCTAACCTAACCTTTTTTTTTTTTTTTTTTTTTTTTTTTTTTTGTTGTCGAGGGGGAAATCTTCCAAAGATACCCGACTTCCTGGGGGGAAAGCCGGGTTATGTGGGATTTTTACCCACTAAAACCCCCCCGGTGGCCCTCTCCGTGCGTTTGGGGGGGGATTCCGGGATCTCACTGAACACTCCGGAACCCCCACGCACTGTGCATTTCGGCACCCGTCTACTTTCAGGCAGGTAGATGCCTGAAAACCCTCATCTACGGCAGTGTGCGGCCACCACACACCGCCGCCGCCACGGAGTCGCTTGTAACGGTGGTTCGAGCCCCCACTCTTACCACCCGCAACTCCGGTGCCTCCTTTTAGTCGCCTCTTACGACAGGCAGGAGATACCGTAGCCCTATTCTAAGCCCGGAACTACAGGGCTGGGTCCCCTTTTAGTCGGCTCCTACGACAGGCAGGGGATACCGTAGTCTTATTCTAAGCCCATGACTACAGGGCATTGGGGCCAGGGTGGGGCTGGGGAGCTCCACCTCTACGCCTCCGCCTCCTCGCAGGGTCGGCCCTCTCCCTCTCTCGCTCGGCCTCCTCCTTCTGGGACATTACCGTCTCACAGAAGGATGTTACCGCGTCCCACTGGGGTTTGCCCGACAGCATATTTGCCACCACTGAGGGCAGCCGGAGGTCTCCCCCGATCGCAGCGACAAGGCTTTGTCTCTGCGATTGCCACGCGGGGCAGACCTCCAAGGTGTGCTGGGCGTCATCGTTTGCGAGATCACAGTGGTGGCATGCCGCTGATCTCTCTCTGCCGATCCTGTGCAGGTACTCACCGAAGCAACCGTGTCCGGTGAGCACCTGGGTCAGCCGGTACGTTATCTGGCCACTTGTTCGGCTCATCCAGTCATAAAAGATGGGCAGGATTGCCCCCACGACCCTCTGGCGTTGACTAGCCGGCTCTTGCAGTCGCGCCTTCCATTTCTCAAGGGCGTCGTCGTGCGCGGCTTGGCGCATCAGAGTAACAGCTCTGGGGGGCAGATCCTGCCCGTCCTCACGCCTGCAACGAAGATCGTTGTACACGGATGCGTCCATTGACGCCAGGATGTCCAGGGGGGGAAGCCTCGCCAGCAGACCCGCCGCTTCGTGGGAGATTGTGCGGTATCCGCGCGCCACCCTTATAGCTAGCCGGCGCTGCACGCTTAGCAGCTTTGCTTTGCAAGCGCGGTTGCCGGCCAGTTCATCCGCCCAGATTGGCGCGCCATATAGGGCAATGGACCGCACAACTCCCGAGTAGAGTCGTCGAACACTCTCCCGCGGTCCCCCAAGATTTGGCAGGATTCGGTGAAGGGCACCCGCTACCTTCTCAATCCGGGGGACTAGACGGTTGAAGTGCTCGACGAACTCCCAGCGACCGTCCAGTACGATGCCGAGGTATTTCATGAATCTGCCCACCTGGACATCGGCGTCACCCACGCGAACCGTAGAGCTAGGCGGTTCCGTGCCCTTGGGGAGGTCGTGAAACCATAGGGCCTCGGTCTTATGCGCGGCGACTCGCAGTCCCAGGGCCTGAATTCTGCGGACCACGCACGCAACTCCATACTCGGCGACGCGAGTCGTCCGCTCGAAGCCGTCGCCCTCTGCCAGAACCAGCGTATCGTCGGCATAACACACCACTCGGACACCGGCGGGGAGAGCGATTCGCAGCACCACGTCGTACGCGAGGTTCCACAGTAGCGGCCCCAGAACCGACCCCTGCGGAACCCCGCAATACATTTCTCGGCTGTGCAAAGCCCCGTCTCGACCCGTGTACTCGATGCCGCGGTCTCGGAAGTAATCGCCGACGACACTCTGTAGGCAGTGGGGCAAACCGTGATAGACGAGTGCCTCTCTGATCGCCTTCCAGGGCAGGGAGTTAAATGCGTTTACGATATCCAGACTAACCGCAAGCACCACCCTGCCCTGGGACACTGCCTCCTGCGCAATGGAGCGGACGCGAAGGATGGCATCCACGGTTGAGCGTCCGTGTCGGAAGCCAAATTGGCAGTCCGAGAGGTCCGGCCCGACGCTCCACAGATGGAGGTTTATGCGCTCCGCTACCACTCGCTCAAACAGCTTACCGGCCTCATCCAGCAGGCAGATAGGCCGGTATGCCGATGGCGAGTCCGCCGGTCTGCCCTCTTTCTTGAGAAGCACCAGCCGTGCCCGTTTCCACTCCGAGGGGAAGCGACCGGATTTCAGGCAGTCGGATAGGTGGTCCCGGAATCGCTCGCCGAGGACACCCAGCGCGAGCACCCAGGCGCGACCTGGAATTCCGTCGGGGCCCGGGGCAGTGTTTCGCACTGCTAGGCGTCTCACGGCTCGCTCCAGTTCCTCCCTGCCGACGTCCACGTTCCCCTCCTGGGCCGGTGGTGACCTCGCTATGCGCGAAGGGCTTGGCGGGCTGTCAGCAACTCGTGGGAATAGTGTGTCCACTACATTCACCACGAGGCTAGGCTCAAGAGTCTCGGTCAGTGGAGGGACCCATGGTCTAAGCTTGTCCAGTACCATTTTGTACGGACGCCCCCATGGGTCCTCGTTGAGACTTTCCACGAGCTCATTGTGCGCCTTCTCTTTCGCGTCAGCGACGGCCGCTTGGAAAGTAGTGGTGGCCTCCCGATACACGGTATACGCTGCCATTCTTTCCTCGGAGGAAGCTTGTCGCCGCCTGCGGCTTCGCAGATAGGCTCTTCTGGCTCCCAGGCACCTCGTCCGTAGTTCTGCGAGGTCGTCAGACCACCAATAGGTAGCGGTGCGCTCTGCCGGCCTCGCTCGAGGCATCGCAGCGTCACAGATCTGGGTCATTCGCTCCCGGAACCATGCTGTCTCCGCCTCCGCGTCGGCAGTGACCGGTGCTTCCACCCATGCTGCAGTGTTCGCGGCGGCCACGAGCAGGTCCCGGTTGATCTTCTTTAGTGCCCATCGCTTTGGCCGTACGACTTCTCGACTCTGCGCTCCGCGGCTAGGGCGCACCGCCACATCTATAAGGATGTGGTTGTGGTCCGACAGAGTCAGCAGCTCTTCGGCGACCCGCCAGCCCGACACCAGGGCGCTCGCCGATGTGGACGCCCAGGACAGGTCGACTATTGACTCGCCCTGCCATCTCACACAGGTGCTGACCGACCCCTGGTTTAGGAGCCCAAGGTTTAGGCACGCCGCCCATTCTAGGACGGCCTCCCCCTTGGGCTCGTCCCGGGGCCCACCCCAGGCGCGAGCGTGGGCGTTGAAATCCCCGAGGACATGGGCGAGGCTGGTAGCGGCGGACACACGCTGAGAGCTGGTCCATATAGCTCTCAAACACCGCCAGACTGACGTTGGGTGAGATGTAGCAGCCAACGACTGTTACCGCGCCCCAAAGTACTGCCACGAAACCCGGCCCCTTTTCCAGCAAGGAACACGGCGGAGTTCCTTCTCCTCCTCCCCAATAGACCGCTACCGAGCCGTTGTCATCGCCAAACCAGCGGGGATGGACAGCTACTCTGTAGGGCTCCGCAACAATTGCCAGGGCAATCTTGTGCTCCGCGAGGGTCTGCAGTAGCAGGTCCTGCGCCCTGCGGCAGTGGTTAAGATTGCCCTGGAGGATCTTGAGTGGGGGATGGAATGCTAGGCCCCGATTTCCTCCGAGTGCGGGCTAGGACCCGGCTGGCTCGGCGATGGCGAGCCCCCTGCTGCGGCTTTGGAAACAAGAGAGGCCTGCTTTCCTCTTTGTTTATGCCCTTTTTTGGGGGCGGCGGTGCAGTTCTGTCCCATCTTATGGTCGGCGAGCTGTCCGCGATCTGCGCAGATCGGGCACTTAGGTGGGGCAGAGCACGTTGAAGCTTTGTGGCCTGGTTCTCCACATTTGAAACAGACGTTGCTTCGGTCAACTGCGCTCTTGCACTCGTTCCTTACGTGCCCGGTCTCAAGACATCGATAGCACCTTACGGGCTTCTCAGGCAGGTACGTCACACGGACAGCCGCCCAGTCACCGATGCGCAGCCGGGGTTCCGAGACTACTTTTCTTACCGCCGTCAGTGGACAGCGGACCCACGCCGTACCTAGTCGGCGACCGTTTGCGCGTATGGGGCCGACTTTGACGTCCTCGGCGCTACAGCCGCCCCTGGCAGCAACTGCAACCGCAACTTCCGCCGAGGTGACCGACTCGTCAAGGTCCATGACTCGGAATTCGCCTGTCTTTGTGGGACGCACCACATTAACGGGCAGGTCCGAGAGGGCTTCTTTGAGGCGCCCTGCAAGTTTGTCAGCATTGCTGACGCTCTCCGGACCGGTCACCTCCAGCAGAATACTTCCGTTTCTGCCTTTCCTCTGCCGAATGTCAGCAATACCGCATTCGGCGAGTTTTACCTTCGCTTTGGCAGTGGCCATCACCTGCGCGAAGGTGACCTCCGAGTCCTGGGCAAGCGTGAGCATAACCGCCGCCGACTTTGGCAGTCTTGGTGGTTTCGGCTTCGGCTTAGCCTTCGAGCTGGCAGGCTTTGTTGCTGCTTTTTTCGTCCCCGCCTTGGCAGGTTTAGCCTTTTTGCCTACCACCTCAGACCACGATGCCAGGTTTGGCGCTTTCACTGGTGCAGCAGGTACCACGGGCACTGGCGGTAAAGGCTCCACTGGAAGGGGTTTCTTTGAAGCCATCCCTTTCCCCTGCCTTTTCGCACGTTTCTGCTTAACGGCTGGCACGAGGGCAGTTTTTGTTGCTGGTGGTGTACCGCCGGCCGCTTTGGCTACTTCTGCCTTCTTTTGGCCCAGCGCTGGGCGAACAGCTCGATCAGGGAAGATCTCCGCTTTGAAGGCTGCAAGTTTCGCCTCAATCATAGCCCCGACCTGCTCCAAAAAGGAACCCTGGGGCTGGTGGGCCTCCTCGACCCGAGGCGGGCTAGCGGATCTCCCACGGTCCTGCTCCCGGATGCTTCGCACTTCAGCAGCAAGTTCGGACACCTGCGCCTTGAGGGCAGCCAGTTGAGAGCGCAGAGAGGTATTTTCGCTTTCGAGCTGCTGCACTCTCTCTGAGCCCCCCGTCCGCTGCGCCATCTCCTCCATGGCGGCCCTGGCGGTTCTCGCCGCGACGCGCAGCTCCCGCACGAAAAGGCCCTTAAGGTTTGTCGATTTGGCCGCGATCGACTCCACCACCGTCATTTTCTCGTTGACTTGAGCGCCCAAGTCAGCTGTGGGCTGTTGCCTCATGTGCTCAGCGAGGTCGTCCGGTGCGGGAAGACTAAGGGAAGTCCGTGTGACTGGGGGTGGCTGCGTCAAGTCAACACTCTCGTCGAGTGGCGGCCGCTTGCCCCTGGCCCTCTTCGCACCGCCGCTGGCAGGCACTGCGTTGTCCCGCTTTCTCTTCCTAGCGGAACCGGTTGACCATTGCGAGGACTGCGAGCAGTCAGACTCATAATTGGTCTCCGACATCCTCTCCAGTTCCACGACAGCAGGAATAGCGAAACAGCTCGCAATGAGGCGTTGTTTCTCCTCGTCAGCCTCGTCCTTCTCCTCCTCTCTCTCCTTCTTTCCGTCATCTTTCTCCTTCTCCTTCTCCCTCTCCTTCTCCTTCTCCGTCTCCGTCTCCTTCTCCATCTCCCTATCAACGTCCAGCATAATTTTGTCCCCCCCAGAATACGTGGGACAGCCCGAGCTAAGAAGCTCGGAGAGGGATTCTCCGACACCGGAGGTGCCGGTACCCTCCTGGGGTAGTTTCTTTTTAAACTGTGCTGCTTCCATTGTTCAATCAAATCTCGATATATCTAAGATATCGTTTGCGGTACACCTGCCTGGATGAACCAGATAGGCGCTACCCAGGCTTAACCCTTTCGGCTCCACGTCGGCCTTATCGGCTTAAGCCCAGTACTGAAAGCGCCGCGCACATACCACTTCCAGAAGTTTTTATGGACTCTCCAGTCCGTACAGATTTTTTATAGAGGTTAACTCCTCGCGGCCCGACCGCTAACGGCAAGGCCCTCGGTCCCAGTGCGTTGGGATTCCGATCTGCTCACGCATGCACAGAAGGCATGCCCCACCCGAGCCCAGTGTAAACAGGACCCAGGCGACGTCTACTGCCAGATTATTCGCCGCTAGCCAGCAAGATCCCATAAAGAGAAGTTGCTGACTAACGCCCAGGGTGCACCGACCCTTGCCACTTGCCCTTCCATCTGGTTCAGATTGAATCAGAGGGAACGGAAGCGGAAGGGTACACGTGGAGGTTATCTGGCCTAGCACCCCACCTAACCTAACCTAACCTAACCTAACCTAACCTAACCTAACCTAACCTAACCTAACCTAACCTAACCTAACCTAACCTAACCTAACCTAACCTAACCTAACCTAACCTAACCTAACCTAACCTAACCTAACCTAACCTAACCTAACCTAACCTAACCTAACCTAACCTAACCTAACCTAACCTAACCTAACCTAACCTAACCTAACCTAACCTAACCTAACCTAACCTAACCTAACCTAACCTAACCTAACCTAACCTAACCTAACCTAACCTAACCTAACCTAACCTAACCTAACCTCCGTGTGGAGTTTCTGGTCTCCCATCGGACGCGTCCCCGGGTGGCGGATAGGGGAACGCCCCCCAGATATGGGGGGTACCGGCCTTGGCCGGCGCGGACCAAAACCAGGAGAGGGGATTTCCAGTGGCAGCCTGCTGCTGGATGTCCAGCGGGGTCCATCTCGGGCTCTGCACTTGGCGACGGGCTCGGTACGATGCGCTTGCGCAGCTACCGGGTAGGCTTCGGCCACCGTCGGCAGACCCGGAATCCCACACTGAGTGGGACCGGGGGCTTTCGGGCTGCGAGGAGACAACCTCTATAAAAATCCCTAATCCTCTGCGTTGTGGCACGTGGCGTAGAGGTGCTCGCAAGAGCGGCTGGAGGGTACACCAGTCATTAGCGACCAAACCTGCAGGTTCAGTGCTGGCCCTGGGTTTCAGCCCCAAAAATAGCACCCACGCCGTGTTGGGAAAGCGGCGTGTGTAACCTCCCATAGCCGAAATGCTTTTAACTACATCATGGAGTCCGTTTCAAAAAAGAAATTACCCCAGGAGGGTACCTGCTTGGCAGGAGAATCCCTCCCCGGCGCCAATCCGGTGTCGGGCTGCCCCTCGTATTCTGGGGGGGGCAAAAACGACTTCTTCTCCTTGAGGCCGAGTGCCTCAAGTGAGCTTTGTGCTGCGGGTAGTTTCGTCGCTTCCAGCGCCACTAGTGGCGATGGAAGCGACGAGGTCGCGGCACCAACCGACGGCTTGGCTGTTGCTTCGCCGGCGTCGGGTGGGTCTGGGGCTGCCCTTGTCAGGGCGGCCTCGGGCGGGTCTGGGGCTGCCCTTGTCAGGGCGGCTCCGGACGGGTCTGGGGCTGCCCTTGTCGGGGCGGCTCCGGACGGGCCTGATGCTGCCCTTGTCAGGGCGGCGTCGGGTGGGTCTGGGGCTGCCCTTGTCAGGGCGGCCTCGGGCGGATCTGGTGCTGCCCTTCGCGGGGCGACATCGGACGGTGGGTCCGGCTCTGCCCTTCAGGCTAAGTCGGACGTTGTTTTTACGAGGCCCGGATGTCCATCCCCGGTCCTCAAGGAGGCGTCGGTGCGCTTAACGCGCGTCGACCTGGAGAGGGTTGCCCGTGAGCTGTCGGAATCCGACGGTAGCACGGGCACCCTCATGGAGGTGAGCTCACGCTCCCCCACGCCCTCGCCTAGCCGGTTCTGGCGCAAGCGCCTCGCCGAGTCAGACGCTGAGAGCGAGGGCTCGGCGGGGCGGTGTGGTAGACCGGCCACCAGCAAACGCGGTCGCGGCCGTCCCCCGACGACAGGCCAGTACGTCGGCCTCGCCAAGGCGAAGGCCGACCTACAAAAGGCGCAAGAGTGGGAGCTGGAGCTCCAGGCTGAGGCGGAGCTGGCCGAGGAGCTCCGGCGACATGAGGAGGGGAGAGCATCCTTCAGGCGGGACTCTGCCCTCCGCTCACCGCCACCAGTGGTGACCCCGGTGCCGTCGGCTGCTCACGACCTCCGGGCTGAGCAGCTGACCAGCTCCATCGAGGCGGCGGTCGAGACCATTCGGACGATAGCCCAGAAGTCGTCCAGGCTGAAGGGCCAATTCGTCCAGGGTCTCAGGGCTGCCGCCAGCTCCATCCTGGAGAACGCGCGAGAGCTCAAAGCTCGCACCGAGTCGGACGAAGTCGTCCGACTCCAAGGCGAGCTGAAAGCTCTGCGGGCGGAAATGGAGGGGCTGAAGAAGCTGCAGGCGAGCGCCGCGCCAGCCATGACGAGGGATGAAATCCTCTTCATGGTGGACGCTCGCCTGGACGGGATTGCGGACCGCCTCCTGCCGGAGCCGCGATTGCGTCCGCCGCTGGCGGCCGACGCACGCGGCGCCGCCGTCCGCCCCCCCGCCGGCCCCTCCGTCCGCGCCGCCGGCCCCTCCGTCCGTGCCGCCGACCCTGCCGTCCGCCGCGCCGGCCCTTCCGTCCGCGCTGCCGACCCTGCCGTCCGCCCGGCCAGCCCCCCCGCTGTGGCCGCCCTGGCCGTCGTTCGCCCGAGCGGGCCTCCTCCTGTCCGCTCCCCAACCGCTCGTCCCGCTGCGGCCCCTCCTGCCTCCGGCTCCGCCGCGCCCCCGGCTGACGCCAACGGCGCCGGTGGGAGCGTTGGGGTGGGAAGGAGGCGAGGGAGGAGGAGCGCTGCGGCAGCGGAGGCACAGGCCTCCCGGCGGGGGTGCCCCCCAGCCTCCTCCCCCCCTCAACAGACGGAGGCGTGGAATGTGGTGGCTGGCCGTCCTAAAAGGACACCAGCCCCACCAAAGGTGACGCCGGCCCCCTCTCGTGGGAAGAAGAAGAAGAGTGCGAAAAAGCTCCGCGCCCCCCGCACTGCTGCCGTGGTCCTCACTCTGCCGAGTGAGGCGGTGGAGAGGGGTGTGACGTACGCGGCCGTCCTGACCGAGGCCGAAAGGTCAATAGACCTAAAGGGCCTCGGGATTGACGGCCTGCGATTCCGCACGGCGGCCACGGGCGGCAAGGTCCTGGAGGTGGCTGGCCCCGAAAGGGGCCGCAAGGCCGACGCACTCGCCGAGAGGCTGAGGGAGGCCCTCGGAGACGGGGTACGCGTCGCCAGGCCGGAAAGGTGCGTGGAGTTGCGAATCACCGGCCTGAGCGACGCGGTCACGCCGGAAAGGGTGGCGGCGATGGTGGCGGAGGTCGGAGACTGCGCTGCCACCAGCGTAAAGGTGGGGGCGGTCTTCCGGCCACCTGGGCGCGAGGGCGCCGTGTGGGTAAAGTGTCCCGTCGCGGCCGCGCGGAGGGTGACGGATGGCCGTCGCCTCACCGTGGGGTGGACTCAGGTCCGAGCCACCCTCCTCGCGCCCAGGCCGCAGCGGTGCTTCCGCTGCCTCGAGCCGGGCCATGTGGGGGCAAAGTGCGCCTGCACCGTGGATCGCAGCGGACTGTGTTTCCGCTGCGGCCAGCCCGGCCACAAGTCCGCGGTGTGCGTGGCTGAGCCACACTGCCCGGCGTGTGCAGCGAAAGGGGCGGCGGCTGCCCACCGCCTTGGCACCAAAGGCTGCCAGGCTGGACCCCAGAAAGGGGGGAGCGGCCGAGGCCGCGGACGGAGGGCGGGTAGCGGCAATGGGCCACCACCGCCTGTGGCACCGCAAGTGCCAGTGCTGGAGGAGATGGACACCGCCCAAGTGTAGATGGCCAACACCAGAATACTGCAGGCCAACGCCAACCACTGTGCAGCGGCTCAGGACTTATTGCTCCAGACCGCAGCGCAGTGGCAGGCGACACTGGCCGTTGTCGCTGAGCCGTACTGCGTTCGCGCCCGGGACGACTGGGCCGGCGATCGCGACGGTTCGGTGGCAATTGTCTCCCAGTGCGGCGCTCTGTGTCACAACAGAGTGCTCAGAGGACACGGCTGTGTCCTCGTCGTGCTGGGAGACATTGCAGTGTGTGGGGTGTACTTCTCACCCAACAGAAGCCTCGCCGACTTCGAGCAATGGCTCGTGGAGGTCGGGGCAATGTTGGCTGATGTACACCCCACCCCCGTGGTCGTTGCCGGGGATTTCAACGCCAAATCCAGGGCGTGGGGAAATCCGGCAACTGACCCGCGGGGAGAGGTGTTGGAGGAGTGGGCGGTGTCCACTGGGCTGGTGCTGCTCAACCGGGGGGCGGTGCAGACATGCGTGCGGTCCCAGGGCGGATCCATAGTGGATCTGTCCTTCGCTAGTCCCGCTCTGGCAAACCGCGCGCATGGCTGGAGAGTCGCCGAGGGGGTCGAGACCTTGTCGGACCACAGGTACGTGTGGTTCGGCATCGCTGCGGCCCCCACCGGTGCTCCGGCAGACCTGAGCCGTCCCCTGGTGGG
Organism: Yponomeuta cagnagella; assembly: GCA_947310995.1. Taxonomy (NCBI): domain Eukaryota; kingdom Metazoa; phylum Arthropoda; class Insecta; order Lepidoptera; family Yponomeutidae; genus Yponomeuta; species Yponomeuta cagnagella. Next base: position 5,873 of record CAMZJW010000057.1, on the reverse strand, counting down.
GGAGGGTCCGCGATGGCGGCTCGCCACCCTGGACAGGGACGTGGCCAGGGAGGCGGCCATCGTGGAGCGATGGGTCGCTGGGTCAGGCGACGAGGCTCCGAACGTGGACGCGAGGGCGGACCGCCTGGCGGGGGCGCTGACTCGCGTCTGCGACGCCGCGATGCGGCGGAGAGGTCCTGCCCCCCCGCGAGGGCGGGTGTACTGGTGGCAACCCCACCTTGCGACGCTGCGTACTGCGTGTCACGCAGCCCAGCGCACGTACACCCGCTACCGCAGGAGGCGGGGCAGAGACCTCGCCCAGGAGGAGGAGCACCTCGTCGCTTACCGAGCGGCCCGAGCCGCCCTCGGTGCGGGGATCAGGGCTGCCAAGGAGGCGGCCTGGGTCGAGTGGCTGGAGAGCCTCGACCGGGACCCGTGGGGGCGTCCGTATAAGGTGGTATGCGAAAAGCTGAAGCCTTGGGCGCCCCCCCTCACCCGGTCACTCGAACCGGCCTTTGCCGAATTGGTGGTCCGCACCCTGTTCCCCGTACAGGAGGAGTGGTCGCCGCCGCGAATGGCGGCGTTGCCGGCACCGGTGGAGGACGGGGATGTCCCGCCCGTGTCCGAAGCCGAGTTAGGGGTAGCGGTTCTTAAGATGAAACTTAAGAACCGCGCCCCGGGTCCGGACGGCGTCCCTGGGCGGGTCATCGCCGCCGTGATGCCGGCGTTCGAGGAGGAGACGCTGTCTCTGATGACGGAGTCGTTGGCGTCGGGAAGGGTCCCGCGACGGTGGAAGGAGGGCCGGCTCGTGCTGCTTCGGAAGCACGGGCGGCCGATGGAGTCGCCATCGGCCTACCGGCCCATCGTCTTGCTGGACGAGACGTGCAAGCTCTTTGAGCGGGTGCTCGCTGCGCGTCTCGTCCGCCACCTGGAGGGGGCGGGGCCCAACCTCAGCGACGGACAATTTGGTTTCCGTCGCGGGAGGTCGACGTTGGACGCCATCTCCCGTCTCAGAGACAGCGTCGTCAGAGTGACGGGCCGGGGGGAGGTGTTGTTGGCTGTCTCGTTGGACATCTCCAACGCCTTCAACACCCTCCCCTGGCAGGCGATAATGGAGGCACTGGGGTACCACAACGTCCCGTGGTACCTCAGGCGAGTCCTTGCGGACTACTTCGTTGGCCGGGCCGTGTGTTACCCGTCCCGGTCGGAGGTGGTCCGCAGGGACATGTCTCGCGGTGTTCCACAGGGGTCAGTCCTCGGGCCACTCCTGTGGAACATCGGGTACGACTGGGTCCTGCGCGGTACAACCCTTCGTGGAGTCGGCGTACTCTGTTACGCCGACGACACCCTGGTCACCGCGCAAGGACCCACATTTCGAGACGCGAAGGTCCTCGCTACAGCGGGAGTAGCGCAGGTCGTGCACCGCATCAGGGCACTCGGGCTCACGGTCGCTTTGGAGAAGTCCGAGGCCATCTACTTTCATGGGCCTCGGATGCGACCTCCTCGGGACTCCCAAATCACCGTCGGTGGCGCCTCCATCGGTGTCGGGGAGACCATGAAGTACCTGGGATTGGTCCTCGACAGTCGATGGAGTTTCCGCGAGCACTTCCGGCAGCTGGCGCCAAAGTTGGTGTCGTATGCCGGGAGGCTCGCGAAGTTGCTGCCTAACCGCGGTGGTCCCGGGAGCGCTTGTCGCCGCCTCTACGACGGTGTGGTGCGCTCCAAGGCGTTGTACGGAGCGCCCATATGGGCGAAAGCCGCCCTCTGCGCGAGCAACACCGCCCTGTTGCGTCGCCCGCAACGGGTGATAGCGCAGAGGGCTGCAAGAGCGTACCACACCGTCTCTTACGAGGCGGCGTGCCTATTGGCGGCGAGCCTGCCCTGGGACCTCGAGGCGGGAGTCCTCGAGAGGGTTTACGAGCGGAGTGCCCTGATGCGGAGCAATGGAGGGTGGCCCACCCCGGCGGAGATCGTACGTTGGAGGCAGGAGGCTCGCGACGATCTCTTCCGTAGGTGGGCCATGAGGTTGGAGGACCCCTCTGCGAGTCGGAGACTCGTAGAGGCGGTCCGGCCGGTCCTGCGGCCATGGGTGGAGCGGGCGCACGGGACCCCGACCTATCACCTGACCCAACTCCTCACAGGTCACGGCTGTTTTGCCAAGTACCTGTGGGAGGTGGTAGGGATAGAGTCGGGCCCCGAGTGCCGGTACTGCGCGTCCAACGCGGAGGATACGGCAGAGCACACGCTGGCCGTGTGCTCCGCCTGGAGCGCGCAGCGGACCTCCCTCGTGGCCGTTGTGGGGGCCGACCTGTCGCTGCCGGCCATTATCCCGCAAATGGTCGGCAGCCAAGAGAGTTGGGCCGCCATCGCCGCGTTTGCGGGCGAGGTGATGGCGGCCAAAAGAGAGGAGTTGCGGGAGCGGGAGCGTGCTGGTCTCACGCTCCCGCCCCGCCGTCGTGCGATTAGGGGGCGCCGTCGCGCGGAGTATGCGCGCGCCCCCGACTAGAGCGGCCGGGGGCGGAGGGTCGGGGGACCCGCCGCCCACTTTCACGGCGAGCCGGAAGGCGCCCCCACGTGTTCCGGGGTGCCTTCCAGCACAACATAGAGGGCCCGCGCGCTCGCTCACGGCCTCCTCTGAATGCAGAGGAGCCCCGTAGGGCGATGCGTCGCGGGCCAGGAGACGCTGCGGCGACACAGCGCAGGGGGGCCCTTCTGGCCCCCCCACTATGAGAGTCCCTTCTGGACACCCTCTCGCCGGGCCACAGTGACTTAACCTCTGGCCTATCCTGTGGCCCGGTAGAGTAGAGGAGGAACACCGCGGGGGTTTAGTGGGTAGTCCAGCCCTCGGGCTGGGAGTCCCACACAAAGGCGCCCTGTTGTCCCCCGACAGCAGGGCGGCGAAGTGCGTAAATGCATTCCCCCGCGTAACCAAAAAAAAAAAAAAAAAAAAAAAACCTAACCTAACCTAACCTAACCTAACCTAACCTAACCTAACCAGTTACGCGAGTTCACAGCTCAGAACACGTGCTTTTTTGCAACGCTCCTCAGTTAAAAATTAAAATAAGTGGGTAAAAGTGGTGCGATTTCCAAAAGTGAGGTGTCTATGTGCTGGGCTTAGTACCGCCCACATCCCTGTGTGGAGGATTTCAGCCGCAGCGATCCGCAAGTTCCAAATAAGGCTGAAAGACCGACTTTTTTGGAGGTTATGTGCGGAGAAAACCTTCCCAGACGCTGACGACGCTTCTCCCCCTGCAACCGCTACTGGATCCAGGAGGGGTTTCACCGCCCCTACCCCGAGGACCATCTTGAAGACCTGAAAAACCACGCACAGCTGAGTTTTTCAAGAAAAACGAAAAGCACGTGGTCCTGAAAACCCGGAAGGAGTAAGGATAGGCGTACGAAACTCCGCAGACGCCATCTACTACAGGACTACTAGCTGAAAAACCAAGTAACTAAATTTTATCTACTACCGTCATTAAAATATAAACATTTAAAAATTCAGATTTCAAGAGTTAATATCTCCGGAACCAACAAACTTTTATCAGTTCTTCAACTGCTACTTTTTGCGCGCTTCAGAGAAGAACCGAAACCTATCATCAGTTAATTGCCAGATTATATAGACTTTACATTAAAATTAAAATAGTGAAAAATTTTCCTTTTAAATAAAACCCATACAAAAATTTCCTCTTTTCAAACCAAAATTGTATGGCAAAATCAAGCTAGTATTAAGCTATTTTTAGCACATTTTTTGACATTTTTTGGATTCCGGGTTTCCGAGATATCTAATTTTAAGTGATTTTCCTAATTATATCCTAAATAAATAGGAATAAAAATAATTTGACGTCGGGATTGTGTCTAAAACACCAATCCCACACCAACTAAGCCCAAACTCGGGCCCCATACCCCTTAAATAGCGAATTTTGGCCAAAATCGGCCATTTTGGTTTCCTGGTTACCAATTTTGAATTTTAATATCTCCGGAACCGGGAATACTAGGAATCTGGGATTTGGACGGTAGTCACTTGTTTTTAGTGGGCTATCGCCTGAAAATATTTTCAGGCGTTTTGCAGCGCCGAAAATTTTTGGGCCTGAAACCGTTTTCAGGAGACGCGGGAGGTCGAGCCGGGCTGTCAGCAAAAAACCCCGAAGTTCTCCGACGTCGGGTTGAGGAGATACGGGCCTCTAAACTTTTAATCTGACAGTTCGGCGGCCATCTTAGCTGTCAAACCCCAACTTCAATCCGCCATAACTTCAGAACCCGGAGGCGCGGAAAGCCGCGGTTTTCACTATTGTACTTGGGGGCACCCCGCGCACCCTGCCCCCCCCTTTTCAGGCGGATTGGAGTTGACAAATTTCAGGGTCCTGAAAGCGGCTTCAGCTGAAAGCTTGGCTCGGGCAGGTGTGGACATCCGAAATCCGGCTGCTCTGCGGCCTCTAGAAGCGGAGATATCGCCGGCCGAATTTCGATTTTGACAGTTCGGCGGCCATTTTGGAAAACTCAAATCGCGTGCATCTCCCTAACGGAAGGCCGTAGAGCGCTGGGGTTTTCTCCACGGACATCGGCAAGTCAAGACCGATCCGACGCACCGTTTTTCAGGCATTTTCAGGAGCCTGAAAATTTTCGGCCTGAAAACCTCACCATCGGGTAGATCTCGACGCGCCCAACAAGACGAGCCCAAGCGCGGGGTTTTTCGGCCCGGTGGTTGCGGAGATATCGCCGTGTAACCAGATTCTGGCGGCCATATTGGATTAAAACCAGAATCTTTGCGCGGCGGTTTCTCGGGAACCAGTTGAGGTAGCGACACCGTGTTTGGGTTCGTTGGAAAGGGCTCGGGGAGATCTATCCGCTGGAACCACCAGACGGACTCTACATAGAGTCATTTTGTAAATAGATAGAGTTTTTCAATTTTTTAATTTTCTTTTTATTCTGGTTTTATTTTGTCTTATTTTGCCTTTGCACTAGATTTAAGAATTATTTTGGACATCGCCCTTTTGCACTAATTTTAAGTTTCAACTAATTAATTATTGACTTTGGCCCTTACACCAATATTAAGTTTTAAAAATCGCCCTATTGCACTAGTTATTAAGTTTTAAGTATTGACATTGGCCTTTACACCAGTATTAAATTTTAATTGCCCTTTTGCACTAGTTTTTAAGTTCCACTGACGGACATTGACAATTTGGTTGCTATCATTAAGCTCTACATCTCTTCCTCTCTATAATTTCCTTCTCTGCCCGGCCCCAACGGGATCTGAATATGGACACGAGGCCGCGCAAATCCACAACCACGGCGGAGGCCAGGAGCCGACCACCTACCGGGGGTGCCCTGTTGCGGGTACCCACCAAGGGGCTCCGCGGAACCCCGCCAGTTAAGGCACTTACCACTAAAAAGGCCCCCACTCAGGGGGCTGAGTCCGCGGAGCCCATTTCCTCCAACGCCGCGCCGCGCGCCTCCCGCATCGCCCCCGGTCGCAAGGGCTGATCCGGGGGCTGAGGCAGTCGCCCCTGTCGGCGTCCTACCGGCCTCTCCTTCGCCCCAGACGGGGAGGCCATCCTTGGGGGGGTCAGTGACTGGCGCACTGGCCAACCTCCCGAGGATGGCCAACGACGTGATGTTGGCGGCTAAGGAGAGGCTGGAGTCCTCGGGCAATCTAAAGCGGGAGACCCGCGAGTTTGTCGTGGGCTCGCTCGGCGACCTGTACCAAATGGTACTGCGGCTGAGCGAGTCCAGGCAAACTCTTTGCCTGAGGATGGAGGCCGCCAGGGCGGGTTTCGCCGAGGACGCGGCCCGGCGGGAGGAGGCCCACGCTGCCAGCTTAGAAAAGCTGGCCGCGGGGTCGGTGCTGCCCGCAATGGCTAGGGACCTGGAGGAGATCAAAAAAGATGTCCAAGCGG
>CAMZJW010000056.1:0-51398 GCA_947310995.1 Yponomeuta cagnagella | reverse complement strand
CTTAAAAAAAAAAACAAATCGGAGACAGGCTCGAACCGACGTCTTCTAGTTTCGAAACCACTGAGATACCACCTGAGATATTACAAACTTTTATGTGATGGCTAAATTTACTTTCGTGTTCTAACGATATTTTAGCAGTTTTTCGTTGGCTAAAAACACGGATAAAACGTCTCGCTCGTTTAAAGGTATTAGATAGAAAACTCTATTCAAAATAAGAAAAAATGTAAATAAATAAAATATAAATAAGACATGAAATATGTAATTATGTTGTATTTAAAAAGTAAAGTAATAAATGGCAACTGAAAATAAATAAATAATTGGTTTTCTGGTAAATAAATAAAAATAAAATAACATTTCCAATGTATTGATATTGCGTAGCAATTTTATGTGCCTTTAAATTTAGCCACACGCAGGGGTTCTGTAATCGACCATCAAAACATGTGGCCGCTGGCAAGCAAAATTAACACTCGTCCTCTTACTCCTCGTCGTCCGATCCCAAATTATGAAATAAAAAGGCTAATATCAATAGAATAAAAATCAATCAGTGAAATGTGATTAAATGTAACTCTGAACACTAGATGGCGCCAATGCTTCCTAAGTCGCGGTATGATTGTGATATTCCCAAAGATATAAGTTTCAACCCTCGACATCATATGACTTCGTCAAGGTTAGGTTAGGTTAGGTTAGGTTAGGTTAGGTTAGGTTAGGTTAGGTTAGGTTAGGTTAGGTTAGGTTAGGTTAGGTTAGGTTAGGTTAGGTTAGGTTAGGTTAGGTTAGGTTAGGTTAGGTTAGGTTAGGTTAGGTTAGGTTAGGTTAGGTTAGGTTAGGTTAGGTTAGGTTAGGTTAGGTTAGGTTAGGTTAGGTTAGGTTAGGTTAGGTTAGGTTAGGTTAGGTTAGGTTAGGTTAGGTTAGGTTAGGTTAGGTTAGGTTAGGTTAGGTTAGGTTAGGTTAGGTTAGGTTAGGTTAGGTTAGGTTAGGTTAGGTTAGGTTAGGTTAGGTTAGGTTAGGTTAGGTTAGGTTAGGTTAGGTTAGGTTAGGTTAGGTTAGGTTAGGTTAGGTTAGGTTAGGTTAGGTTAGGTTAGGTTAGGTTAGGTTAGGTTAGGTTAGGTTAGGTTAGGTTAGGTTAGGTTAGGTTAGGTTAGGTTAGGTTAGGTTAGGTTAGGTTAGGTTAGGTTAGGTTAGGTTAGGTTAGGTTAGGTTAGGTTAGGTTAGGTTAGGTTAGGTTGGGGTGCGATGCCAGATAACCTCCTCGTTTGCCCGCGCTGCTGCCGTTCCGCTTGATACCCCGAGTCCGGTGGAAAGGCAGTGGCAAGGGCCGGTGCACCCTGGGCGTTGGTCAGTAACTTCTCTTAGGAGATCTTGCTGGCCGACGGCGAATAATCTGGCACAGAGGGTCGTCTGGGTCCTGACCTGTCAGGACCCAGACGGGGCGCACACCCACTCTGAGTGGGTGTGTGCGACGTGGGACGCCCGTCTGCACTTGTGGCAGATGGGATCGGTGGGCCTCTCGAGGAGAGAGAGCGGGGGACACCCGTTGCCACGAGTGCCGCCGGAGGACACGGACCCAGCATAACCTCAATGAGGGAGGTGGGCCGCTGGGCCGTGGACGGGGCTGCACTCGTGGCAGACGGGATATGGAGGGCCTTCTGGCGCTGAGGTGAGGTAGCGGGAGGCTGCGGCCGAACGCGCCTCGGCGCCAGAGGAGGGGGACCGAAGGCGCCCGCCGCCGCGGAGTCGCGCGGAGGACACGGTCCAGTGCACCAGAGGGGTGCTATGCTGGGCCGTGGACGAAGCTGCACCCATGGCGGTCGGGTTATTGACATTGTGTCCATGACACATGTCCGCCCCGGCCCCTTAAGTCTGGATCCTGACTTGTCAGGCCAGACAGTTTTGAGGGAAACCTCAACCGAGGGTAGGGACCGAAGGCACCCGAGTGAGAGACGGGTTTTATTGACATAGTGTCTATGACACGTGTCCGCCTCGGTCCTTAAAGGGACCAGCGGTTGGTCCCACAGAGGGTACGGCGCAAGCCGAGATTGCCGGGGGGGCGCTCTGGTAGAATGCTCTGCGACCCCAGGGTGCCCCCACACCAAACCGGCCCAGAGGGAACCGCCGGAGTGGAGTTTAGTGGGTAGGGCCAGGCTCTCGATTTCCCTCTTTCTAGTAAAGAGGGATGAGAGCGGCGAGTCCCACATACCCCCTGGAGTTTTATCCCAGGGGGATGCGTAAATGCATTCTCCACTTCGTCATCAAAAAAAAAAAAAAAAAAAAAAAAAAAAAAAAAAAAAAAAAAAAAAAAGGTTAGGTTAGGTTAGGTTAGGTTAGGTTAGGTTAGGTTAGGTTAGGTTAGGTTAGGTTAGGTTAGGTTAGGTTAGGTTAGGTTAGGTTAGGTTAGGTTAGGTTAGGTTAGGTTAGGTTAGGTTAGGTTAGGTTAGGTTAGGTTAGGTTAGGTTAGGTTAGGTTAGGTTAGGTTAGGTTAGGTTAGGTTAGGTTAGGTTAGGTTAGGTTAGGTTAGGTTAGGTTAGGTTAGGTTAGGTTGATGGACCAGTGATGCCTGCACACCCACAGCTCACTGGTCCCCGTGAGGTGCTGCAGGGAAACCTGAACCACTCCGCCCGTGCTCAGGATCTCCTGATGCAGAACATGGCGGAGTGGGGCATTTCCCTGGCGGCTGTGGCGGAGCCGTACGTGGTCCCTCAGCGCCCCAACTGGGTGGGCTCCACTGACGGCCAGGTGGCTCTGGTGGTCCCGACCATCGGGGCGGCCCTCTCGGGCATCGAAAGGGGGGCGGGCTACGCGGCCGCAAAGTGGGGGGACACACTCGTGGTTGGAGTGTATTTCTCCCCCAATCGGCCGCTGGACGCCTTCCAGGAGTTCCTGGAGAGGCTCGAGAGGGTCGTCGGGAGAGCCGGTGGGGCGCCCGTCCTGGTTCTTGGCGACTTCAACGCCAAGAGCAGGGCATGGGGGAGCCCTAACACGGACCTCAGGGGGGCCGAGGTAATGGATTGGGCGACCGCGGCGGGCCTCGTCATCCTCAACCAGGGCGGCGCGCAGACGTGCGTACGCCGGCAGGGGGGGTCGATCATCGACCTTTCCTTTGCGACCCCTGCCCTGGCTGCGCGCGTCGCCGGGTGGGAGGTGATGGATGGCGAGGAGACCCTCTCGGATCATTTGTATATCCGCATGAGGGTCTCCCCGCTGCGGAATGCCGTGCCATTGGCCCCCCACGGCCAGGGGGCCGGGAGGGGCTTCCCCAGATGGGCGGTCACCCGGCTCGACCGCGAGATGGCAAAGGAGGCTGCCATAATAGAGGCGTGGTGCGACCCCCCGACCGCCCTGCGGGGGGTCGACGAAAAGGCAGCCCACCTTAGGGCTTCCCTCACGGCGGTGTGCGATGCGGCGATGCCCAGGGCTAGACCGTTCCGAGGGCGGCGACAGGTGTACTGGTGGAGCTCCGAAATCGCCGCCCTCCGCGAGGAATGCAACGGAGCCCGACGGGCATACGTCCGCTGTCGCAGAAGGGGGCACACCGCCGAGGAGGAGGACCTCCTCCACTCCGCGTGGGACCGGAAGAAGGCGGCGCTCCGGGCCGCCATTGGCAGGGCCAGGGATGAGGGCTGGGAGGAGACTCTGGCCACCCTCAACAGGGACCCGTGGGGGCGCCCCTACAAGATGGTTCGTAATAAGATAGGGGGCGCCCCCCCCATGGATTCCATGGAGCCGGAGCTCCTCCGCGGGGTGGTCGAGGGCCTTTTTCCGACGGCCCGCGGCTTCACCCCGCCCAGAATGGCGCCCCCGTCAGGGGCCCCGGAGCGGCCGCTCGACGTCCCCCCCGTCACGGACGACGAGCTCACCTGGGCGATCCTGCGGCTCAGGCGCGCAGGAAAGGCTCCGGGTCCGGACGGGGTGCCGGGAGGGGTCCTCTTCCTGGCGCTCCAGCGGCTCGGGGACCGCCTCAGATCCCTCATGGAGGAGTGCCTGGGGGAGGGGCGCTTCCCGGGCTGCTGGAAGGAGGGTAAGCTGTGCCTGCTGAGGAAGGAGGAGCGCCCAGCAGATTCCCCATCTGGTTACCGCCCCATCGTGCTGCTGGATGAGGTCAGTAAGCTCTTCGAGCGAATACTGGAAAGCCGCATCCAGCAGCACCTAGAGGAGTCGGGCCCGGACTTGAGTGAAAACCAGTTCGGGTTCCGCAAGGGGCGGTCAACCATGGATGCTGTGGGCGCTCTAAGGAGATTTGGGCTCCAGGCGGAGGAAAAAGGGGAGGGAGCGGTGGCGGTGTCTCTGGACATCGCAAACGCCTTTGGCTCCCTCCCCTACGAGGTGATAGAGGAGGCGCTCCGGTACCACGAGGTGCCGGGGTACCTCCGGAGGGTCGTGGGGCACTACCTGACAGGGCGGGTGGTGCTCTACGACCACGGTGGAGCTCGGTGTGCCAGGGCCATGTCGTCCGGGGTTCCGCAGGGATCCGTGTTGGGTCCGCTCCTGTGGAACCTCGGGTTCGACTGGCTCACCAGAGGAGCACAGCTTCCACGCATGGTCACCGTGTGTTACGCTGATGACACACTGGTGGCCGTGCGGGGTAAGCAGCTGGAGGAGGTGCTCCGAAGGGCAGAAGTGGCCACCGAGCTCACGGTCCACCGCGTGGGCCTCCTGGGGCTGAAGGTCGCCCTCCAAAAGACCGAGGCGATGGTCCTCGGGGGGAGGGGCTGGAGGGTGGGCGCAGGCACTACCCTCAGAGTGGGGGGGGAGCGTGTCCAGGTCAGGCCCAGTATCAAATATCTGGGTCTGGTCCTGGACAGGTGGTGGTCCTTCAAGGACCACTTCACCAGACTGGGTCCTCGCCTCGTGAGTGCGGCCTCGGCCCTGAGTCGGCTGCTGCCGAACATCGGAGGGCCAAACGCTCCGTGCAGAAAACTGTACGCGGGCGTTGTGCGGAGCATGGCCCTCTACGGCGCGCCGATCTGGGCCGAGAGGCTGAATGGGTGCACCACTGCTCTGCTGCGGCGTCCGCAGAGAGTGGTGGCCCAACGAATGGCGAGGACCTACCGCTCCACCTCCCACGCTGCGGCGTGTCTCCTTGCTGGGACTCCGCCCTGGGACCTGGACGCCGAGCACCTGGCGGACAGACACCGGCGCAGGGCGGAGGCCAGAGCGGGAGACCATCCTCCGGACCCCGAGGAGGCGAGGAGGGCGGCCCGGGAGGCCGACGATAGGCTGAGGGAACGGTGGAGGGTGGCCCTGGAAAACAGCCATTATGGCACGAGGACCATAGGGGCCATCCTCCCCGTAATGGAAGAGTGGTTGGACCGCGAAGGGGGGGTTCCAACCTTCCGGCTGGCGCAGGTGGTGTCCGGGCATGGCTGCTTCGGGCACTACCTGCACATGATAGGGAGGGAGCCGGACACCCGTTGCCACGAGTGCGGCGCGGACGATGACACGGCCCAGCACACACTGGAGGTGTGCAGCCGCTGGGCCGTGGAGAGAGCGGCACTCGTGGCGGAGACGGGTTTGGTGGATCTCTCGCTGCACGGCGTCATCGCAAAGATGTTGAGCAGCGAGAGCCACTGGGAGGCGGTCGCCTCCTTCTGCGAAGAGGTCATGTCGCAGAAGGAGGCGGCGGAGAGGGAGCGGGAGGCTGCGGCCGACGCGCTCCCTCAACGCCAGACGAGAAGGGGTCGAAGGCGTCGACTTTTTGTCCGCCTCGGCCCCTAAGGGACCTGCGGTTGGTCCCACCGCCTGAGGGGAGCTCACTAATGTTGTGAGCTCCCCCCCCCTTCCAGGCGGGTACCCCGGCGCAAGCCGGGGATGCCGGGGGGGCACTCTGGTAGAATGCCTAGCGATCCCAGGGTGCCCCTACACCAAACCGGCCCAGAGGGAACCGCCGGAGTGGAGTTTAGTGGGTAGGGCCAGTCTCTCCCCCCTCTTCCTAGTGAAGAGGGATGAGAGCAGCGAGTCCCACATACCCCCTGGAGTTTTACCCAGGGGGATGCGTAAATGCATTCTCCACTCCGTCAAAAAAAAAAAAAAAAAAAAAAAAAAAGGTTAGGTTAGGTTAGGTTAGGTTAGGTTAGGTTAGGTTAGGTTAGGTTAGGTTAGGTTAGGTTAGGTTAGGTTAGGTTAGGTTAGGTTAGGTTAGGTTAGGTTAGGTTAGGTTAGGTTAGGTTAGGTTAGGTTAGGTTAGGTTAGGTTAGGTTAGGTTAGGTTAGGTTAGGTTAGGTTAGGTTAGGTTAGGTTAGGTTAGGTTAGGTTAGGTTAGGTTAGGTTAGGTTAGGTTAGGTTAGGTTAGGTTAGGTTAGGTTAGGTTAGGTTAGGTTAGGTTAGGTTAGGTTAGGTTAGGTTAGGTTAGGTTAGGTTAGGTTAGGTTAGGTTAGGTTAGGTTAGGTTAGGTTAGGTTAGGTTAGGTTAGGTTAGGTTAGGTTAGGTTAGGTTAGGTTAGGTTAGGTTAGGTTAGGTTAGGTTAGGTTAGGTTAGGTTAGGTTAGGTTAGGTTAGGTTAGGTTAGGTTAGGTTAGGTTAGGTTAGGTTAGGTTAGGTTAGGTTAGGTTAGGTTAGGTTAGGTTAGGTTAGGTTAGGTTAGGTTAGGTTAGGTTAGGTTAGGTTAGGTTAGGTTAGGTTAGGTTAGGTTAGGTTAGGTTAGGTTAGGTTAGGTTAGGTTAGGTTAGGTTAGGTTAGGTTAGGTTAGGTTAGGTTAGGTTAGGTTAGGTTAGGTTAGGTTAGGTTAGGTTAGGTTAGGTTAGGTTAGGTTAGGTTAGGTTAGGTTAGGTTAGGTTAGGTTAGGTTAGGTTAGGTTAGGTTAGGTTAGGTTAGGTTAGGTTAGGTTAGGTTAGGTTAGGTTAGGTTAGGTTAGGTTAGGTTAGGTTAGGTTAGGTTTTTTTTTTTTTTTTTTTTTTTTTTTTTTGGTTACGCGGGGGAATGCATTTACGCACTTCGCCGCCCTGCTGTCGGGGGACAACAGGGCGCCTTTGTGTGGGACTCCCAGCCCGAGGGCTGGACTACCCACTAAACCCCCGCGGTGTTCCTCCTCTACTCTACCGGGCCACAGGATAGGCCAGAGGTTAAGTCACTGTGGCCCGGCGAGAGGGTGTCCAGAAGGGACTCTCATAGTGGGGGGGGCCAGAAGGGCCCCCCTGCGCTGTGTCGCCGCAGCGTCTCCTGGCCCGCGACGCATCGCCCTACGGGGCTCCTCTGCATTCAGAGGAGGCCGTGAGCGAGCGCGCGGGCACTCTATGTTTTGCTGGAAGGCACCCCGGAACACGTGGGGGCGCCTTCCGGCTCGCCGTGAAAGTGGGCGGCGGGTCCCCCGACCCTCCGCCCACGGCCGCTCTAGTCGGGGGCGCGCGCGTACTCCGCGCGGCGGCGCCCCCTAATCGCACGGCGGCGGGGCGGGAGCGTGAGACCAGCACGCTCCCGCTCCCGCAACTCCTCTCTTTTGGCCGCCATCACCTCGCCCGCAAACGCGGCGATGGCGGCCCAACTCTCTTGGCTGCCGACCATTTTCGGGATAATGGCCGGCAGCGGCAGGTCAGCCCCAACAACGGCCACGAGGGAGGTCCGCTGCGCGTTCCAGGCGGAGCACACGGCCAGCGTGTGCTCTGCCGTGTCCTCCGCATTGGACGCGCAGTACCGGCACTCGGGGCCCGACTCTATCCCTACCACCTCCCACAGGTACTTGGCAAAACAGCCGTGACCTGTGAGGAGTTGGGTCAGGTGATAGGTCGGGGTCCCGTGCGCCCGCTCCACCCATGGCCGCAGGACCGGCCGGACCGCCTCTACGAGTCTCCGACTCGCAGAGGGGTCCTCCAACCTCATGGCCCACCTACGGAAGAGATCGTCGCGAGCCTCCTGCCTCCAACGTACGATCTCCGCCGGGGTGGGCCACCCTCCATTGCTCCGCATCAGGGCACTCCGCTCATACACCGCCTCGAGGACTCCCGCCTCGAGGTCCCAGGGCAGGCTCGCCGCCAGTAGGCACGCCGCCTCGTAAGAGACGGTGTGGTACGCTCTTGCAGCCCTCTGCGCTATCACCCGTTGCGGGCGACGCAACAGGGCGGTGTTGCTAGCGCAGAGGGCGGCTTTCGCCCATATGGGCGCTCCGTACAAAGCCTTGGAGCGCACCACACCGTCGTAGAGGCGGCGACAAGCGCTCCCGGGACCACCGCGGTTAGGCAGCAACTTCGCGAGCCTCCCGGCATACGACACCAACTTTGGCGCCAGCTGCCGGAAGTGCTCGCGGAAACTCCATCGACTGTCGAGGACCAATCCCAGGTACTTCATGGTCTCCCCGACACCGATGGAGGCGCCACCGACGGTGATTTGGGAGTCCCGAGGAGGTCGCATCCGAGGCCCATGAAAGTAGATGGCCTCGGACTTCTCCAAAGCGACCGTGAGCCCGAGTGCCCTGATGCGGTGCACGACCTGCGCTACTCCCGCTGTAGCGAGGACCTTCGCGTCTCGAAATGTGGGTCCTTGCGCGGTGACCAGGGTGTCGTCGGCGTAACAGAGTACGCCGACTCCACGAAGGGTTGTACCGCGCAGGACCCAGTCGTACCCGATGTTCCACAGGAGTGGCCCGAGGACTGACCCCTGCGGAACACCGCGAGACATGTCCCTGCGGACCACCTCCGACCGGGACGGGTAACACACGGCCCGGTCAACGAAGTAGTCCGCAAGGACCCGCCTGAGGTACCACGGGACGTTGTGGTACCCCAGTGCCTCCATAATCGCCTGCCAGGGGAGGGTGTTGAAGGCGTTGGAGATGTCCAACGAGACAGCCAACAACACCTCCCCCCGGCCCGTCACTCTGACGACGCTGTCTCTGAGACGGGAGATGGCGTCCAACGTCGACCTCGCGCGACGGAAACCAAATTGGCCGTCGCTGAGGTTGGGCCCCGCCCCCTCCAGGTGGCGGACGAGACGCGCAGCGAGCACCCGCTCAAAGAGCTTGCACGTCTCGTCCAGCAAGACGATGGGCCGGTAGGCCGATGGCGACTCCATCGGCCGCCCGTGCTTCCGGAGCAGCACGAGCCGGCCCTCCTTCCACCGTCGCGGGACCCTTCCCGACGCCAACGACTCCGTCATCAGAGACAGCGTCTCCTCCTCGAACGCCGGCATCACGGCGGCGATGACCCGCCCAGGGACGCCGTCCGGACCCGGGGCGCGGTTCCTAAGTTTCATCTTAAGAACCGCTACCCCTAACTCGGCTTCGGACACGGGCGGGACATCCCCGTCCTCCACCGGCGCCGGCAACGCCGCCATTCGCGGCGGCGACCACTCCTCCTGTACGGGGAACAGGGTGCGGACCACCAGCTCGGCGAAGGCCGGCTCGAGTGACCGGGTGAGGGGGGGCGCCCAAGGCTTCAGCTTTTCGCATACCACCTTATACGGACGCCCCCACGGGTCCCGGTCGAGGCTCTCCAGCCACTCGACCCAGGCCGCCTCCTTGGCAGCCCTGATCCCCGCACCGAGGGCGGCTCGGGCCGCTCGGTAAGCGACGAGGTGCTCCTCCTCCTGGGCGAGGTCTCTGCCCCGCCTCCTGCGGTAGCGAGTGTACGTCCGCTGGGCTGCGTGGCACGCGGTACGCAGCCCTGCAAGGTGGGGTTGCCACCAGTACACCCGCCCTCGCGGGGGAGCAGGACCTCTCCGCCGCATCGCGGCGTCGCAGACGCGAGTCAGCGCCCCCGCCAGGCGGTCCGCCCTCGCGTCCACGTCCGGAGCCTCGTCGCTTGACCCAGCGACCCATCGCTCCACGATGGCCGCCTCCCTGGCCACGTCCCTGTCCAGGGTGGCGAGCCGCCACCGCGGACCCTCCCCCACCAGGGGACGGCTCAGGTCTGCCGGAGCACCGGTGGGGGCCGCAGCGATGCCGAACCACACGTACCTATGGTCCGACAAGGTCTCGACCCCCTCGGCGACTCTCCAGCCATGCGCGCGGTTTGCCAGAGCGGGACTAGCGAAGGACAGATCCACTATGGATCCGCCCTGGGACCGCACGCATGTCTGCACCGCCCCCCGGTTGAGCAGCACCAGCCCAGTGGACACCGCCCACTCCTCCAACACCTCTCCCCGCGGGTCAGTTGCCGGATTTCCCCACGCCCTGGATTTGGCGTTGAAATCCCCGGCAACGACCACGGGGGTGGGGTGTACATCAGCCAACATTGCCCCGACTTCCACGAGCCATTGCTCGAAGTCGGCGAGGCTTCTGTTGGGTGAAAAGTACACCCCACACACTGCAGTGTCTCCCAGCACGACGAGGACACAGCCGTGTCCTCTGAGCACTCTGTTGTGACACAGAGCGCCGCACTGGGAGACAATTGCCACCGAACCGTCGCGATCGCCGACCCAGTCGTCCCGGGCGCGAACGCAGTACGGTTCAGCGACAACGGCCAGTGTCGCCTGCCACTGCGCCGCGGTCTGGAGCAATAAGTCCTGAGCCGCTGCACAGTGGTTGACGTTGGCCTGCAGTATGCTGGTGTTGGCCATCTACGCTTGGGCGGTGTCCATCTCCTCCTGTGGCACTTGAGGTGTCACAGGTGGCAGGCCATTGCCGCCACCCGTTTTCCTTCCGCGGCCTCGGCCACCCCCCTTCTGGGGTCCAGCCGGGCATCCCTTCGTGCCTATGCGGTGGGCAGCCGCCACCCCTTTCGCCGCACAGGAAGGGCAGTGGGGGTCAGCCGCACACACTGCGGACTTGTGGCCGGACTGACCGCAGCGGAAACACAGTCCGCTGCGATCCGCAGTGCACGCGCACTTTGCCCCCACATGGCCCGGCTCGAGACAGCGGAAGCACCGCTGCGGCCTGGGCGCGAGGAGGGTGGCTCGGACTTGAGTCCACCCCACGGTCAGGCGACGGCCATCCGTCACCCTCCGTGCAGCCGTGATGGGACACTTTACCCACACGGCGCCCTCGCGCCCAGGTGGCCGGAAGACCGCACCCACCTTTACATTGGTGGCGGCGCAGTCTCCGACCTCCGCCACCATCGCCGCCACCCTTTCTGGCGTGACTGCGTCGCTCAGGCCGGTGATGCGCATCTCCACGCACCTTTCCGGCCTGGCGACGCGTACCCCGTCCCCTAGGGCCTCCCTCAGCCTCTCGGCGAGGGCATCCGCCTTCCGGCCCCTTTCGGCGCCAGCCACCTCCAAAATTTTGCCGCCCGTGGCCGCCGTGCGAAATCGCAGACCGTCAATTCCGAGGCCTTTCAGGTCGATTGACCTTTCGGCCTCGGTGAGGACGGCCGCGTATGTCGCACCTCTCTCCACCGCCTCACTCTGCAGAGTGAGGACCACTGCAGCCGTGCGGGGGGCGCGGAGCTTCTTGGCGCCCTTCTTTCCGCGGGCGGCCTGTGAGGGGGCCGGCGTCACCTTTGGTGGGGCTGGTGTCCTTTTAGGACGACCAGCCACCACATTCCACGCCTCCGTTTGTTGTTGAGGTGGTGAGGAGGGGGAGGAGGCCGAAGGGCACCCCTGCGGGGGGCACCCCTGCCGGGAGGCCTGCGCCTCCGCCGCCGCAGCACTCTTCCTCCCTCGTCTTCTTCCCGCCCCAACGCTCCTACCGTTGGCGTCAGCCGGGGGTGCGGCGGAGCCGGAGGCAGGAGGGGCCACGGCGGGACGAGCGGTCGGGGAGCGGACAGGAGGAGGCCCGCTCGGGCGAACGATGGCCGGGGCGGCCACAGCGGGGGGGTCGGCCGGGCGGACGGAAGGGCCGGCGCGGCGGACGGCAGGGTCGGCGGTGCGGCCGGAGGGGCCGGCGGGGAGGTGGACGGTGCCGCGTGCGTCGGCCGCCAGCGGCGGACGCAGTCGCGGCTCCGGCAGGAGGCGGTCCGCAATCCCGTCCAGGCGAGCGTCCACCATGAAGAGGATCTCATCCCTCGTCATGGCTGGCGTGGCGCTCGCCTGCAGCTTCTTCAGCCCCTCCATTTCCGCACGCAGGGCTCTTAGCTCGCCTTGGAGTCGGACGACTTCGTCCGACTCCGTGCGGGCTTTGAGCTCGCGTGCGTTCTCCAAAATGGAGTTTGCGGCGGCTCTCAGGCCCTGCACGTATTGGCCCTTGAGCCTTGACGATTTCTGGGCGATCGTCCGGATTGTCTCCACGGCCGCCTCGATGGAGTTGGTCAGCTGCTCAGCCCGTAGGTCATGAGCAGCTGACGACGGCACCGACGTCACAGCAGCTGCTGAGGGAAGGGGAGGATCTCGCAAAAAGGAGATTCTCCTCTTCTCCTGTTGCCGGAGCTCCTCGGCCATCTCCTCCTCGGCCTGGAGCTCGAGCTCCCGCTCTTCCGCCTTCTTAAGTTCGGCCTTCGCATTGGCGAGGCCGACGTACCGGCCCGTCGTCGGGGGGCGGCCGCGACCACGTTTACTCGTGGCCGGTCTCCCGCACTGCCCCGCCGAGCCCTCGCTCTCAGTGTCAGACTCGGCGAGGCGCTTGCGCCAGAACCGGCTGGGTGAGGGTGTGGGGGAGCGCGAGCTCACCTCCATGAGGGTGCCCGTGCTGCCGTCGGATTCCGACAGCTCACGGGCAACCCTCTCCAGGTCGATGCGTGGCAGACGCACCGATACCTCTTTGAGGATCGGAGATGGGCCTCCGGGTCTCGCAAAAACACCGTCCGACTTAGCCTGAAGGGCAGAGCCGGACCCACCGTCCGATGTCGCCCCGCAAAGGGCGGCACCAGACCCGCCCGACGCCGCCCTGACAAGGGCAGCATCAGGCCCGTCCGGAGCCGCCCTGACAAGGGCAGCCCCAGACCCGTCCGGAGCCGCCCTGACAAGGGCAGCCCCAGACCCGCCCGACGCCGCCCTGACAAGGGCAGCATCAGGCCCGTCCGGAGCCGCCCTGACAAGGGCAACCCCAGACCCGCCCGAGGCCGCCCTGACAAGGGCAACCCCAGACTCGCCCGGAGCCGCCCTGACAAGGGCAGCCCCAGACCCACCCGAAGCCGCCCTGACAAGGGCAGCATCGGGCCCGTCCGAAGCCGCCCTGACAAGGGCAGCATCGGACCCGTTTCCTCCAAGATGAGGGGATGTAGACATATTGTCGCAGTATCGAATCGCAGAAAATCGCAGAAAATCACCTGTTGCTCCAAGATACGCAATCGAGATTTGGTCACCCAACGTGCCACTCCGTTACGGTGGTCACGTTGGGGTCCAGGGCACACGACGGGGACGTACTCGATCACTCTTGGGGCGTGCCCCAGGTTAGGTTAGGTTAGGTTAGGTTAGGTTAGGTTAGGTTAGGTTAGGTTAGGTTAGGTTAGGTTAGGTTAGGTTAGGTTAGGTTAGGTTAGGTTAGGTTAGGTTAGGTTAGGTTAGGTTAGGTTAGGTTAGGTTAGGTTAGGTTAGGTTAGGTTAGGTTAGGTTAGGTTAGGTTAGGTTAGGTTAGGTTAGGTTAGGTTAGGTTAGGTTAGGTTAGGTTAGGTTAGGTTAGGTTAGGTTAGGTTAGGTTAGGTTAGGTTAGGTTAGGTTAGGTTAGGTTAGGTTAGGTTAGGTTAGGTTTTTTTTTTTTTTTTTTTGTATGTAGGAGGAGGGGAATACTCATGTATACCGCCGTGCCCTAACACACGGCGGCATGCCCGACTCTACTGGGAATTTCTCCCAGCAGCCTACGGACTAAACCCCTCCCCCTTTCTGGTTTCCTCCGACATGGTGGTCGGAGACCTTTTGCATCGTAGTATATCTGGTTACTGGAGGTAGTTACACATTATAATACAGTTTAAATAGAATACAGACAATCAATGTTCTTTATACTTTAAATTATTTATCTTAACTTTTTTTTTTTTTTTTTTTTTTTTTTTTTTTTTTTTTTTTTTTTTTTTTTTTTTTTTTTCCCACTAAAAATTTTAGCACAATATTTACAGTTACAGTCTTTTCTCATAATTTTCATCACAGTATTTACAGTCACAGCACAATAGTTACAGTTACACTCAACAGACAAGTAGATTTTTTTTTTTTTTTTTTTTTTTTTTTTTTTTTTTTTTTTTTTTTTTTTTTTTTTTCCACTTCAAATTTTAGCACAATATTTACAGTTACAGTCTTTTCTCATCATTTTCATCACAGTATTTACAGTCACAGTACAATAGTTACAGTTACACTTAAATTCGCAGATATATTTTACAGTACACTTTCTATTTACATATATTATGATTATGCCAATTTTTTTTTTTTTTTTTTTTTTTTTTTTTTTTTTTTTCCTATGGATAGAGAGAGTTTTATATACATATATTTACATTCAGTTTACTGATGACTTACAGTTTATGATATTCTCTCCTATTTAGTCTTATTCCTACTTATTGCTATAGTTGCTATGTACAGACAGTATTCAATAAACTTTTCTCTCGTTTCTTCGTTACTTATGATAGCTGGGATACTTTCCAGATTAACACTGCAACCGATTGTTTGTTCCAGGTTAAATTTGGTTCTGCTGTGCTGCGGGCATTCTGTCAACAAGTGGAGTATCGACTCTTCGACTTGTGGATCGCAGGCGCAAGCTGGACTGTCAGCGCACTTAAATCTATGCAGATATTGTGCAAATCCACCGTGGCCCGTGAGAACTTGTACAAGTGTTGGGCACATATCAATCTCTCTAAGTTGTCGAAAGGCCAGTTCAACGTCCGGGAAAAATATCTTGGTGTTACTCGCCGTAGTCCCCGCTTGGTAACGCTCGTTCCATTTCTTCACTGTCTGTGTACGGATTGCACGCTTGACGAACGATACTGGACACTTATCGTAGTTTGCTGACGTTTTTAAGTGTTTCGCTGCACTTTTGGCGAGTTCATCAGCTCTCTCGTTCCCTTCTGTGCCAGCGTGCGCCCGTACCCAGAACAGTCGCACATTTATTCCTGCCTCTCGTAGGTTTCGCAGGTTCTTTTTTATTTCGTAGCCCAGCGGGTGAACTACCTCCTGGTTCTTTAGCAGGTCCAGTGCCGACCTCGAGTCACTGAAAATATTCACGTCGGTCGCAGCAAGTGAGGGTATCATGTTGGTCGCCTGGTATAGGGCATAAGCCTCGGCCTGAAAAACTGTGCAGTATGGCTCCAACCTAAATTTTTTCGACTTCACTTCTCTTCCGTCCGACCAACATGTCACCGCCGCTCCAACCCCGCCGTCGATTTTGCTCCCGTCCGTGAATATCCCGACTCCCGTTATTTCATGCTCATCGAGGGTTTCCTTTCGCATGTCCTCTAAACAGATGAAGTCAGCACTGGAGTCTGCAGCTGGATGGGCATTTTTATGGAAGGCTACCCTCCTTTCAAGTTCTCTGCCTTTTATTTCCTCATACGATCCTTCCCGCTTTGCTTCGTAGAGCTGGGCAGCCTCCTGTACCCGCATATCCAGCGGGAGGAGTCCGGCCAGGGCAAGAGCCGCGTTCAAAGAGACTGTACGATAAGATTTACATATTTTCTGTGCGAAGCCGCGTTGCACAGTGTTTAGTTGCTTTTGAACGCTAAGCTTCTCCGTGGCCGGCGCCCACACACTGGCTGCGTACAGGATTATAGGCTCTATTACCGCGGTGTAGATTGTGCGAATAACCTCTTTGTTAAGGCCCCATTTTATCTTCGCCGATCTTGCGAGCATCTTGTAGATATTTGTAGCCTTCTTACATATATATATTACATGGCTATTAAAAGTCAAGTCCTTGTCAATGATGACGCCCAGTAATTTTATTTCGTCAACAAATACAATACGCGTGCCTCCCATATGAATGTTCGGGTTCTCAACTTTAAGCTTTTTGGTCACTAACATTGCACTCGTCTTATGTGGTGCGAATTTCATTTTATTGTCGGTTCCCCAGTCGTAAACGAGGTTGAGTACCTCATTAGCTTTCTCTTCAATTTTAGGCCCGCTTGCTCCAGAGAAGACGAGTACAATGTCATCCGCAAAGGCTTGGCAGTGCACATCGCTGGACTCTATTTGGTCTAACAGCGGATCGAGCAACACATTCCAAAATGTAGGGCCGCCTATAGAGCCCTGCACGCACCCTTTTGATGTTGAGGTTTTATGTTCGTGACCCGCATAGCATACACGCACCGTCCTGTCCTCCAAGTAGCTGTTGACGAGTTTCCTCATGTTCACAGGGCACTTTTTCTCAGCAAGTCTACATTTTATTGCCGGCCACCAGGCACTATCAAAGGCCCCCTCTATGTCCAGTGATACGACAACATTGATAAGTTTCTTTTTAAGGTTGTCTTTGAGATGTTGCACTAGGTCATAGAGGGAGTCTTCGGTGCATCTTTGAGGTACAAATCCGTACTGCCTTGGATTCGATTTCGGTAACAGATGCCAGCGGATTCTACGTATCATCAACTTTTCAAAGATTTTTCCCAGTACCGACAATAGTCCGATTGGTCTATAGGATTTTACGTCGTTGTAGTTTGTCTTTCCGGGTTTTTGCAGAACTATTATGGAGGCCTCCTTCCACTGAATCGGGAAGTACGATAGGCTGAGGCAGGCGTTGCAGATCGCCAGGAATACATCTGTGTCCGTCTGTATAGCTTGAGCGCAAATATCAGCTGTGAGTCCGTCAGATCCAGGTGCCTTCCGGGGATTAAAGCTATTCATAGCAAACTTGACCTCTTCAATTGTGAACGGTGGATCTACATTTTCCTGGTCTGTTGGATCTTGGTAGCAGGCTTTTTCTCTAGTTTGCTTATGAACTACACTATCATCTGCCGTATCATCTTCAGGGAAAAAGGTCTTGGTCAGCAATTTCACCGACTCCTCTGGGCTCAGTGTCTGTCCGTCGCTCACTATTGCCTGGTCCTGAGTTCTCTTCGAGCACTGTCGGATTACTCTGTATATCCCATCCCAGAGGCTTTCCTTATCCTGCTTGCCACAGAACTCTTTCCAGCTTTCTGTCTGTGCTTTTGCTGTTTCTAATTCGTACTTTTCTTTTGTTTTCAGGTACTCGTCGACGACGTGTTGTCTCCGGTTTAGTGCGGCGTACGAGATTCTGCGCTTCTTCGTCACCATCTCCTTCTTCAACGTGTCCAGCTCTTCGCTCCACCACGGTAAGTTCCACTTTTTTTTATTTTTTATTTTCGGTATTGAACTTTGACAGGCTGTTTCTATGTTTTCTGTATATTTAGTAATTATTTCCTCTAGATCCTTTACATTTTTTATATCTATTATTGACGACTCTGTTATTTGACTTTCTTTCAGCAGTGTATCCAGGTGTGTTTTAAAGTTTATCCAGTTTGCTTTTCTCGTGTTATACTTACGTGTGGTCGAGCTGGGTTTCTCCGAAGTAGGCTTTGAGACCATAAGGGAAAAAGTTATAGCATTATGGTCTGAGCTTGTGATTCCTGTATCGACCTTCCAATCTCTGATGACTCCAAGTATACCCTCGCTACATGTGGTTATGTCTACAATGCTCTTATAAATGGCTCCATTCCTAACCGTGTAAAAAGTTGGATCGCTGCCCTCGTTTAAGATGTGGTGTCCAATTTCTTCTATCGTTCCCACAAGTGCCTCTCCTCTGTGGTCCTCCGTTGGACTACCCCACCACGGGCTCCACGCGTTTACGTCCCCACCTAGGATAACATTTGGGGTTCCTATTTTAGTTTGGATGATTTTTATTTGTTCCAAGTAGGGCTCCAGAGGTTGAGTATCTTCAAAGTACACTGAGATGATCCCAATTTTCCACGTACTAGTTTTAAGCACTGCCACTGCAATATTTTCCGTAGTCAATAAAGGATTTTCATTGATCTCTATGTCGTCGTCGAATACTATAATAGCAGCTTTCACGGGCTTAGTTCTTCTTCCGTTGCATTGGACTACTCTATAGCCATAACCTAGTGCTATTTCTCCCTTGGAACCCACATACGGTTCCTGAACGAGCGCGAAACTTACTTTTCTTTTGGTCGATTCTAGGAGCAGTTCTTTTGTGGCCAGTCTCTTTCTCTGTAGGTTTCCCTGGATTACCTTATATTTCTGTATTTCAGGCATCTCCTGTGTGGCTCTATTTATACTGTTTTGGTTTATGGCCACCTTGGTTAACAATATGCGACTCTCGATCGCGCCAGAGCATCCCACTTAGATCTTATTGGGCATTTTTCGTCGAAGGTGTTATGGTCTGTCTTTTCTAACTTTGCCAGGTGACAGTTGCGACAGGCAGGCATCTCCCCCGCTACGAATGCTGCACATTCTGAACGCACGTGTGGGCCGCCGCAATGGCTGCATATGTCGATCGTCTCCGTGCAGAGTTTCCTGCCGTGTCCATATCCGAGACAGCGAGAACATTGAATCAGTGGGGTCTGGTCCTTCACGTTAATTCGTTGGAGATCTATGTGTGCCTTCCCGGCGCTTGTCAGCTGTTGCCACACCTTCGGTGATACCTGCAGCACCACGTGGCATTCATGTGGGTTCCTCGCTCTCTTTCTGTATTTGACCGAGATGCGGCGTTCGTTCTCTGGGATGTTCCCTAGGATATGGCCGTTCTGGTTCTCCAGCGCCTTTTCAATGTCTCCGTCGGTGTTGAAGGAGAGGACGTCCCGGAGAATCACCAGTGGGTCTTTATTTGTTTTTTCCTCTACGAGTAAATTCGGATCCGTCTCTTTAATTTTTTTGGTGACCTTCGATAGTTCCTCCTTTGTCTGGCACCCAATAATGACTTTCTGGTCGCGCGCCTTTCTGATGCGATCCACCCGTATACCACTCGATGTGGCATCTATCGCCTTTCTCACCTTGCCAATCACGTCTTCGCTCTTGTCGGTTTCCTCGGTAGATGTGATTACTATCGAATGTATCGCCTGTGGCTTGGCCTTCGCGAGTATTGAGGCATACGTTTCGTGGGATGGCCTCACTGTCCTTAGTTGATCTCCGAGTTCCGCTATTTGTTCTTTAAGCTCGTGTATAGGCACAGCAGACAGAGGCGTGCTAGCGAGGGTAGAGGAGAGCTCGGCTAGCTGCGTGTTCACTGAGGAAGATTGTTCCAGCTGTTTTGTCAGTGCAATCGTACGTGCCTTGCTCTCCTCCACTACCTTTCTGTGTTCTTCTAATTTTTCTACAAGAGCCTTCATAGCGTCGGCCGCGGGGAGGCCTTCCTCTCTCTCCACCCTCGTCCCCTGCTCCTTACGGTCCTTCTTCGAGGTGTTTTCGCCTTCTGACTCTTTTAGCAGCTGGTATAGTCTGTCGACAGCCTGGGTGATTCCTGTCTTCAGGTCGGCTCTAAGGTTCCTTGAGTCCGCTAGGTGTGTTTTCGCTTTAGTCAGACAGCCCTTTGCCTCGGTAAGCCTGCTTTTAAAGCGGGAGCTCCCCGTTTTCTCCGTTGTTTCCGGTATGGTGGATGGTGGGGCGGACGGAATGATGCAATTAGCGTCCTGACTGTCCTCTGGGGGGGGGCCCGTCATGCCAGGGGGGTCCAAAATGTCGCCCGTCATTAGACTAGAGGTCGACCCAAGCGGCGACCTCAACATCCTCGCAAAAAAGTTTTGGCGGCCAAAAATGTCTTTTTCCTCCCACAAAAAATACCTCGTGGTAAGGGTATCGACCAAGGGTCGGTGGGGCGGGGCGGCGGGGTGGGGTGTCCCGCTATGTCAGCGGTGGTGTTTTGGACGAGAACGGGTGAGTTTTGGAAAAGTTAAAGGGAAAAAATGTAGAAAAATGTAGAAAATTGAAGAAAATGATGTGTTTTTATTTAATTACTCGAAAAATACTGTATCTAATATTATTTTGCTTTCAGGGGCGGATAGCTGGGAGTGAGACGCTTACAAAAAGGTGCGGCACGAGCAGGTAAGTGGAATTCTCAGAATTACTTTTTCGGTGATGTATGAAACTATTCTATCCCTAAGGTGAACTTTTTGCTTGACGCTATGTATGGAGTTTGAGGAAACACCACCGTATCACTATAAATGCGGTGTCTATCGACGCGGGGGTGTCCCGCTATGTCAGCGGTGGTGTTTTGGACGAGAACGGGTGAGTTTTGGAAAAGTTAAAGGGAAAAAATGTAGAAAAATGTAGAAAATTGAAGAAAATGATGTGTTTTTATTTAATTACTCGAAAAATACTGTATCTAATATTATTTTGCTTTCAGGGGCGGATAGCTGGGAGTGAGACGCTTACAAAAAGGTGCGGCACGAGCAGGTAAGTGGAATTCTCAGAATTACTTTTTCGGTGGGTTAGGTTAGGTTAGGTTAGGTTAGGTTAGGTTAGGTTAGGTTAGGTTAGGTTAGGTTAGGTTAGGTTAGGTTAGGTTAGGTTAGGTTAGGTTAGGTTAGGTTAGGTTAGGTTAGGTTAGGTTAGGTTAGGTTAGGTTAGGTTAGGTTAGGTTAGGTTAGGTTAGGTTAGGTTAGGTTAGGTTAGGTTAGGTTAGGTTAGGTTAGGTTAGGTTAGGTTAGGTTAGGTTAGGTTAGGTTAGGTTAGGTTAGGTTAGGTTAGGTTAGGTTAGGTTAGGTTAGGTTAGGTTAGGTTAGGTTAGGTTAGGTTAGGTTAGGTTAGGTTAGGTTAGGTTAGGTTAGGTTAGGTTAGGTTAGGTTAGGTTAGGTTAGGTTAGGTTAGGTTAGGTTAGGTTAGGTTAGGTTAGGTTAGGTTAGGTTAGGTTAGGTTAGGTTAGGTTAGGTTAGGTTAGGTTAGGTTAGGTTAGGTTAGGTTAGGTTAGGTTAGGTTAGGTTAGGTTAGGTTAGGTTAGGTTAGGTTAGGTTAGGTTAGGTTAGGTTAGGTTAGGTTAGGTTAGGTTAGGTTAGGTTAGGTTAGGTTAGGTTAGGTTAGGTTAGGTTAGGTTAGGTTAGGTTAGGTTAGGTTAGGTTAGGTTAGGTTAGGTTAGGTTAGGTTAGGTTAGGTTAGGTTAGGTTAGGTTAGGTTAGGTTAGGTTAGGTTAGGTTAGGTTAGGTTAGGTTAGGTTAGGTTAGGTTAGGTTAGGTTAGGTTAGGTTAGGTTAGGTTAGGTTAGGTTAGGTTAGGTTAGGTTAGGTTAGGTTAGGTTAGGTTAGGTTAGGTTAGGTTGCCTGGGAGGAGTGGCTCGAGACTCTGAACGCAGATCCGTGGGGGCGCCCCTATAAAGTGGTGAGGCAAAAACTTCGCCCCTGGGCCCCCCCACTGACCAGGAGTCTCGAGCCGGAATTTGTCGAGAGGGTCGTCTCGACTCTGTTTCCGCAGAGGGCGGAGTTTCGCCCTCCACAAATGGCGCCTCTGCCTCTCTCTGCGGAGACGGAGCCGGAGGACGTGCCGCCAGTCTCAGCGGCAGAGCTCGGGGCGGCGATTCTAAAACTTCGGTTGAAGAACACCGCCCCCGGTCCGGACGGTGTGCCGGGGCGTGCCGTGGTGCTGGCGATGAGGGAGCTGGAGGATCTGGCGGTGTCCTTGTTTTCCGCGTGCCTCGTCGAGGGTCGATTCCCGCGACCCTGGAAAACGGGAAGGCTCGTCCTTCTGCGGAAGGACGGCCGCCCGGCCGAATCGCCGTCGGGCTATCGGCCCATCGTGCTGCTCGACGAGATGGGCAAGCTCTTCGAGCGCGTGCTCGCTGCACGTCTCGTCGGGCATATGACATCGGTGGGTCCCGATTTGAACGACGCGCAGTTCGGCTTCCGTCGCGGGCGATCGACAATCGACGCAATCGCGCGGGTGCGAGACATCGCTGAGGAGGCGGTCTCACGGGGCGGGGTGGTGTTGGCGGTTTCGCTGGATATAGCGAACGCCTTCAACGCCCTGCCCTGGGAGACCGTGAGAGAGGCCCTGAGGTACCACGGCGTGCCTCGGTACTTGAGGAGGGTGATGGCGGATTACTTCGTCGACCGGGCCATTGTGTATCCGGCCCGGGACGAGTGGTCCGCCTCAGAAATGTCGTGCGGCGTCCCACAGGGGTCGGTCCTCGGACCGCTCCTGTGGAACATCGGCTACGACTGGGTGCTACGCGGGGCCAATCTGCGGGGGGTCGGCGTGACATGTTACGCCGACGATACCCTCGTGACGGCCCGAGGCGGCACTCACAGGGAGGCGGCCCTCCTCGGCACTGCAGGCGTAGCCCAGGTCGTCCGGAGGATCCGAAGCCTGGGCCTGGAGGTGGCCCTTAACAAGTCCGAGGCCCTGGTCTTTCACGGGCCTCGAAACGCGCCGCCTCCAGGAATGAGAATCGTGGTGGGTGGGGCCTCCATCGCCGTCGCGCCGCATATGCGGTACCTGGGCATCGTGCTCGACGGCCGATGGAGGTTCACGGAGCACTTCCGGCGCCTGGCCGCCAGACTGGTGACCTCGGCCGGGGCACTCGCTGGGTTGCTCCCCAATATTGGGGGGCCCGGGGGGAGCTGTCGCCGCCTGTACACGGGTGTGGTGCGCTCTATGGCGCTCTACGGAGCGCCAATATGGGTGGACGCCCTGGGCACTGCCGCGAACCGGACCCTACTGCGGCGCCCGCAGCGGGTCATGGCGACCAGGGTGGCTCGAGCGTACCGCACCGTCTCGTACGAGGCGGCGACGGTGCTGGCCGGTAGCCCGCCGTGGGACCTCGAAGCCGAGGTACTCGCGGCGGTCTATTGGCGCGGCGCGGAGGTTCGCGCCAATGGTGGGATGCCGCTTCCGGAGGAGATCGTGCGGTGGAGAGAGGGAGCCCGTGACGATCTCTTCCGGGAGTGGTGGGAGAGACTGGCGCAACCTACCGCCGGCCTCGAGGTGGTGGCCGCCGTTCGACCCATCCTTCGGGACTGGGCCGAACGCAAGCACGGCACAGTGACCTACCGCCTGGCGCAGGCCCTCACCGGGCACGGCTGCTTCGGTGTGTACCTGTGTCGGGTGGTGGGTCGCGAGCCGTCGACGGCGTGCCACCACTGCCCTGCAACAGAGGACACGGCGCACCACACGCGCGCCGTGTGCCCTGCGTGGGCGGAGCCGCGTGCCGAATTGGCCGCGGCCATTGGAGCGGACCTCTCGCTGCCGGCCATCGTCAGTGCGATGGTCGGCAGCGAAGAGGCCTGGGCGGCGGTCCTCGCCTTCAGCGAGGCCGTCATGGAGGAGAAGGAGGCGGCGGAGAGGGCGCGAGAGGACGATCCTCTTTCGCTCCCTCTTCGCCGTCGGAGACCCGGTCGCAGACGGCGGGCGTATGCCAACCGTCTGCCACCGTAACGGGGGCCTTCGGGCGGTGGGTCGGGGGACCCGCCGCTCGATTGAGAGGTCCCGTGCTGGAAGGCGCTCCATGTGTTCCGGAGTGCCTTCAGCGGAGTGAGGGGGGAGGCAACGTTTCCCCCCGAAGGAGTGCCCGCAAGGGCGCCCGCTGACGGGGTCGCGGTAGTGTGCGCAAGCGTTCCCGTGGCCCCGTCCCTTGCGAGTGCGGAGGAACACCCCAGGAGTTTTAGTCGGTATACCGCCCTTTTCAGGGCGGGGAGTCCGACATAACCACCGTGCTCCCCCGAGCCGGTGGTACCCGTAATAGGGTTCCTCCTGGGTCAAAAAAAAAAAAAAAAAAAAAAAAAAAAAAAAAAAAAAAAAGGTTAGGTTAGGTTAGGTTAGGTTAGGTTAGGTTAGGTTAGGTTCCCCCCCAATGGGTTCCCGCCTTCCCCCCCAATGGGTTCCCGCCTTGTCGTGGCGGGGGGGCTTAGTAGCCAGGTCTCGCCAACCTGGTGAACCAAGAGGAACCCCCCGGTGGGGCCGCCTCTCCGGACTTCCGGGCACAAGTTCGGTCGGAGGTGGCCAGTAGGTCGGCTTGCCGACTGAGGTGGACCGCGGTGTCGCGCTCGTCGCGATGCCGCGGCCGGGCCCATCGTGGCGGGGGCGGCGGCGGGATGGACGGGCGGCAGCCTATCCATCCTGCCAGCGGCCCTAACGGGTGCCGCCAACGTGTTGGCGGAGGCGGTGGGGCTGCAGGGGAGGAGGCGTGTCGGTATTGCGTCGGCCGCTCGCCCTATCCTCTGCAGCCGTAGTAGTAGGCGCGGCTGCGGGGGAAGAGGAGTGTCGGTATTGCGTTGGCCGCTCTCCCTGTCCTCCGCAGCCGTCGTGGCTGGCGCGGGGCCACGTTAATCGACCCGTCGCATTGGGACCAGGGCTGTCGGATACGGGTGCTATCCGACGCCCAGTACTGGACGGTCTCGGGTGGTGGATGACGACGTGTCTGGTGTTCGGCACGTCGTCAATCTGGAGGGAGCGAAAGCTCAGAGGTGGGGTCCTGTTTGGACCAGCGCTGTCGGGGCCGCGGAGGAGTGCGAAAGCGTGCCCGTGGCCCCGACACCAAGCGCAGCGGAGGAACACCCCAGGGGTTTTAGTGGGTATACCGACCAGTGGCGGGAGTCCCACATAACCACCCGCCTGCCCACGAGGTGTGGTGGTATCCATAAAGGATTTCCCCTGGTAAAAAAAAAAAAAAAAAAAAATAAAAAAAAAAAAAAAAAAAAAAAAAAAAAAAAAAAAAAAAAAAAAAAAAAAAAAAAAAAAAAAAAAAATAAAAAAAAAAAAAAAAAAAAAAAAAGGTTAGGTTAGGTTAGGTTAGGTTAGGTTAGGTTAGGTTAGGTTAGGTTAGGTTAGGTTAGGTTAGGTTAGGTTAGGTTAGGTTAGGTTAGGTTGAAAATGATCGGTTTCCTTTTGGGAATTTTTGGAGAAATTATTTGGATGAGTTTTTGGAGTTTTGAAGTTTAATTGTTGGCAGTGTTACGTAGGGTTTCTGATTTGCAAAAATTATATCTCCTACAGCATCAGTTGTGGGCAAGGCCCTTGACTGGTCTATGGATTCCGACGGGATCTCCGACCCTGGCGGAGGGGAGTTGCCGCGGCCGGTCTCGTCGGTTTCCCCAATCCTGTCGGGGGTAGGGGCCCAATCCCGGGAGAGCCCAGTTGTTAGGTCGGGGTCGGAGTCTGCCGATGCGAAGACGCGGAAGAGACCAATGCCGGAAAGTTCGAAGTTCTTTGTGGGCCCTTCCATCTCGGACTCTGAATCCGACCTGCCGCTGGTGGAGGTGCAACCACCGAAGGTCCCACGTGCCCGTAGAGGTAGAGGGTACTACCACAGTGTGGGTCTGTCCCAAGCTCGACGCGAGCTCCACGCCGTAGATCTGGCGGACTCGGAGCAGGACTCGACTCTCACTGAGGGGGAAGAAAATGTGGGTAAGGCTTCCAGGGCCACAAAAGGGGGGAAGTCGCCAGAGCTCACGACGGAGGCTCTGATTGAGCGAGCGGAAGAGGACGCGGGTCGGCTGGTGAACGTGTCGAACGTGTCAAAAAATCTGAAAGGCACGCTCGTCAAAGAGATCCGCGAGGCTTCGAGCTCCATGATGTCCACCGTCCGAGCTCTGGCGTCTAGGTCCTCGAACGAGGAAGTGAGAAGACTTCAGGCGGATAATAAACGCCTGAAGGGCCAGCTGGCGGCTCTGCAAGAAGAGGTGGTAGCTCTGAGACGGGCATTCTCGGAGCGGAGTGCCCGTCGTAAGAGCCCAGTCGCAGCCGTGGTGGTGAACCCTCAGGAGTCGGAAGGTCTCTCCAGGGCGGAGTTTGCGGAGGTGATTGACCGGCTCCAGAGGGAGCTCTCTGACCAATTCGGGCGCATATTGGCGGCCCGCCTAGAGGGTCTAGAGGTGGACGGCCGGCTGCTCCCTGCGCAGTCCCGCCGACCGCCGCTGAGGGCGGACGCCAAAGGGATGGAGAGGGAGAGGGGAACCCACTCCCAAGTGGTGGTACCCACTACCCTCACCCCGCCCGCAAACTTGCCGAAGGAGGCAAGGCAGCAGAAGGCCAAACAGGCCCCAGCTGCCGCGGCGAAACGGGCCTCGCAGCAGTTCGCGGGCACGTCCCGCGAGGAGCAGCCGGTCGTCCTTGATGAGTGGACGAAGGTTGTGAGGAGGTCAGGGAAGAGGGTCGCACCGGCGCCTGAGGCTGTCAAGGCTAAGCCCCAGAAGCCCAAGGTGCCCAAGCCGCCCAAGACCCTGGCGGTGGTACTGACTCTCAACCCGGAGGCTGTGGCGAAAGGCGCCACCTACAAGGACGCCATCGCCAAAGCGAAGGCGTCGGTAAACCTGGGGGAACTGGGCATCGGGCCAGCGAAGTTCCGTACTGGGATGACAGGGGCGCGAATCATCGAGCTCCCCAAGGAGACGACAGCCTCCCAAGCTGACACCCTGGCGTCCAGAATTGGAGAAGCGCTGGGAGAGGCTGCCAAAGTCACCCGTCCTACCAAGATGGGTAGCATCCGGGTGGTGGGGCTCGATGACTCCGTCACTGAGGAGGAGATTCGCTCTGCCATAGCAGAGAAAGCGGGATGCCCACCGGAGGGCATAAGGGTAGGCAAAATCGGGGTGGGACTCAGGGGAGTGGGCTCTGCGTTTGTCTCGTGTCCCATCGAGTCCATCGCCAAGCTGGCCGAGGCTGGGCGGATATGCGTGGGCTGGAGCTCAGCATCCATCCAGGTGCTGGAACAACGCCCTATGCGGTGCCACCGCTGCATGGAGGTCGGCCACCCTCAGGCGCTGTGCCCCTCGAAAAAGGACCGCAGCGGTCTGTGCTACCGCTGCAGCCGGGAGGGTCACTTGGCGTCGGGATGCACAGCCACGCCTAACTGCGCGGTGTGCGCCGACCGAGGGCTACCGGCGGAGCACCGCATGGGCGGTCCATTCTGCAACCCCCCTCCGGTCAAGGGCCGCCCCATGCAAGGGGATGCCGCCCCCCGTTCCACGGCTACACCGGCCGCCCCTGTAGTGACGCCTATGGAAACCGCCAATGCCAGTTAGGCCCATAGGAAAAATACTGCAGGGGAATGTGAACCGCTCGTCTGCTGCCCAGGACCTTCTGTGTCAGTCAGCGGCCGAGTGGAACATAGACCTGGCAGTCGTCGCGGAGCCGTACGCTGTCCCATCGTCCCCTAAGTGGGTGGGGGCGGCCGACGGCCTCGCGGCGATAATGGTGACCGGTGTGGCCCCTCCTCTGGTGCTGGTGGAGAGAGGGACTGGATACGTGGCAGCACAGTGGGGAGGAATGGTGGTGGTGGCCACATACTTCTCCCCGAACGGCAGTCGGGTCAACTTTGAGCGCCTCCTGGCTGCCGTGGAGGGAGTGGCGCGTCGGGCGGCCCCCAGATCGGTGCTGGTGGCGGGGGACCTTAACGCAAAATCCACGGCCTGGGGGTCCCCCGCCCCGAACGTCAGAGGAGGTATCCTGGAGTCCTGGGTTTTGTCCCTGGGACTCCAGGTGCTCAATAGAGGCACCGTCCCTACCTGCTCCCGTTGGCAGGGCACGTCCATTGTCGACGTGTCCTTCGCCACTCCGGAACTCGCGGCCCGCACCAGCAACTGGCGGGTGATGGAGGAAGTGGAGACCCTATCGGACCACTTGTACATCCGATACGAGGTCTCCACGGTGTCCTCCGGAGCCCCCCTGCCGCCGAGTCACGTGGCGGGCGCCTCGCCCTTCCCACGATGGAGGCTTGCACTCCTCCGGGCGGACGTGGCGGAGGAGGCGGCGATGGTGAGGGACTGGGCTGAGGCGCCGGTAGCCATCGCAGGGGATGCCGACGGCATGGCGGACCTGTTTGCGGACGACCTGCAGGTTGTCTGCGACGCCGCCATGCCGAGGGCGCGGGCCGGAGCATACAACAGGGGGCAGGTATACTGGTGGACGCCTGAGCTGTCGGAGCTGCGCGCCACCAGTTTGGGGGCCAGGCGCGCATACCAGCGCTGCCGCAGGCGCACCACGAGGGTGCCTGGCGAGGAGGAAGCCCTCCGGCGGGCTTACTCCGAGGCACACCAGGCCTTGCGAGTGGCCATCTCCGAGGCCAAAAGCGATGCCTGGGAGCAGTTCCTGGGCATCCTCAACCGGGACCCCTGGGGAAGGCCCTACAGGACGGTCAGAGGAAAGTTCGCCTCGCCGGCTCCTCCGACGTCCAGCATGGAGCCGGGGTTGCTGCGGAGGGTCCTGGGGACTCTGTTCCCGAGCCCTGGGCCCTTTGCGCCCCCACACATGCCGCCCCCATGCATGCCGCCCCACGAACTCGCTTCGGGGGAGCGGACTGACGGTCCTCCAGTAATGGACTCGGAGTTTGAGCTGGTCCTGGAACGGCTACGGCGCAAAAAGGGTGCGCCGGGGCCGGACGGGGTGCCAGCCAGGGCCCTGGCTATAGCTCTGGGTCCCCTGGAGGGCCGGTTCCGCGCGATGCTGGACGCCTGCATCGCGACGGCCCGCTTCCCCGGGCGATGGAGGGTTGGGCGGCTGTGTCTGCTCCGAAAGGAGAGCCGCCCAGCAGACTCTCCGGCGGGCTACAGGCCGATAGTGTTGCTCGATGAGGCGGCGAAGGCTTTTGAGAAGATTCTCGCCTCCCGCGTCATCGAGCACCTAGAGGGCTCCGGGCCAGACCTGGCCGATTGCCAATACGGCTTCCGGGCGGGCCGGTCCACGATGGACGCGGTAGGGCGCCTCAAGAGGTGGACTGAGGCGGCCACGGCTAGGGGGGATGTGGCGATCGCGGTGTCCCTAGACATCGCGAACGCGTTCAACTCCATCCCCCACGAATGCATAGAGGAGGCACTAAAATTTCACAGAGTGCCTCCCTACCTCCGCGCTCTGATCAGCAACTACCTGCGAGACAGGGTGGTCCTGTACGAGAGCGCGGAGGGCCGCGTCCGGTCGTGGAGTGTGACGGCGGGAGTGCCCCAGGGTTCCGTCTTAGGCCCACTCCTATGGAACCTGGGGTACAATTGGGTCCTGCGTGGTGTGTCGCTGCCGCGGATGGATGTCGTCTGCTACGCGGACGACACTCTGGTCGCGGCGGCGGCCAAAGACTGGGAGGAGGCGGTCCACCTTGCGTCGGTCGGCACCTCCATGGTCGTCCGGCGCATCCGCCTCCTGGGGCTGGACGTGGCCCTCAGCAAAACGAGGGCCATGATGTTCCACCCCCCACGACGCAGGGCCCCGCCGGGGCTTCGAGTCCGAGTAGAGGGGGTCCAGATACCGGTCGAGGTGCACATGAGGTACCTCGGCCTAACTCTGGACTCCCGGTGGAGGTTCGAGGTGCACTTCCGGCTCCTCGCTCCTCGCCTGTGCGCCATCGCAGTCGCCCTTGGGCGTCTGCTCCCCAACGTGGGTGGACCGGGTGCAACGTGCCGTCGGCTGTACAACGGGGTGATACGGTCGATGGCACTATATGGAGCCCCGGTGTGGGCAGACTGCCTCACCCCCCACACGCGAGCCCTCCTGCGCCGTCCACAAAGGACGATTGCGACCCGCACAGTGCGGGCCTACCGCACGGTGAGCCACGGGGCGGCATGCGTCCTCGCGGGCACGCCGCCCTGGGACATCGACGCCTCCGTCCTTGCGCAGGTGTACTGGCACCGGCGCGGGTCTCTGGTGCGAGGCGAGCGTCCCACTCTGGAGGAGGTGGTGCGCGTAAGGGAGGAGGCACAGGAGGAGGCCCTGCGCCGGTGGACGGAGGCTCTCGCCAACCCGACTGCGGGCCACCGGACGATTGAAGCCATTCGTCCGGTGCTGGAGGAGTGGTTGGGGCGCCAGTGGGGCAGCCTCACCTTCCGACTGGTGCAGGTCTTGACCGGACACGGTTGTTTTGGTCATTACCTGCACCGCGTGGCACGTCGGGAGGAGACGCCGCAGTGTCACCACTGCAGCTGCCTCGACGACACGGCCGAGCACACGCTCCTGGTGTGCCCGGCTTGGGAGCAGGAGCGCCGCGAACTTATGGCGGCGCTCGGAATTAGCAGCCCCGCATTTACAAGCATGGTTAGAGCCATGCTTGGCAGTGCGGAGGCATGGGAGGCCGCCGCCTCTTTCGCAGAGGCTGTCATCTCGGCGAAGGAGGCGGCGGAGAGGGAGCGGGAAGCAGATGCAGCGGCCCCTCCCCTCCGGCGCAGACGAACGGGCAGGAGAAGGCGGGCAGCCAATGCCAGTCTTCTCCAGCCTTAGGGTGGCCTGCACGCGCCAGTGGCACCGGCGCGTGCACCGCACAGGTCCCCACGTCTGGGGATTGCCTTGGCTTTCCTAGGCAATCCTCCATCGGCGCGGACGCCCGGCTAGTAGCCGGGCAGCCCCGGGGGCGGTCTGGTGAATTTCACAGGCCCCAGACCGCCTTCAACAAGGGCTAGAAGGAAGGCCGAGGAGTTTTAGTGAGTATTCCCAGCGTCTAGTCGCTGGGCGAGTCTCACACAAACCCGCTGCCTCGCCCGCAGCGGGTAGTCCGTAAATGGATTTCTCCTCGTAAAAAAAAAAAAAAAAAAAAAAAAAAAGGTTAGGTTAGGTTAGGTTAGGTTAGGTTAGGTTAGGTTAGGTTAGGTTAGGTTAGGTTAGGTTAGGTTAGGTTAGGTTAGGTTAGGTTAGGTTAGGTTAGGTTAGGTTAGGTTAGGTTAGGTTAGGTTAGGTTAGGTTAGGTTAGGTTAGGTTAGGTTAGGTTAGGTTAGGTTAGGTTAGGTTAGGTTAGGTTAGGTTAGGTTAGGTTAGGTTAGGTTAGGTTAGGTTAGGTTAGGTTAGGTTAGGTTAGGTTAGGTTAGGTTAGGTTAGGTTAGGTTAGGTTAGGTTAGGTTAGGTTAGGTTAGGTTAGGTTAGGTTAGGTTAGGTTAGGTTAGGTTAGGTTAGGTTAGGTTAGGTTAGGTTAGGTTAGGTTAGGTTAGGTTAGGTTAGGTTAGGTTAGGTTAGGTTAGGTTAGGTTAGGTTAGGTTAGGTTAGGT
The DNA here is from genome assembly GCA_947310995.1 of Yponomeuta cagnagella. Taxonomy (NCBI): domain Eukaryota; kingdom Metazoa; phylum Arthropoda; class Insecta; order Lepidoptera; family Yponomeutidae; genus Yponomeuta; species Yponomeuta cagnagella. The sequence continues at coordinate 20,840 of CAMZJW010000056.1, read as the reverse complement.
TAGGTTAGGTTAGGTTAGGTTAGGTTAGGTTAGGTTAGGTTAGGTTAGGTTAGGTTAGGTTAGGTTAGGTTAGGTTAGGTTAGGTTAGGTTAGGTTAGGTTAGGTTAGGTTAGGTTAGGTTAGGTTAGGTTAGGTTAGGTTAGGTTAGGTTAGGTTAGGTTAGGTTAGGTTAGGTTAGGTTAGGTTAGGTTAGGTTAGGTTAGGTTAGGTTAGGTTAGGTTAGGTTAGGTTAGGTTAGGTTAGGTTAGGTTAGGTTAGGTTAGGTTAGGTTAGGTTAGGTTAGGTTAGGTTAGGTTAGGTTAGGTTAGGTTAGGTTAGGTTAGGTTAGGTTAGGTTAGGTTAGGTTAGGTTAGGTTAGGTTAGGTTAGGTTAGGTTAGGTTAGGTTAGGTTAGGTTAGGTTAGGTTAGGTTAGGTTAGGTTAGGTTAGGTTAGGTTAGGTTAGGTTAGGTTAGGTTAGGTTAGGTTAGGTTAGGTTAGGTTAGGTTAGGTTAGGTTAGGTTAGGTTAGGTTAGGTTAGGTTAGGTTAGGTTAGGTTAGGTTAGGTTAGGTTAGGTTAGGTTAGGTTAGGTTAGGTTAGGTTAGGTTAGGTTAGGTTAGGTTAGGTTAGGTTAGGTTAGGTTAGGTTAGGTTAGGTTAGGTTAGGTTAGGTTAGGTTAGGTTAGGTTAGGTTAGGTTAGGTTAGGTTAGGTTAGGTTAGGTTAGGTTAGGTTAGGTTAGGTTAGGTTAGGTTTTTTTTTTTTTTTTTTGAGAAATCGTTTTGATTTGACTGTTTCTTCGGAGCTATTGGATTACTTCCTAGGAAACAGCTTTTAGTTTGTATGGTGTTGAATTTATGGGTTTGTATGGAGTGGATGATTGCTTTATTTGTTAAAGTTTTTCAGCTCTGATACTATATGAGTGATCAGGCTGTGAAAGCTGTTGGTAGTGTCCTCTTTCTGAATGATTTGGTTTAGGGTAAAAGGTTGGATGTTATGTATGTTGGAGGTTATTAAGTGGTCTTGGCGTTTGGCGGCAAATCGGGGGCACAATTCAATGAGGTGTTTGAGGGTTTGAGATGTTGAATTGTCACAGGGACATTTGTCGTTTTCTACGATGTGAAATCGGTGAAGGTATTCTTTGTGAAAGCCGTGATTTGTTAAGAACTGTGTGATTGCAAATCTTGGTGGGACTATTGAGAGGTATGTTTGTAGGTCGGAATAGGATGGAAGGAGTGTCTTTGTGTGTATGCAAGCGGTGGGGTTGTTATATAGTTTTTCAGATTCAGCAATACAGTTTTGTTTATTCCAGTATTTGATGTAGCTGATTGGGGTTTGTGTGTGTTCTGGTGTCTTATGAGCATTAGCAGCTAGTTTTGCGGCAGCATCTGCCATTTCGTTGCCTTCGAATCCTGCGTGGGCCTTGATCCACGCGAACTCGACCACTAGCCCGGATGTTCGAGCCTGCAAGAGGTTTTTGTGGGTGCGTACCGCGAAACTGTTTGTACTGTATGTGTTTGCCAACTCCATGAGAGCGGACTTGCTATCGGAAATAATGATGGTATGTGGAGGGTTGTTTTGGATGATGTATTCGCTGGACTTCTCTATTGCTAGCATTTCTGCCTGGAAGACCGAGCAGCCGTCATGAAGCTTGAACTTTCTTACAGCCCCTCGGTCTCCCTGGGAATTCTGCACTACGAAGGCAGCTCCGACTCGGTCGTCGTGCCGACTGCCGTCCGTGTATATACGTAGTGAGTTATTGTCAAGGATACGCTCGAGGTCAGAGGTGGAGTGGATCTCGAAGTACTGAATGCCTCGTCTAAGGGCGGGGTGTATGAGTTCAGATGGTGGTGTCGGAATCTCGATGGGAACATCAGTGGGTAGCATCGAGGAAGTACCCAGGAGTTTGGAAGCCTCAATATCTCCGACAGCGGCCACCTTCGCCGGAAGAGGGGTAAGTTGCGCCAGGGATATGGATGCTGCGGTGCTCAGGGTGCGAAACCCCTGGACCATCTTTATGGCAAAGAGTCGTTGCATGGAAAGTAGCCGCTGTTGAACGTGTTGAAATTTGATGGCACTGGACCAAATGCCGGCGCCGTAACAGACGATGGGTTCTATCACGTGAGTGTATATTGTCCGGACATTGTCCGGATGTACGCCCCACGTGGGTCGGACAAAGATGGTCAGGCGATTGTAGAGTTTTTGAGCCTTGTCAATGACGTATGTTGCGTGCGGGATGAAGGTCAGTCGTCTGTCAATTATTATTCCCAGATACTTTATCTGGTTTACGAATTGTAGAGGCTGGTTATGAACGAATATCCTGCAACGGGCAGCGCGTTGGGTGAATGCTATTGCCTGGGTCTTTTCCGGGCCAAATTCGAGCTTAACTCCTTGGCCCCAGGTAATAATAGCATTCAGTGCCGAGTTGATGATGTCTTGGAGGGATATGATGTCTCTGGCGTGTGCGATCAATAGCACATCATCGGCGTATGCCTGAAGGCGGCACCCGGCTGGCATCGGCATGGTCAAGAGTTCGTCCAATATTAGGTTCCAGAGTAGTGGGCCGGTGACCGAACCCTGCACACACCCTCTGGACATAAATTTCCTGACTTTGCAGTCGGCGAAATTAATTTGCACTTCTCGGTCTTGAACATAATTCAGCAAGAGGCGATAAATGTTACTGGGGCAGTCGGCGTCTCGGAGCCTAGCGAAGATGGCCGGCCACCAGGCGCGGTCAAAGGCAGCCTTAATGTCCAGCGAGACGCCGATCACCTGTTCACCTTGGGACTTTGCGAATTTGATGGTGTTCAAGGCCTCGTTGATGGCCATGACAGTGGACTTTTGACATTTAAATCCAAATTGGTTCGGGGAGGTGTTGTGCGTTATTTCGAGATGGTGGGTGAGTCGATTCACAATCAGCCGCTCCAAAAGCTTGCCGTACACATTCAGTAGTCCAATGGGCCGAAAGCTGGACAATTGGTCATGATTGGATTTGTTGTGTTTAGGGATAATTTTAGCTGTAGCAGTCTTCCAGCTCTTGGGAAAGTACTGGAGCCGGAGACTGCAATTCATAATTCCCAATACGATGTCTGGGAACCACAGAGCGACACGGAGACATATATCAGCAGTGAGATGGTCTAATCCAGGGGCTCGCTTGTGATTCATCCCTTTTAGGTTTTCTGTGACTTCATCCAGGGTGAAGGAGGGTTCGGACGGCGTGTCAATTGGTAAGTCCATATTGGCACGTAGTCTAGCCTGTTTCCCTGGAGTGTCTTGCGTGTCATCTGGATAGAATTGGTTTAATAGTGCTTGGGCAGTGTCCTTGGTGTCAGTCGTGTAAGTTCCGTCTTGTAGGCGGAGAGTGGCAGGTGCCTGAGCGAGGGGTCGGGACTTGATGATTCGGTTCGTGACAGACCACACATCCTCCTTCTTCTGGCGACTACAGAATTCGCGGAAATGTTCCGTGGAGGCCGCACAGAAGGCTGTGGAGTATTCATGTTTTAGTCTGTCACGTTCCGCAACCAGGTCGTCGAGAGGTTGGTGACGACGAGCGGCCCTGCTCAGGTGATGGTGGTTCCTAATAACAGCTCGTTTGAGTTCACCAAGGTGTTCACTCCACCAAGGCGCGCGAGAAGGTGGACCGGTTGAGCGAGGTAGAATTTGGTCGCAGGCGAGCTGGATGGCATTTGTGAATCGATCTACGTAATGATTGAGCTGATTAGGATCAAATGTTTGGAAATCGGAATCCGGTGGAAGATGTTGTCTAACAATGGTGCTAAATTGTTCTTGGATTTCATCCCATTTGACGTGTGCCGTGCTATATTTGAAGGTAGATAATTTAATTTTCTTGGTAAAGGGGGTGGGTCCTAGGTGCAGTTTGAACGTGATGGAGTTGTGCTGGGTTGATGGGCAGATTGAGATGTCTACTGTCCAGTCAGTGATTGTAATATTATGAGGATTACTTATCAGTGTCAAGTCGATAATGGAGTTTCGTGGGCGTCCATGGGTGATGGTCTCAAATGTCGGTGTGCTGCCGAGATTACAGATCTGCAGATTATGTACAGTGATGAGGTCGTGAATCAGATTTCCGCGGTGATTATTTTCGGAGGAGCCCCAGGCAGTGTGCCATCCGTTAAAGTCTCCACATATGAGGTGTGGGGACCCTGGTGTGCGCTGGAGAAAGTGATCGAGCTTCCTAATAGTGTTGGCGTCGTCGGTGCGAGGGGTGACATAGATGGAGATGAGGTAAAGTTTTATTCCTGTCTTACTTTTGAGTTGTACAATGGTGAGATTGGAGTCGGAATACTCAGAAAGTCCGAGAGAGCTATAAGATTTATCTTTTATGAGTATGGCAGATTTAACAGGTGGTGATGAACAGAACTGGTGGGTGGTGTAGCCGGGAATAGGTTTTAGTAAATTAATATTAGAGGTGTAGGGTTCTGTGATAAAGATAAGGTCGTGTTCAGAATTATTTAAATGTGTTGTTAGCTCATGTAGAGCGTTTCTGCTTTTATCAAGATTAACTTGAGTGCAAAGAAGGGTATGATTGCGAGAATGGTTAGCTGCTAATGATTGTGATCTATATGCCATAATCAGTGCGCGAGCGTATCTTTTCAATCATTTGGGACTTTCGAGAACAATTTTGGGAGGTGGCACTATGGTTAGTCTTGATTTTTGAGTTGGTGGTCTTGGCGTGTTGGGTGCAATTATGACACTGGGCCTTGCTAGAGTCATCTTTGTTGGGACAGGTCTTATACTCGTGCCCAGGGGCTGCGCAGTGGGAGCAGATGGTAGTTCCCTGCGTGCATCGGGCTTTGGTGTGCCCAAACTGCAGGCACTGGTAGCACTGCAGCAAGGGCACATATTCTTCTGCGTGCACGCGCTGATGGTCGAGGTTTACCTTGACCATATCGGTGACCGCACGCCAGACAGTTGGGGTTGTCATGAAGACAGCGTTATACAGCGCCTGGTTGCGGTTAGCGCGTTTGAAGCGAAACACGAGGTCTTCGTTTTTGGTGAGTGAGTTGCGGATAGGCTCGTTTTGCCCGATGAGAATTTCTCCGAGGTCATCCGCCGGGATGTCGGCCGGGACGCCCTTAACAATGAACATGGGGCGCAGGCATTTCGATGCCTCGGCCTGGACCGGGCAGTCGGGCTTGTTGATCTTGGCGAGTGTCTGCTCACGATGTTGGACAGTGTCAAACTCCACTCGTAGTTTGTTATTTGACACGAACTTTACGCTCGCAGGCGCAAAGTTCGTGTCACGGAAGGAGACGCTGTTCTTGAATGTTTTCAAGGTCTCGGCAGAACTGAGTACCTTGTGTTTGGATTCCACAATTATTGCAGGGCGTGTCTTAGGTGGGGTAGAGGGCGTCTTTTTAGATGCCTTTTGGGCGCGGACGATATCGGCAAAGGATGAGGACATGGCGGCGGCGGCAGCGGCGGCGGGCATGGGGGTAAGTATGGGGGTGGTTGCAGGAAGTTTAAGCTGGGATAACTCTTCGCGGACCACCTTGCGGACAGCCTCGGCGGTGGCAGACAGATCAGCGGGAGCAGCGGCGGGTGCAGAGTCAGGATTAGAGGTAAGTAGGTCTTTAATCTCTTTGGTGTTGTTTAAAATCACTGACTTGCATGCCTTCTTTATATTTCCAGCCTCCTTCGCGGCGGCGTCTATGCCGGAGAGGAGCTGTAGTATCCTAGCGGTGATAGGATTGGGCGTGGAGGGAGCAGGAGACGGGAGTTGGGTGGAAGCCCGCGTGAAAGAGGGCATCAGGTCCCTAGAAATGGAGATAGAGGGCGTGGGGGACCCGTAGATGGGCGACCGGAAGTCCCCTTCGTCCTGACTGTCACCTAGGAGGGGGGGCGCCGTGCCGGGGGGGTCCAAAACGTTGCTCGTCATTAGACAAGAGGTCGACCCAACCGGCGACCTCAGCATCCTCACAAAAAAGTTTTAGCGGCCAAAAATGTCTTTTTCCTCCCACAAAAAATACCTCGTGGTAAGGGTATCGACCAAGGGTCGGTGGGGCGGGGCGGCGGGGTGGGTGGCGGGCAAAAATCGGGGGTGTCCCGCTATGTCAGCGGTGGTGTTTTAGACGAGAACGGGTGAGTTTCGGAAAAGTTAAAGGGAAAAAATGTAGAAAAATGTGGAAAAATGAAGAAAATTATGTGTTTTTATTTAATTACTCGAAAAATACTGAATCTAATCTTATTCTGTTTTCAGGGGCGGACAGCTGGGAGCGAGACGCTTTCAAGAAGGTGCGGCACGAGCAGGTAGGTGAAATTTTCAGAATTAGTTTTTCGGTGATGTATGAAACTATTCTATCACTAAGGTGAACTTTTTGCTTGACGCTTAGTATGGAGTTCGACGAAATATCACCCTATCACCATAAAAGTGGTGTCTATCGACGCGGGGGTGTCCCGCTATGTCAGCGGTGGTGTTTTAGACGAGAACGGGTGAGTTTCGGAAAAGTTAAAGGGAAAAAATGTAGAAAAATGTGGAAAAATGAAGAAAATTATGTGTTTTTATTTAATTACTCGAAAAATACTGAATCTAATCTTATTCTGTTTTCAGGGGCGGACAGCTGGGAGCGAGACGCTTTCAAGAAGGTGCGGCACGAGCAGGTAGGTGAAATTTTCAGAATTAGTTTTTCGGTGATGTATGAAACTATTCTATCACTAAGGTGAACTTTTTGCTTGACGCTTAGTATGGAGTTCGACGAAATATCACCCTATCACCATAAAAGTGGTGTCTATCGACGCGGGGGTGTCCCGCTATGTCAGCGGTGGTGTTTTAGACGAGAACGGGTGAGTTTCGGAAAAGTTAAAGGGAAAAAATGTAGAAAAATGTGGAAAAATGAAGAAAATTATGTGTTTTTATTTAATTACTCGAAAAATACTGAATCTAATCTTATTCTGTTTTCAGGGGCGGACAGCTGGGAGCGAGACGCTTTCAAGAAGGTGCGGCACGAGCAGGTAGGTGAAATTTTCAGAATTAGTTTTTCGGTGGTTAGGTTAGGTTAGGTTAGGTTAGGTTAGGTTAGGTTAGGTTAGGTTAGGTTAGGTTAGGTTAGGTTAGGTTAGGTTAGGTTAGGTTAGGTTAGGTTAGGTTAGGTTAGGTTAGGTTAGGTTAGGTTAGGTTAGGTTAGGTTAGGTTAGGTTAGGTTAGGTTAGGTTAGGTTAGGTTAGGTTAGGTTAGGTTAGGTTAGGTTAGGTTAGGTTAGGTTAGGTTAGGTTAGGTTAGGTTAGGTTAGGTTAGGTTAGGTTAGGTTAGGTTAGGTTAGGTTAGGTTAGGTTAGGTTAGGTTAGGTTAGGTTAGGTTAGGTTAGGTTAGGTTAGGTTAGGTTAGGTTAGGTTAGGTTAGGTTAGGTTAGGTTAGGTTAGGTTAGGTTAGGTTAGGTTAGGTTAGGTTAGGTTAGGTTAGGTTAGGTTAGGTTAGGTTAGGTTAGGTTAGGTTAGGTTAGGTTAGGTTAGGTTAGGTTAGGTTAGGTTAGGTTAGGTTAGGTTAGGTTAGGTTAGGTTAGGTTAGGTTAGGTTAGGTTAGGTTAGGTTAGGTTAGGTTAGGTTAGGTTAGGTTAGGTTAGGTTAGGTTAGGTTAGGTTAGGTTAGGTTAGGTTAGGTTAGGTTAGGTTAGGTTAGGTTAGGTTAGGTTAGGTTAGGTTAGGTTAGGTTAGGTTAGGTTAGGTTAGGTTAGGTTAGGTTAGGTTAGGTTAGGTTAGGTTAGGTTAGGTTAGGTTAGGTTAGGTTAGGTTAGGTTAGGTTAGGTTAGGTTAGGTTAGGTTAGGTTAGGTTAGGTTAGGTTAGGTTAGGTTAGGTTAGGTTAGGTTAGGTTAGGTTAGGTTAGGTTAGGTTAGGTTAGGTTAGGTTAGGTTAGGTTAGGTTAGGTTAGGTTAGGTTAGGTTAGGTTAGGTTAGGTTAGGTTAGGTTAGGTTAGGTTAGGTTAGGTTAGGTTAGGTTAGGTTAGGTTAGGTTAGGTTAGGTTAGGTTAGGTTAGGTTAGGTTAGGTTAGGTTAGGTTAGGTTAGGTTAGGTTAGGTTAGGTTAGGTTAGGTTAGGTTAGGTTAGGTTAGGTTAGGTTAGGTTAGGTTAGGTTAGGTTAGGTTAGGTTAGGTTAGGTTAGGTTAGGTTAGGTTAGGTTAGGTTAGGTTAGGTTAGGTTAGGTTAGGTTAGGTTAGGTTAGGTTAGGTTAGGTTAGGTTAGGTTAGGTTAGGTTAGGTTAGGTTAGGTTAGGTTAGGTTAGGTTAGGTTAGGTTAGGTTAGGTTAGGTTAGGTTAGGTTAGGTTAGGTTAGGTTAGGTTAGGTTAGGTTAGGTTAGGTTAGGTTAGGTTAGGTTAGGTTAGGTTAGGTTAGGTTAGGTTAGGTTAGGTTAGGTTAGGTTAGGTTAGGTTAGGTTAGGTTAGGTTAGGTTAGGTTAGGTTAGGTTAGGTTAGGTTAGGTTAGGTTAGGTTAGGTTAGGTTAGGTTAGGTTAGGTTAGGTTAGGTTAGGTTAGGTTAGGTTAGGTTAGGTTAGGTTAGGTTAGGTTAGGTTAGGTTAGGTTAGGTTAGGTTAGGTTAGGTTAGGTTAGGTTAGGTTAGGTTAGGTTAGGTTAGGTTAGGTTAGGTTAGGTTAGGTTAGGTTAGGTTAGGTTAGGTTAGGTTAGGTTAGGTTAGGTTAGGTTAGGTTAGGTTAGGTTAGGTTAGGTTAGGTTAGGTTAGGTTAGGTTAGGTTAGGTTAGGTTAGGTTAGGTTAGGTTAGGTTAGGTTAGGTTAGGTTAGGTTAGGTTAGGTTAGGTTAGGTTAGGTTAGGTTAGGTTAGGTTAGGTTAGGTTAGGTTAGGTTAGGTTAGGTTAGGTTAGGTTAGGTTAGGTTAGGTTAGGTTAGGTTAGGTTAGGTTAGGTTAGGTTAGGTTAGGTTAGGTTAGGTTAGGTTAGGTTAGGTTAGGTTAGGTTAGGTTAGGTTAGGTTAGGTTAGGTTAGGTTAGGTTAGGTTAGGTTAGGTTAGGTTAGGTTAGGTTAGGTTAGGTTAGGTTAGGTTAGGTTAGGTTAGGTTAGGTTAGGTTAGGTTAGGTTAGGTTAGGTTAGGTTAGGTTAGGTTAGGTTAGGTTAGGTTAGGTTAGGTTAGGTTAGGTTAGGTTAGGTTAGGTTAGGTTAGGTTAGGTTAGGTTAGGTTAGGTTAGGTTAGGTTAGGTTAGGTTAGGTTAGGTTAGGTTAGGTTAGGTTAGGTTAGGTTAGGTTAGGTTAGGTTAGGTTAGGTTAGGTTAGGTTAGGTTAGGTTAGGTTAGGTTAGGTTAGGTTAGGTTAGGTTAGGTTAGGTTAGGTTAGGTTAGGTTAGGTTAGGTTAGGTTAGGTTAGGTTAGGTTAGGTTAGGTTAGGTTAGGTTAGGTTAGGTTAGGTTAGGTTAGGTTAGGTTAGGTTAGGTTAGGTTAGGTTAGGTTAGGTTAGGTTAGTTAGGTTAGGTTAGGTTAGGTTAGGTTAGGTTAGGTTAGGTTAGGTTAGGTTAGGTTAGGTTAGGTTAGGTTAGGTTAGGTTAGGTTAGGTTAGGTTAGGTTAGGTTAGGTTAGGTTAGGTTAGGTTAGGTTAGGTTAGGTTAGGTTAGGTTAGGTTAGGTTAGGTTAGGTTAGGTTAGGTTAGGTTAGGTTAGGTTAGGTTAGGTTAGGTTAGGTTAGGTTAGGTTAGGTTAGGTTAGGTTAGGTTAGGTTAGGTTAGGTTAGTTAGGTTAGGTTAGGTTAGGTTAGGTTAGGTTAGGTTAGGTTAGGTTAGGTTAGGTTAGGTTAGGTTAGGTTAGGTTAGGTTAGGTTAGGTTAGGTTAGGTTAGGTTAGGTTAGGTTAGGTTAGGTTAGGTTAGGTTAGGTTAGGTTAGGTTAGGTTAGGTTAGGTTAGGTTAGGTTAGGTTAGGTTAGGTTAGGTTAGGTTAGGTTAGGTTAGGTTAGGTTAGTTAGGTTAGGTTAGGTTAGGTTAGGTTAGGTTAGGTTAGGTTAGGTTAGGTTAGGTTAGGTTAGTTAGGTTAGGTTAGGTTAGGTTAGGTTAGGTTAGGTTAGGTTAGGTTAGGTTAGGTTAGGTTAGGTTAGGTTAGGTTAGGTTAGGTTAGGTTAGGTTAGGTTAGGTTAGGTTAGGTTAGGTTAGGTTAGGTTAGGTTAGGTTAGGTTAGGTTAGGTTAGGTTAGGTTAGGTTAGGTTAGGTTAGGTTAGGTTAGGTTAGGTTAGGTTAGGTTAGGTTAGGTTAGGTTAGTTAGGTTAGGTTAGGTTAGGTTAGGTTAGGTTAGGTTAGGTTAGGTTAGGTTAGGTTAGGTTAGGTTAGGTTAGGTTAGGTTAGGTTAGGTTAGGTTAGGTTAGGTTAGGTTAGGTTAGGTTAGGTTAGGTTAGGTTAGGTTAGGTTAGGTTAGGTTAGGTTAGGTTAGGTTAGGTTAGGTTAGGTTAGGTTAGGTTAGGTTAGGTTAGGTTAGGTTAGGTTAGGTTAGGTTAGGTTAGGTTAGGTTAGGTTAGGTTAGGTTAGGTTAGGTTAGGTTAGGTTAGGTTAGGTTAGGTTAGGTTAGGTTAGGTTAGGTTAGGTTAGGTTAGGTTAGGTTAGGTTAGGTTAGGTTAGGTTAGGTTAGGTTAGGTTAGGTTAGGTTAGGTTAGGTTAGGTTAGGTTAGGTTAGGTTAGGTTAGGTTAGGTTAGGTTAGGTTAGGTTAGGTTAGGTTAGGTTAGGTTAGTTAGGTTAGGTTAGGTTAGGTTAGTAGTTAGGTTAGGTTAGGTTAGGTTAGGTTAGGTTAGGTTAGGTTAGGTTAGGTTAGGTTAGGTTAGGTTAGGTTAGGTTAGGTTAGGTTAGGTTAGGTTAGGTTAGGTTAGGTTAGGTTAGGTTAGGTTAGGTTAGGTTAGGTTAGGTTAGGTTAGGTTAGGTTAGGTTAGGTTAGGTTAGGTTAGGTTAGTTAGGTTAGGTTAGGTTAGGTTAGGTTAGGTTAGGTTAGGTTAGGTTAGGTTAGGTTAGGTTAGGTTAGGTTAGGTTAGGTTAGGTTAGGTTAGGTTAGGTTAGGTTAGGTTAGGTTAGGTTAGGTTAGGTTAGGTTAGGTTAGGTTAGGTTAGGTTAGGTTAGGTTAGGTTAGGTTAGGTTAGGTTAGGTTAGGTTAGGTTAGTTAGGTTAGGTTAGGTTAGGTTAGGTTAGGTTAGGTTAGGTTAGGTTAGGTTAGGTTAGGTTAGGTTAGGTTAGGTTAGGTTAGGTTAGGTTAGGTTAGGTTAGTTAGGTTAGGTTAGGTTAGGTTAGGTTAGGTTAGGTTAGGTTAGGTTAGGTTAGGTTAGGTTAGGTTAGGTTAGGTTAGGTTAGGTTAGGTTAGGTTAGGTTAGGTTAGGTTAGGTTAGGTTAGGTTAGGTTAGGTTAGGTTAGGTTAGGTTAGGTTAGGTTAGGTTAGGTTAGGTTAGGTTAGGTTAGGTTAGGTTAGGTTAGGTTAGGTTAGGTTAGGTTAGGTTAGGTTAGGTTAGGTTAGGTTAGGTTAGGTTAGGTTAGGTTAGGTTAGGTTAGGTTAGGTTAGGTTAGGTTAGGTTAGGTTAGGTTAGGTTAGGTTAGGTTAGGTTAGGTTAGGTTAGGTTAGGTTAGGTTAGGTTAGGTTAGGTTAGGTTAGGTTAGGTTAGGTTAGGTTAGGTTAGGTTAGGTTAGGTTAGGTTAGGTTAGGTTAGGTTAGGTTAGGTTAGGTTAGGTTAGGTTAGGTTAGGTTAGGTTAGGTTAGGTTAGGTTAGGTTAGGTTAGGTTAGGTTAGGTTAGGTTAGGTTAGGTTAGGTTAGGTTAGGTTAGGTTAGGTTAGGTTAGGTTAGGTTAGGTTAGGTTAGGTTAGGTTAGGTTAGGTTAGGTTAGGTTAGGTTAGGTTAGGTTAGGTTAGGTTAGGTTAGGTTAGGTTAGGTTAGGTTAGGTTAGGTTAGGTTAGGTTAGGTTAGGTTAGGTTAGGTTAGGTTAGGTTAGGTTAGGTTAGGTTAGGTTAGGTTAGGTTAGGTTAGGTTAGGTTAGGTTAGGTTAGGTTAGGTTAGGTTAGGTTAGGTTAGGTTAGGTTAGGTTAGGTTAGGTTAGGTTAGGTTAGGTTAGGTTAGGTTAGGTTAGGTTAGGTTAGGTTAGGTTAGGTTAGGTTAGGTTAGGTTAGGTTAGGTTAGGTTAGGTTAGGTTAGGTTAGGTTAGGTTAGGTTAGGTTAGGTTAGGTTAGGTTAGGTTAGGTTAGGTTAGGTTAGGTTAGGTTAGGTTAGGTTAGGTTAGGTTAGGTTAGGTTAGGTTAGGTTAGGTTAGGTTAGGTTAGGTTAGGTTAGGTTAGGTTAGGTTAGGTTAGGTTAGGTTAGGTTAGGTTAGGTTAGGTTAGGTTAGGTTAGGTTAGGTTAGGTTAGGTTAGGTTAGGTTAGGTTAGGTTAGGTTAGGTTAGGTTAGGTTAGGTTAGGTTAGGTTAGGTTAGGTTAGGTTAGGTTAGGTTAGGTTAGGTTAGGTTAGGTTAGGTTAGGTTAGGTTAGGTTAGGTTAGGTTAGGTTAGGTTAGGTTAGGTTAGGTTAGGTTAGGTTAGGTTAGGTTAGGTTAGGTTAGGTTAGGTTAGGTTAGGTTAGGTTAGGTTAGGTTAGGTTAGGTTAGGTTAGGTTAGGTTAGGTTAGGTTAGGTTAGGTTAGGTTAGGTTAGGTTAGGTTAGGTTAGGTTAGGTTAGGTTAGGTTAGGTTAGGTTAGGTTAGGTTAGGTTAGGTTAGGTTAGGTTAGGTTAGGTTAGGTTAGGTTAGGTTAGGTTAGGTTAGGTTAGGTTAGGTTAGGTTAGGTTAGGTTAGGTTAGGTTAGGTTAGGTTAGGTTAGGTTAGGTTAGGTTAGGTTAGGTTAGGTTAGGTTAGTTAGGTTAGGTTAGGTTAGGTTAGGTTAGGTTAGGTTAGGTTAGGTTAGGTTAGGTTAGGTTAGGTTAGTTAGGTTAGGTAGGTTAGGTTAGGTTAGGTTAGGTTAGGTTAGGTTAGGTTAGGTTAGGTTAGGTTAGGTTAGGTTAGGTTAGGTTAGGTTAGGTTAGGTTAGGTTAGGTTAGGTTAGGTTAGGTTAGGTTAGGTTAGGTTAGGTTAGGTTAGGTTAGGTTAGGTTAGGTTAGGTTAGGTTAGGTTAGGTTAGGTTAGGTTAGGTTAGGTTAGGTTAGGTTAGGTTAGGTTAGGTTAGGTTAGGTTAGGTTAGGTTAGGTTAGGTTAGGTTAGGTTAGGTTAGGTTAGGTTAGGTTAGGTTAGGTTAGTTAGGTTAGGTTAGGTTAGGTTAGGTTAGGTTAGGTTAGGTTAGGTTAGGTTAGGTTAGGTTAGGTTAGGTTAGGTTAGGTTAGGTTAGGTTAGGTTAGGTTAGGTTAGGTTAGGTTAGGTTAGGTTAGGTTAGGTTAGGTTAGGTTAGGTTAGGTTAGGTTAGGTTAGGTTAGGTTAGGTTAGGTTAGGTTAGGTTAGGTTAGGTTAGGTTAGGTTAGGTTAGGTTAGGTTAGGTTAGGTTAGGTTAGGTTAGGTTAGGTTAGGTTAGGTTAGGTTAGGTTAGGTTAGGTTAGGTTAGGTTAGGTTAGGTTAGGTTAGGTTAGGTTAGGTTAGGTTAGGTTAGGTTAGGTTAGGTTAGGTTAGGTTAGGTTAGGTTAGGTTAGTTAGGTTAGGTTAGGTTAGGTTAGGTTAGGTTAGGTTAGGTTAGGTTAGGTTAGGTTAGGTTAGGTTAGGTTAGGTTAGGTTAGGTTAGGTTAGGTTAGTTAGGTTAGGTTAGGTTAGGTTAGGTTAGGTTAGGTTAGGTTAGGTTAGGTTAGGTTAGGTTAGGTTAGGTTAGGTTAGGTTAGGTTAGGTTAGGTTAGGTTAGGTTAGGTTAGGTTAGGTTAGGTTAGGTTAGGTTAGGTTAGGTTAGGTTAGGTTAGGTTAGGTTAGGTTAGGTTAGGTTAGGTTAGGTTAGGTTAGGTTAGGTTAGGTTAGGTTAGGTTAGGTTAGGTTAGGTTAGGTTAGGTTAGGTTAGGTTAGGTTAGGTTAGGTTAGGTTAGGTTAGGTTAGGTTAGGTTAGGTTAGGTTAGGTTAGGTTAGGTTAGGTTAGGTTAGGTTAGGTTAGGTTAGGTTAGGTTAGGTTAGGTTAGGTTAGGTTAGGTTAGGTTAGGTTAGGTTAGGTTAGGTTAGGTTAGGTTAGGTTAGGTTAGGTTAGGTTAGGTTAGGTTAGGTTAGGTTAGGTTAGGTTAGGTTAGGTTAGGTTAGGTTAGGTTAGGTTAGGTTAGGTTAGGTTAGGTTAGGTTAGGTTAGGTTAGGTTAGGTTAGGTTAGGTTAGGTTAGGTTAGGTTAGGTTAGGTTAGGTTAGGTTAGGTTAGGTTAGGTTAGGTTAGTAGTTAGGTTAGGTTAGGTTAGGTTAGGTTAGGTTAGGTTAGGTTAGGTTAGGTTAGGTTAGGTTAGGTTAGGTTAGGTTAGGTTAGGTTAGGTTAGGTTAGGTTAGGTTAGGTTAGGTTAGGTTAGGTTAGGTTAGGTTAGGTTAGGTTAGGTTAGGTTAGGTTAGGTTAGGTTAGGTTAGGTTAGGTTAGGTTAGGTTAGGTTAGGTTAGGTTAGGTTAGGTTAGGTTAGGTTAGGTTAGGTTAGGTTAGGTTAGGTTAGGTTAGGTTAGGTTAGGTTAGGTTAGGTTAGGTTAGGTTAGGTTAGGTTAGGTTAGGTTAGGTTAGGTTAGGTTAGGTTAGGTTAGGTTAGGTTAGGTTAGGTTAGGTTAGGTTAGGTTAGGTTAGGTTAGGTTAGGTTAGGTTAGGTTAGGTTAGGTTAGGTTAGGTTAGGTTAGGTTAGGTTAGGTTAGGTTAGGTTAGGTTAGGTTAGGTTAGGTTAGGTTAGGTTAGGTTAGGTTAGGTTAGGTTAGGTTAGGTTAGGTTAGGTTAGGTTAGGTTAGGTTAGGTTAGGTTAGTTAGGTTAGGTTAGGTTAGGTTAGGTTAGGTTAGGTTAGGTTAGGTTAGGTTAGGTTAGGTTAGGTTAGGTTAGGTTAGGTTAGGTTAGGTTAGGTTAGGTTAGGTTAGGTTAGGTTAGGTTAGGTTAGGTTAGGTTAGGTTAGGTTAGGTTAGGTTAGGTTAGGTTAGGTTAGGTTAGGTTAGGTTAGGTTAGGTTAGGTTAGGTTAGGTTAGGTTAGGTTAGGTTAGGTTAGGTTAGGTTAGGTTAGGTTAGGTTAGGTTAGGTTAGGTTAGGTTAGGTTAGGTTAGGTTAGGTTAGGTTAGGTTAGGTTAGGTTAGGTTAGGTTAGGTTAGGTTAGGTTAGGTTAGGTTAGGTTAGGTTAGGTTAGGTTAGGTTAGGTTAGGTTAGGTTAGGTTAGGTTAGGTTAGGTTAGGTTAGGTTAGGTTAGGTTAGGTTAGGTTAGGTTAGGTTAGGTTAGGTTAGGTTAGGTTAGGTTAGGTTAGGTTAGGTTAGGTTAGGTTAGGTTAGGTTAGGTTAGGTTAGGTTAGGTTAGGTTAGGTTAGGTTAGGTTAGGTTAGGTTAGGTTAGGTTAGGTTAGGTTAGGTTAGGTTAGGTTAGGTTAGGTTAGGTTAGGTTAGGTTAGGTTAGGTTAGGTTAGGTTAGGTTAGGTTAGGTTAGGTTAGGTTAGGTTAGGTTAGGTTAGGTTAGGTTAGGTTAGGTTAGGTTAGGTTAGGTTAGGTTAGGTTAGGTTAGGTTAGGTTAGGTTAGGTTAGGTTAGGTTAGGTTAGGTTAGGTTAGGTTAGGTTAGGTTAGGTTAGGTTAGGTTAGGTTAGGTTAGGTTAGGTTAGGTTAGGTTAGGTTAGGTTAGGTTAGGTTAGGTTAGGTTAGGTTAGGTTAGGTTAGGTTAGGTTAGGTTAGGTTAGGTTAGGTTAGGTTAGGTTAGGTTAGGTTAGGTTAGGTTAGGTTAGGTTAGGTTAGGTTAGGTTAGGTTAGGTTAGGTTAGGTTAGGTTAGGTTAGGTTAGGTTAGGTTAGGTTAGGTTAGGTTAGGTTAGGTTAGGTTAGGTTAGGTTAGGTTAGGTTAGGTTAGGTTAGGTTAGGTTAGGTTAGGTTAGGTTAGGTTAGGTTAGGTTAGGTTAGGTTAGGTTAGGTTAGGTTAGGTTAGGTTAGGTTAGGTTAGGTTAGGTTAGGTTAGGTTAGGTTAGGTTAGGTTAGGTTAGGTTAGGTTAGGTTAGGTTAGGTTAGGTTAGGTTAGGTTAGGTTAGGTTAGGTTAGGTTAGGTTAGGTTAGGTTAGGTTAGGTTAGGTTAGGTTAGGTTAGGTTAGGTTAGGTTAGGTTAGGTTAGGTTAGGTTAGGTTAGGTTAGGTTAGGTTAGGTTAGGTTAGGTTAGGTTAGGTTAGGTTAGGTTAGGTTAGGTTAGGTTAGGTTAGGTTAGGTTAGGTTAGGTTAGGTTAGGTTAGGTTAGGTTAGGTTAGGTTAGGTTAGGTTAGGTTAGGTTAGGTTAGGTTAGGTTAGGTTAGGTTAGGTTAGGTTAGGTTAGGTTAGGTTAGGTTAGGTTAGGTTAGGTTAGGTTAGGTTAGGTTAGGTTAGGTTAGGTTAGGTTAGGTTAGGTTAGGTTAGGTTAGGTTAGGTTAGGTTAGGTTAGGTTAGGTTAGGTTAGGTTAGGTTAGGTTAGGTTAGGTTAGGTTAGGTTAGGTTAGGTTAGGTTAGGTTAGGTTAGGTTAGGTTAGGTTAGGTTAGGTTAGGTTAGGTTAGGTTAGGTTAGGTTAGGTTAGGTTAGGTTAGGTTAGGTTAGGTTAGGTTAGGTTAGGTTAGGTTAGGTTAGGTTAGGTTAGGTTAGGTTAGGTTAGGTTAGGTTAGGTTAGGTTAGGTTAGGTTAGGTTAGGTTAGGTTAGGTTAGGTTAGGTTAGGTTAGGTTAGGTTAGGTTAGGTTAGGTTAGGTTAGGTTAGGTTAGGTTAGGTTAGGTTAGGTTAGGTTAGGTTAGGTTAGGTTAGGTTAGGTTAGGTTAGGTTAGGTTAGGTTAGGTTAGGTTAGGTTAGGTTAGGTTAGGTTAGGTTAGGTTAGGTTAGGTTAGGTTAGGTTAGGTTAGGTTAGGTTAGGTTAGGTTAGGTTAGGTTAGGTTAGGTTAGGTTAGGTTAGGTTAGGTTAGGTTAGGTTAGGTTAGGTTAGGTTAGGTTAGGTTAGGTTAGGTTAGGTTAGGTTAGGTTAGGTTAGGTTAGGTTAGGTTAGGTTAGGTTAGGTTAGGTTAGGTTAGGTTAGGTTAGGTTAGGTTAGGTTAGGTTAGGTTAGGTTAGGTTAGGTTAGGTTAGGTTAGGTTAGGTTAGGTTAGGTTAGGTTAGGTTAGGTTAGGTTAGGTTAGGTTAGGTTAGGTTAGGTTAGGTTAGGTTAGGTTAGGTTAGGTTAGGTTAGGTTAGGTTAGGTTAGGTTAGGTTAGGTTAGGTTAGGTTAGGTTAGGTTAGGTTAGGTTAGGTTAGGTTAGGTTAGGTTAGGTTAGGTTAGGTTAGGTTAGGTTAGGTTAGGTTAGGTTAGGTTAGGTTAGGTTAGGTTAGGTTAGGTTAGGTTAGGTTAGGTTAGGTTAGGTTAGGTTAGGTTAGGTTAGGTTAGGTTAGGTTAGGTTAGGTTAGGTTAGGTTAGGTTAGGTTAGGTTAGGTTAGGTTAGGTTAGGTTAGGTTAGGTTAGGTTAGGTTAGGTTAGGTTAGGTTAGGTTAGGTTAGGTTAGGTTAGGTTAGGTTAGGTTAGGTTAGGTTAGGTTAGGTTAGGTTAGGTTAGGTTAGGTTAGGTTAGGTTAGGTTAGGTTAGGTTAGGTTAGGTTAGGTTAGGTTAGGTTAGGTTAGGTTAGGTTAGGTTAGGTTAGGTTAGGTTAGGTTAGGTTAGGTTAGGTTAGGTTAGGTTAGGTTAGGTTAGGTTAGGTTAGGTTAGGTTAGGTTAGGTTAGGTTAGGTTAGGTTAGGTTAGGTTAGGTTAGGTTAGGTTAGGTTAGGTTAGGTTAGGTTAGGTTAGGTTAGGTTAGGTTAGGTTAGGTTAGGTTAGGTTAGGTTAGGTTAGGTTAGGTTAGGTTAGGTTAGGTTAGGTTAGGTTAGGTTAGGTTAGGTTAGGTTAGGTTAGGTTAGGTTAGGTTAGGTTAGGTTAGGTTAGGTTAGGTTAGGTTAGGTTAGGTTAGGTTAGGTTAGGTTAGGTTAGGTTAGGTTAGGTTAGGTTAGGTTAGGTTAGGTTAGGTTAGGTTAGGTTAGGTTAGGTTAGGTTAGGTTAGGTTAGGTTAGGTTAGGTTAGGTTAGGTTAGGTTAGGTTAGGTTAGGTTAGGTTAGGTTAGGTTAGGTTAGGTTAGGTTAGGTTAGGTTAGGTTAGGTTAGGTTAGGTTAGGTTAGGTTAGGTTAGGTTAGGTTAGGTTAGGTTAGGTTAGGTTAGGTTAGGTTAGGTTAGGTTAGGTTAGGTTAGGTTAGGTTAGGTTAGGTTAGGTTAGGTTAGGTTAGGTTAGGTTAGGTTAGGTTAGGTTAGGTTAGGTTAGGTTAGGTTAGGTTAGGTTAGGTTAGGTTAGGTTAGGTTAGGTTAGGTTAGGTTAGGTTAGGTTAGGTTAGGTTAGGTTAGGTTAGGTTAGGTTAGGTTAGGTTAGGTTAGGTTAGGTTAGGTTAGGTTAGGTTAGGTTAGGTTAGGTTAGGTTAGGTTAGGTTAGGTTAGGTTAGGTTAGGTTAGGTTAGGTTAGGTTAGGTTAGGTTAGGTTAGGTTAGGTTAGGTTAGGTTAGGTTAGGTTAGGTTAGGTTAGGTTAGGTTAGGTTAGGTTAGGTTAGGTTAGGTTAGGTTAGGTTAGGTTAGGTTAGGTTAGGTTAGGTTAGGTTAGGTTAGGTTAGGTTAGGTTAGGTTAGGTTAGGTTAGGTTAGGTTAGGTTAGGTTAGGTTAGGTTAGGTTAGGTTAGGTTAGGTTAGGTTAGGTTAGGTTAGGTTAGGTTAGGTTAGGTTAGGTTAGGTTAGGTTAGGTTAGGTTAGGTTAGGTTAGGTTAGGTTAGGTTAGGTTAGGTTAGGTTAGGTTAGGTTAGGTTAGGTTAGGTTAGGTTAGGTTAGGTTAGGTTAGGTTAGGTTAGGTTAGGTTAGGTTAGGTTAGGTTAGGTTAGGTTAGGTTAGGTTAGGTTAGGTTAGGTTAGGTTAGGTTAGGTTAGGTTAGGTTAGGTTAGGTTAGGTTAGGTTAGGTTAGGTTAGGTTAGGTTAGGTTAGGTTAGGTTAGGTTAGGTTAGGTTAGGTTAGGTTAGGTTAGGTTAGGTTAGGTTAGGTTAGGTTAGGTTAGGTTAGGTTAGGTTAGGTTAGGTTAGGTTAGGTTAGGTTAGGTTAGGTTAGGTTAGGTTAGGTTAGGTTAGGTTAGGTTAGGTTAGGTTAGGTTAGGTTAGGTTAGGTTAGGTTAGGTTAGGTTAGGTTAGGTTAGGTTAGGTTAGGTTAGGTTAGGTTAGGTTAGGTTAGGTTAGGTTAGGTTAGGTTAGGTTAGGTTAGGTTAGGTTAGGTTAGGTTAGGTTAGGTTAGGTTAGGTTAGGTTAGGTTAGGTTAGGTTAGGTTAGGTTAGGTTAGGTTAGGTTAGGTTAGGTTAGGTTAGGTTAGGTTAGGTTAGGTTAGGTTAGGTTAGGTTAGGTTAGGTTAGGTTAGGTTAGGTTAGGTTAGGTTAGGTTAGGTTAGGTTAGGTTAGGTTAGGTTAGGTTAGGTTAGGTTAGGTTAGGTTAGGTTAGGTTAGGTTAGGTTAGGTTAGGTTAGGTTAGGTTAGGTTAGGTTAGGTTAGGTTAGGTTAGGTTAGGTTAGGTTAGGTTAGGTTAGGTTAGGTTAGGTTAGGTTAGGTTAGGTTAGGTTAGGTTAGGTTAGGTTAGGTTAGGTTAGGTTAGGTTAGGTTAGGTTAGGTTAGGTTAGGTTAGGTTAGGTTAGGTTAGGTTAGGTTAGGTTAGGTTAGGTTAGGTTAGGTTAGGTTAGGTTAGGTTAGGTTAGGTTAGGTTAGGTTAGGTTAGGTTAGGTTAGGTTAGGTTAGGTTAGGTTAGGTTAGGTTAGGTTAGGTTAGGTTAGGTTAGGTTAGGTTAGGTTAGGTTAGGTTAGGTTAGGTTAGGTTAGGTTAGGTTAGGTTAGGTTAGGTTAGGTTAGGTTAGGTTAGGTTAGGTTAGGTTAGGTTAGGTTAGGTTAGGTTAGGTTAGGTTAGGTTAGGTTAGGTTAGGTTAGGTTAGGTTAGGTTAGGTTAGGTTAGGTTAGGTTAGGTTAGGTTAGGTTAGGTTAGGTTAGGTTAGGTTAGGTTAGGTTAGGTTAGGTTAGGTTAGGTTAGGTTAGGTTAGGTTAGGTTAGGTTAGGTTAGGTTAGGTTAGGTTAGGTTAGGTTAGGTTAGGTTAGGTTAGGTTAGGTTAGGTTAGGTTAGGTTAGGTTAGGTTAGGTTAGGTTAGGTTAGGTTAGGTTAGGTTAGGTTAGGTTAGGTTAGGTTAGGTTAGGTTAGGTTAGGTTAGGTTAGGTTAGGTTAGGTTAGGTTAGGTTAGGTTAGGTTAGGTTAGGTTAGGTTAGGTTAGGTTAGGTTAGGTTAGGTTAGGTTAGGTTAGGTTAGGTTAGGTTAGGTTAGGTTAGGTTAGGTTAGGTTAGGTTAGGTTAGGTTAGGTTAGGTTAGGTTAGGTTAGGTTAGGTTAGGTTAGGTTAGGTTAGGTTAGGTTAGGTTAGGTTAGGTTAGGTTAGGTTAGGTTAGGTTAGGTTAGGTTAGGTTAGGTTAGGTTAGGTTAGGTTAGGTTAGGTTAGGTTAGGTTAGGTTAGGTTAGGTTAGGTTAGGTTAGGTTAGGTTAGGTTAGGTTAGGTTAGGTTAGGTTAGGTTAGGTTAGGTTAGGTTAGGTTAGGTTAGGTTAGGTTAGGTTAGGTTAGGTTAGGTTAGGTTAGGTTAGGTTAGGTTAGGTTAGGTTAGGTTAGGTTAGGTTAGGTTAGGTTAGGTTAGGTTAGGTTAGGTTAGGTTATGGTTAGGTTAGGTTAGGTTAGGTTAGGTTAGGTTAGGTTAGGTTAGGTTAGGTTAGGTTAGGTTAGGTTAGGTTAGGTTAGGTTAGGTTAGGTTAGGTTAGGTTAGGTTAGGTTAGGTTAG
>CAMZJW010000055.1:65000-66525 GCA_947310995.1 Yponomeuta cagnagella | reverse complement strand
CGAATTACAAATAACGACTACGTCGAGGTTAGGTTAGGTTAGGTTAGGTTAGGTTAGGTTAGGTTAGGTTAGGTTAGGTTAGGTTAGGTTAGGTTAGGTTAGGTTAGGTTAGGTTAGGTTAGGTTAGGTTAGGTTAGGTTAGGTTAGGTTAGGTTAGGTTAGGTTAGGTTAGGTTAGGTTAGGTTAGGTTAGGTTAGGTTAGGTTAGGTTAGGTTAGGTTAGGTTAGGTTAGGTTAGGTTAGGTTAGGTTAGGTTAGGTTAGGTTAGGTTAGGTTAGGTTAGGTTAGGTTAGGTTAGGTTAGGTTAGGTTAGGTTAGGTTAGGTTAGGTTAGGTTAGGTTAGGTTAGGTTAGGTTAGGTTAGGTTAGGTTAGGTTAGGTTAGGTTAGGTTAGGTTAGGTTAGGTTAGGTTAGGTTAGGTTAGGTTAGGTTAGGTTAGGTTAGGTTAGGTTAGGTTAGGTTAGGTTAGGTTAGGTTAGGTTAGGTTAGGTTAGGTTAGGTTAGGTTAGGTTAGGTTAGGTTAGGTTAGGTTAGGTTAGGTTAGGTTAGGTTAGGTTAGGTTAGGTTAGGTTAGGTTAGGTTAGGTTAGGTTAGGTTAGGTTAGGTTAGGTTAGGTTAGGTTAGGTTAGGTTAGGTTAGGTTAGGTTAGGTTAGGTTAGGTTAGGTTAGGTTAGGTTAGGTTAGGTTAGGTTAGGTTAGGTTAGGTTAGGTTAGGTTAGGTTAGGTTAGGTTAGGTTAGGTTAGGTTAGGTTAGGTTAGGTTAGGTTAGGTTAGGTTAGGTTAGGTTAGGTTAGGTTAGGTTAGGTTAGGTTAGGTTAGGTTAGGTTAGGTTAGGTTAGGTTAGGTTAGGTTAGGTTAGGTTAGGTTAGGTTAGGTTAGGTTAGGTTAGGTTAGGTTAGGTTAGGTTAGGTTAGGTTAGGTTAGGTTAGGTTAGGTTAGGTTAGGTTAGGTTAGGTTAGGTTAGGTTAGGTTAGGTTAGGTTAGGTTAGGTTAGGTTAGGTTAGGTTAGGTTAGGTTAGGTTAGGTTAGGTTAGGTTAGGTTAGGTTAGGTTAGGTTAGGTTAGGTTAGGTTAGGTTAGGTTAGGTTAGGTTAGGTTAGGTTAGGTTAGGTTAGGTTAGGTTAGGTTAGGTTAGGTTAGGTTAGGTTAGGTTAGGTTAGGTTAGGTTAGGTTAGGTTAGGTTAGGTTAGGTTAGGTTAGGTTAGGTTAGGTTAGGTTAGGTTAGGTTAGGTTAGGTTAGGTTAGGTTAGGTTAGGTTAGGTTAGGTTAGGTTAGGTTAGGTTAGGTTAGGTTAGGTTAGGTTAGGTTAGGTTAGGTTAGGTTAGGTTAGGTTAGGTTAGGTTAGGTTAGGTTAGGTTAGGTTAGGTTAGGTTAGGTTAGGTTAGGTTAGGTTAGGTTAGGTTAGGTTAGGTTAGGTTAGGTTAGGTTAGGTTAGGTTAGGTTAGGTTAGGTTAGGTTAGGTTAGGTTAGGTTAGGTTAGGTTAGGTTAGGTTAGGTTAGGTTAGGTTAGGTTAGGTTAGGTTAGGTT
>CAMZJW010000055.1:30000-62500 GCA_947310995.1 Yponomeuta cagnagella | reverse complement strand
TCGCACCTCACCGCTGCTCCCAGGAGTATCTCGCAATCGGCCCGAGCAGCTCCGAAACGGGGGCACTCCTCCAGCAGGTGCTCCAGCGTTTCGGGAGTCACGTCATCACAGATGCAGGACGGACTCCCCGCGAGCTTAAACCTGTGGAGGTACGCTCGAAAGCCGCCGTGCCCCGTCAGGAGCTGCGCCTTGGCATTGCACATTGTGAATTTGCCAAGGACTTTATGGGCCGATGCGACGTCCGGGAAAAACAGCGAGGTGACGCGGCCTGTGGCAGACTCGCTGTAGCGGGCCTGCCACTTTGCCACTGTCTCCCGTCTCACCTGCAGTTTTGCATGTGAGACGGGATACAGGTCGTAGGCTGCCGCGTCCTTGCGAGACAGCGCCGCCCTCTTGGCCAACTCGTCGGCGCGCTCGTTGCCGGGGATCCCGACGTGGGCCTTGATCCAGAAAAACCGGATCAGGCCCCCGTTATCCTGTATGTCCCCCAGCTGACCGTGAATTTTCACGGCCAGCTGGTGTGTGGGCGAGGGGTTCCTGAGCAACTCCAGAGCAGATCTGGAGTCGCTCAGGACGCTCGCCCTGATGGGACCGGGACCCCCGGCCACGAGGTCGAGAGCCTTGGAGATCGCCACCATCTCCGCTTGGAAGACGGAGGCGAATCCCTCCAGCCTAAAACCCCTGGTGCGGACCTCAACGCCGTCCCTCCACAGAGTGACCGCACCCCCCACCTTGCCCTCGATCTTGCTGCCGTCCGTGTAGGCCTGGGCCCAATCGTCGGGCACCTTACTGAGCTCCTCCACGCTGGCCACCTCCTCGAACTCAACTGGAGTCCGTAGAGCGGGGTGTGCCAGCGTGAACGGGCTGCAGCGGCGCTCGACCTCCCGGCCCGGCAGCGGGGCGAAGGGCCTCCCCCTCTTCAACTCATAAAGCCGAAGGGCCTCCTCGGCCCTAAGGTCGAGGGGGAGGATCCTCGCCAAGAGAACGGCGGCAGTGTAGGAGGTGGTGCGATGGGCCTTGGCGATGCGGATCGCGAAGGCCCTGGTCACCCTGTCGAGTAAGGCCCTGACCCCCACTCGCTGCGCGACAGGCGCCCAGACGTTAGCCGCATAGAGGATGGTAGGTTCGATGACGGTAGTGTAGAGCAGCCGGACGATATCGGCATTTAAGCCCCACGTCGCCCTGGCCGCCCTAGACACCATCCCGAACCTAGCCATAGCTTTGCCGCAGACCCTGTTGAGGTGGCTAAGAAAATTGAGGTTCTTGTCGATCGTCAGACCCAACACGGTGATCTCGTCCGAGAACGCGATGTCCTCCCCCCCAAGCTTCAGCTTGGGTGGGTTAACATCGCGCTTCCTGGTGACCACCATGGCTTGGGTCTTCCGAGCGGCGAACCTCATCTTAGCCCCCTCTCCCCACTCGGACACGGCGTCCAGTGCGGCATTGAGGATGTCCTCGAGCTCACCCACAGTCTGCGCCGCGGCGATAATCAAAATATCGTCCGCGAACGCCTGCAGGTGAGCCCGAAGGTCCCCACCGCGCCGGAGCAAAGGGTCGAGTAACAGGTTCCACAGCAAGGGACCGCACGTCGAGCCTTGGATGCAACCTTTCGAAGTAGGTCTGTCTACTTGTGCCCCCGCGTACCTGACTGTGACCTGTCTTTCGCTCAGGTAGCTGCACAGAAGTTGGTAGACAGACTGGTCGCATCCAGTGGCCAGGATCTGGTGTTTTATTCCGGGCCACCACGCATTGTCGAAAGCCCCCTCGATATCGAGGGAGACGACTCCGACAATGCGTTTTTGCCCGACGTGATCTCTTATGAGCTGTACAGCATCATACAAAGCGTCCTCGGTGCTGCGCTGCGGCATAAAGCCATATTGGCGCAGGCTCAGTCCTCCGCCCACCCCGAGCTGCCAGAGAAGCCTCCCGGCCATCATCTTCTCCAGGATCTTCCCCAGGACTGACAGGAGCCCGATTGGCCTGTATGATTTCGGCTGCGAGTAGTCATCTCTGCTGGGCTTAGGCAGGATTTTGACTACCGCAGCCTTCCAGTCCTTAGGGAAGTGTCCCAGAGAAAGGCAGGCGTTCATCAGGGCGACAAATACATCATTTCTCGCCCTGATGGCCGCACTGCAGATGTCGGCCGTGAGGCCGTCCCCCCCGGGCGCCTTTTTAGGGTGGATGCCCTTCAAGACGCCCGAGAGCTCGTGCTGGGAGAAGGGAATAAACTCCCGCGGCTTGGACCTGGCTTCATCCTCCATGCGGGCGACTGCCTGCCTGACACGGGCATGAGTATCCGACTCGGACTGAAGATCGTCAGCTGGGAAGAATGTATCCGCTATGAGAGCGGTGGAACCGCCGGCATCCAGGGCGCGTCCATCCGCGCCGCTGAGGAGGGTATCTTCCCTCCTACGAGCGGCGCATCTTAGCACCCTATAGATGCCGTCCCACACGCTCTCATGCTGCTGCTTAGTGCAGAATTCCACCCAGCTGGCGGTCTTGGCCGCCTCAATGGCGGCCTTGTAGTCCTCCTTGGCCACCAAATACTCCGCGACCACCCCGTCCCTTCGGCGGCTACTCGCGTGCCGGATTCGACCCCTCATCGTAATGAGTTGACGCTTCTTGAGCTGCAACTCATGGCTCCACCAAACCACCCGTTTGGGTGCCTTTGGTGGAGCCAGAAGAGGGATCGAATCCTCGCACGCGCCGTGAATCGCCGCGGTGTACCTACCAATGGCCTCCTCAAGACCGCCGGGCGTCTCGATAGCCTCGATTTCCTCGACCGTCCAGTCTCCCAGACGGTCGACGAACGAGGCCCGAAAAGTATCCCAGTCGGCCTTCCCGGCGTGGTAACGCCTGGTGGATCCGCAGGCTCTGTCCGGCTCCGTCTCGGGTCCCACCCCCACCTCGAACGTTATCGCCCGATGATCGGGAGCGGAGGGGATGAGATCCGGACGGACCATCCAGCCCCTCACTCGATGGAAGAGCGCCGACGTGGCGAGGGTTACATCGACGATGCTTGTAAAAAGCCTATCCCCCCGCCAGATGTAAAACGTCGGCGCTCCTCCCTCGTTGAGAACCTGCAGATCCACCTGGGCTGCGAACTCGGAGAACAGGGTTCCTCTCTGGTCCTCGCGCTCGCAGCCCCACCAAAGGCTTTTGGCGTTAATATCCCCGCCGAGAAGGACCGCGCTGGTGCCCATGCGGTCCATGAAGGCCTGGATGTCGCGAAGGTAGGGGCTAAGGTCACGGTCTCCCTCAAGGTACACCGAGACCAGGCCGATCTTCTGCCGATTCCACTCCACCACCACCGCCACGACGTTTTCCGTGATTGTGGTGGCGTCCTGGACGACAGAGAGGGCCGGGTCGAGTACTAGGATGGCCGACTTGACCGGTTTGTCCCTGGTGGCCACCTTTTGTATACAAGTATACCGGGTGTCCACTCGGCCCACCGATCCAGTATAAGGTTCCTGGATCAGTATGGCCGAGTAGCCACCCTCGATGGCCACCTGGACCGCCTCGTGGAACGCGGCGCGGCAACGACCAATGTTGATTTGCATCAACCGGATCGCGCCCCGCCGCGCCCCAGGAGGCCGCCCCGCGGGGTCCCGGCCACTGTCGGCCACCCCAGCACCCGGTGCACCCTGAGACTGTAAGGGTGCCAAGGTGCCCGCATCAGCAGTATTTAATGGCCTGCCGCGCTATGCTGTCCCAGCGAATTCGCTCGGGGCAATCCGCGGCGTATGCAGGGTGCGAGGAGTCTGCCCCTGACACCTTGGTGCAGTGACAGCAGCGCGGGTCTCCAGCTCGCGCAGACGGGGGACAGTCCCTGGTTTGGTGCTCCCCGCTGCACCGGCCACACCTGGCATCGGCACGACAAACGCGTGCCGTATGCCCGTAACCCATGCAGCGGTAGCACTGCACCAGTGGGGACTGGTCCACCGCCAGCACAACCTGGTACCCCAGCCTGATCCTCGCCCCCTCCATGCGCCGCCAGATCTCGGGGGTCACCTCTAAGACAACGTTGCAATGCGCACCATTCCTACCGTTGGTGCGCCTAAGGACTCGGGCATCGTCCCCGGTAAAGGCGACGCCCGCCATCAAGTCCCTGTTCTGGGACTCGATGGCGGCCATCACCTGTTCGTCGGGGACGTCTCTCGCGACACCGACGAGGCGAATTAGGGGTCGCTTGTCGGCGGGCTCGGTGACTGTAAAGAGGCCACCGGCCCCCGACAGCTTCTTTTTGAACACTTCCCTGCCCTCGTCGGTGTCGCAGGAGAGCAGCACTTTGCTATTTCTCAGCTTCCTCACCGCGCTGACCCCGATCCCAAGGGCGATGACGTCGACCTTCCCCTTTATATCGGCAATAGTAGCCTCCGCGGTCTTACTGGGGTCGGTCGACGTCACCACCACGGAGTGGCGCGGCGAGGAAGCCACCTGAGCGTAGGATCGGAAAGGGACCCGATCTCGTTGTGGCAGCCGCGGGACAGCGGCGGTGGCGGGGCAGTTGTTGGGGCGGGGAGGGCCAACCGAGGGGGCGAGAGCTGGCCCCGCGAGCGGCGCAGGCTGCTGCCTGTCGAGCCGCTCGCGAAGCCCACGGAACTCCCCCCTCACCTCCTCCGCCCACTCCGCATCCGGTTTCGTGTTAACACCCCCCGCCAAACCGCCGAATTCTGTTTTAATACCCTCGCACCGCTCCGCCAGCGCCTCAATCCCCTTGGTGAGGGACTGAAGCGCCGCCGGAGTCGGTGCGGCCTCCTTGTCCCGCAGCTCCCCGATCACGTCGAACGAGATCAGGTCCCGTGCCGCCTGGACATCCTTTTTGATGTCCACTAAGTCCCTAGCTATTGCGGGCAGCACCGACCCCGCGGCCAGCCTTTCCAGGCTGGCGGCGTGGGCCTCCTCCCGCCGGGCCACGTCCTCGGCGAAACTCGCCCTGGCGGCCTCCATCTTCAGGCACAGAGTTTGCCTGGACTCGCTCAGCCGCAGTACCATTTGGTACAAGTCGCTGAGCGAGCCCACGACAAACTCGCGGGTCTCCCGCTGGTTAGGTTAGGTTAGGTTAGGTTAGGTTAGGTTAGGTTAGGTTAGGTTAGGTTAGGTTAGGTTAGGTTAGGTTAGGTTAGGTTAGGTTAGGTTAGGTTAGGTTAGGTTAGGTTAGGTTAGGTTAGGTTAGGTTTTTTTTTTTTTTTTTTTTTTTTTTTTTTATAGGAGGAGGGGAATACTCATGTATACCGCCGTGCCCTAACACACGGCGGCATGCCCGACTCTACTGGAAATTTCTCCCAGTAGCCTACGGACTAAACCCCTCCCCCTTAGCAGGTACCGCCACTATTTATATTGTGGCGCCCTTTGTACAATTTGTAAAATATAATAAAAGTCATATGCTAAAATCTTAAGTCTAGAGTTAAAATAAAATTAAAATTATATAAAATTTCTGTGTCTGAGTTTAAAATCTAAATTTATGCATGTCAAAATAATAAAATAGAAAATGATAAAAATTATATTAAAAATGTAAAATTATACACATAATAATTTGTCACAAATTTAAAAATATATACCCCGACGCCTTGTCTCTGTCTACTCCTAAGAGTAGTAACAAGCAAGGCGCCGGGGCTAACAATAAAGTTAGAGCATAATATGTCAATGTCATAAGATAACATGTTTAAAAAATAAAAATGTCCATATGTAAAAAGTATTAAAAGTAAAATTACTTCTCCTTTTCTCGTGCCATTTTTTTTTTTTTTTTTTTTTTTTTTTTTTTTTTTTTTTTCTACTTCCCTCTTTCATCTTTCCCTTTTCCTTTTTTTTTTTTTTTTTTTTTTTTTTTCTTTTTTTCTATGTCATAATAAAATTAAAATTAAATTCACAGTTTGAGAATAGAAGCCCCGACGCCTTGTCTCTGACTACTCCTGAGAGTAGTGACAAGCAAGGCGCCGGGGTTGACATAATAAAAATTAACAATGTCAGTAGTTAAAATTAAAACCAGAATGCATGTGTAAAAGGTGAAAAACAAAACTAAGAGACAGCATTAGACCCGGCCTCCATTTGCCCTAGAGGCCGCGCGCGTAACCCCCAAGGCGAAGGGCAGGAAGACCTCTCGACTTTTAGAGTCGGCCATAAAGGCGGCGAATGCCTCGCACCTCACCGCTGCTCCCAGGAGTATCTCGCAATCGGCCCGTACAGCTCCAAAACGGGGGCACTCCTCCAGCAGGTGCTCCAGCGTTTCGGGAGTCTCGTCATCACAGATGCAGGACGGACTCCCCGCGAGCTTGAACCTGTGGAGGTACGCTCGAAAGCCGCCGTGCCCCGTCAGGAGCTGCGCCTTGGCATTGCACATAGTGAATTTGCCAAGGACTTTATGGGCCGATGCGACATCCGGGAAGAACAGCGAGGTGACGCGGCCTGTGGCAGACTCGCTGTAGCGGGTCTGCCACTTTGCCACTGTCTCCCGTCTCACCTGCAGCTTTGCATGTGAGACGGGATACAGGTCGTAGGCTGCCGCGTCTTTGCGAGACAACGCCGCCCTCTTGGCCAACTCGTCTGCGCGCTCGTTGCCGGGGATCCCGACGTGGGCCTTGATCCAGAAGAACCGGATCAGGCCCCCGTGTGCTTGTATGTCCCCCAGCTGGCCGTGTATTTTCACGGCCAGCGGGTGTGTGGGCGAGGGGTTCCTGAGCAACTCCAGAGCAGATCTGGAGTCGCTCAGGACGCTCGCCCTGATGGGACCGGGACCCCCGGCCACGAGGTCGAGAGCCTTGGAGATCGCCACCATCTCCGCTTGGAAGACGGAGGCGAATCCCTCCAGCCTGAAACCCCTGGTGCGGACCTCAACGCCATCCCTCCACAGGGTGACGGCACCCCCCACCCTGCCCTCGATCTTGCTGCCGTCCGTATAGGCCCGGGCCCAATCGTCGGGCACCTTGCCGAGCTCCTCCGCGCTGGCCACCTCCTCGAACTCAACTGGAGTTCGTAGAGCGGGGTGTGCCAGCGCGAACGGGCTGCAGCGGCGCTCGACCTCCCGGCCCGGCAGCGGGGCGAAGGGCCTCCCCCTCTTCAGCTCGTAAAGTTGAAGGGCCTCCTCGGCCCTAAGGTCGAGGGGGAGGATCCTCGCCAAGAGAACGGCGGCAGTGTAGGAGGTGGTGCGATGGGCCTTGGCGATGCGGATCGCGAAGGCCCTGGTCACCCTGTCGAGTAAGGCCCTGACCCCCACTCGCTGCGCGACAGGCGCCCAGACGTTAGCCGCATAGAGGATGGTAGGCTCGATGACGGTAGTGTAGAGCAGCCGGACGATATCGGCATTTAAGCCCCACGTCGCCCTGGCCGCCCCAGACACCATCCCGAACCTAGCCATAGCTTTGCCGCAGACCCTGTTGAGGTGGCTAAGAAAATTGAGGTTCTTGTCGATCGTCAGACCCAACACGGTGATCTCGTCCGAGAACGCGATGTCCTCCCCCCCAAGCTTCAGCTTGGGTGGGTTAACATCGCGCTTCCTGGTGACCACCATGGCTTGGGTCTTCCGAGCGGCGAACCTCATCTTAGCCCCCTCTCCCCACTCGGACACGGCGTCCAGCGCGGCATTGAGGATGTCCTCGAGCTCACCCACAGTCTGCGCCGCGGCGATAATCAAAATATCGTCCGCGAACGCCTGCAGGTGAGCCCGAAGGTCCCCACCGCGCCGGAGCAAAGGGTCGAGTAACAGGTTCCACAGCAAGGGACCGCACGTCGAGCCTTGGATGCAACCTTTCGAAGTAGGTCTGTCTACTTGTGCCCCCGCGTACCTGACTGTGACCTGTCTTTCGCTCAGGTAGCTGCACAGAAGTCGGTAGACAGACTGGTCGCATCCAGTGGCCAGGATCTGGTGTTTTATTCCGGGCCACCACGCATTGTCGAAAGCCCCCTCGATGTCGAGGGAGACGACTCCGACAATGCGTTTT
The DNA here is from genome assembly GCA_947310995.1 of Yponomeuta cagnagella. Classification (NCBI taxonomy): domain Eukaryota; kingdom Metazoa; phylum Arthropoda; class Insecta; order Lepidoptera; family Yponomeutidae; genus Yponomeuta; species Yponomeuta cagnagella. The sequence goes on along the minus strand of CAMZJW010000055.1, from coordinate 54,563 downwards.
TGCCCGACGTGATCTCTTATGAGCTGTACAGCGTCATACAAAGCGTGGTTAGGTTAGGTTAGGTTAGGTTAGGTTAGGTTAGGTTAGGTTAGGTTAGGTTAGGTTAGGTTAGGTTAGGTTAGGTTAGGTTAGGTTAGGTTAGGTTAGGTTAGGTTAGGTTAGGTTAGGTTAGGTTAGGTTAGGTTAGGTTAGGTTAGGTTAGGTTAGGTTAGGTTAGGTTAGGTTAGGTTAGGTTAGGTTAGGTTAGGTTAGGTTAGGTTAGGTTAGGTTAGGTTAGGTTAGGTTAGGTTAGGTTAGGTTAGGTTAGGTTAGGTTAGGTTAGGTTAGGTTAGGTTAGGTTAGGTTAGGTTAGGTTAGGTTAGGTTAGGTTAGGTTAGGTTAGGTTAGGTTAGGTTAGGTTAGGTTAGGTTAGGTTAGGTTAGGTTAGGTTAGGTTAGGTTAGGTTAGGTTAGGTTAGGTTAGGTTAGGTTAGGTTAGGTTAGGTTAGGTTAGGTTAGGTTAGGTTAGGTTAGGTTAGGTTAGGTTAGGTTAGGTTAGGTTAGGTTAGGTTAGGTTAGGTTAGGTTAGGTTAGGTTAGGTTAGGTTAGGTTAGGTTAGGTTAGGTTAGGTTAGGTTAGGTTAGGTTAGGTTAGGTTAGGTTAGGTTAGGTTAGGTTAGGTTAGGTTAGGTTAGGTTAGGTTAGGTTAGGTTAGGTTAGGTTAGGTTAGGTTAGGTTAGGTTAGGTTAGGTTAGGTTAGGTTAGGTTAGGTTAGGTTAGGTTAGGTTAGGTTAGGTTAGGTTAGGTTAGGTTAGGTTAGGTTAGGTTAGGTTAGGTTAGGTTAGGTTAGGTTAGGTTAGGTTAGGTTAGGTTAGGTTAGGTTAGGTTAGGTTAGGTTAGGTTAGGTTAGGTTAGGTTAGGTTAGGTTAGGTTAGGTTAGGTTAGGTTAGGTTAGGTTAGGTTAGGTTAGGTTAGGTTAGGTTAGGTTAGGTTAGGTTAGGTTAGGTTAGGTTAGGTTAGGTTAGGTTAGGTTAGGTTTTTTTTTTTTTTTTTTTTTTTTTTAATAATACACCATTTTTCCACAGACGCGGGGTCCGTGCCTTTGTTTTACGTTTTTCTCTTTGTTGTCCCTTTTTTTTTTATTCTCCTTATGCTCCACATATAAAGCTTACTTATAATATAATTTGGTACAGGTGTTGTGTACCACACACGTTTCTTATCTAGTTCTTACAGCTAAATACTTAAATGTAGTTGTTTTTTTTTTTTTTTTTTTTGTTTTTTTTTTTTTTTTTTTTTTTTTTTTTTTTTTTTTTTTTTTTTTTTTTTTTTTTTCTCCGTAATTTTAGTCTTATAAAATTTTTTTTTTTTTTTTCTTATTTTTTTTTTTTTTTGCGTAGTTGCTGTTTTTATCCCTTATTTATGGTTTTATTGCCTAGTTTCTGTTATTGGTACTGTTTGTCAGCCTCGGATTCCGCGCTTTACCTTTCTTTCGTGAAAGCCACGGTTTGGACTGCCACCTCAGAATCGCGTTTTCGCATTGCCATCCTTAGGTTGTGCTCCGCGATTGCTTTGCTTGTGACAGCCGTTGCCCTTCTCACGAATCTGCCGATCGCGTCGTCGCCGCCGTCCGAGTAGTATATGCAACTGGTCGTGTGTCGCGATACGGCCACCACCGCGTGTGGGACGCTGTCATATATTTTCAGTGCCCTTTCGTTTGCCCGTATGACGATGACCGACTCGTAGGTTAAACCCTGTGCCTCGTGTATGGTAAGGGCGCGCGAACCCGTGCCCGACCCGAATCCCTGGTTGATGAGGGATTTTTTCTCCTCCTGGGTGTGTACCAGGAATAGAGTGTTCGGCAGGTTGTGGGGTATTTGCGCGCCAACGAACCTCTTAAGCTCGAGCGAACGTACTCGACGTACTGACGAGTACATTCCAGGGTAAACCTCTCTTAGGGCGTACGCTACATCCATCGGGTTCCGGTGTGTGCATGACCACTGCTCGCTGATGTTCGCTAGCAGGTTCGGGCGGCTGTACCTCAGCTGGAAGAGGTTCTGTCGGTCAATAAACGGCAGCTGGTTTACATCTCCGATGAGGACAATTTCGCTGGCACCTAGCAACTGAGTCGCCATCACTATGGCCCCAAAATGGTTCATTAGAGCTTCGTCAACCAATAAACGGTTACAACCTCCGGGCTCTTTTGAACCATTTGCTAGAATTGAGGCCATAGTGCGCACCTTGATTTTCGATGCGTTCCCTATGCGACGACCTAGCCTTTCTTTCAGGTCGTTGGCGGCTTCGGTTGTGCTGGTGACTACTACGTCGTTCTCCCCATCGAAGTTGCTCACCACCCATGTCGTTTTTCCACATCCCGGAACTCCGTTGATCCATCGCAACTTTGGTGCCGACCATGTGTCCGATGCTGTTCTGGGACCGAGCGTTTCTGTAACTATGTCGGCCATGTTCAGGATCTTATCGTCCAGCATTATCCTTGTACATCGGGCGGTAACCACTATGGGATCGTTTTGTGGTGTAGCGTACTTTGCTTTGCCAGTCCGCCGCGTCTCCCCGTCGTCAAGAGCCACGAAGCCACTTGTTGCACTGTATGCTGCCATATACCGACCTGACATGGTTCCCCTTATGACCTGGGAGGTGTCGTTATTGTATATGGCTGCGTCAGCCTCCTCGAGTCTCACCTTCAACAGCCCTTCGTTCCCCCGCTGGAAGGTCTGCAAGATCTCATCGCATGTGGCTAGATTGACTTCTCTGGAAGCTCTTATTACTGCCTGAAACTCGAGGAAAGCGTTCGTTGCGTGGTCTACGGGCTTCTCTGCTGGTTTGAGACTAGGCGGGCTGACTTGTCCCTTGTCGGCTCTCGTTCTGTGTTCATACGGCGGCTTTGGGTCTGTGTTTTCCTTCAAGAACTCCTTCACCGCCTCTTCTTGGCGCTCCGCGGCTTTGGAGGTTCTTGGTTGCGTGGCTCGCGTAGCTGAGCCGAGGGCGTTCATAAATGCTTTTATCAACCCCCTCGCCCCAGCTGTCTCCTCTGGACTTCCACGTTCCTTGGCTGCTGCATTTTCGGCGGCCACCCTTTGCTGTAAGCGGTCCGATCCGCTTTGGGTGCTTGGGTTGGGAATGGGGTTCCCCCAACTGTCGGCGGATGTAGTCGCTTGGTCGTGTTTCGGCTCTTTGAGAAAACTTAAGTTTTCTCCTCTGTCCTCGTACACTACCACCTCGTGATTTTCTGAGGCTTTCAGACAACCCATAAGGTCTGCGACTTCTCCTTTTTCGATTTGAAGCACCATTGCGTCTACGCTTATTTTTCGGGAGCCGTAGCATGTGTTGCGTCCAAGTTTCGTTAGCACGGAGCATGCCTGCGCGAATGGTGTTTCCTCTCCCCAGTCGAATAGTGCTATTGTTTTGTTTTTGTGTTGCACTAGGCGGAACCGGTGGTCGGCTACTTGCGACTGGGGTAGCGCGTTGAAAACTTGGAGTTTCATGCTGGTCTTGGACGTGCTCCCTTTCAGCAGGGTAGCCAGGCCGGGTGGTATTGCAACACTCTTTCTGCCAAGACGACAAAAGCTTATACCGAGTGTTTCGGTGTCGTTGTCCATGAAGAGAGCCACGCTTCTTACCCTTATTTTCGGCACGCCGCGCTCTCCGCACTCCAAGAGATTTCGAGCGCGACTCTGCGTGATGTCCGTGGCCTGATTTGTAACGGTTGTTGTTCTTATGCTAAAGGTTGTATTTCCGGTAGTGGAGGTGTTTGTGATGACGGTGGGGGCACTTGTGGTGGGGGGGATTGTGTCACCGGCGGCAGCAGATGTGCTGTTTCTCTTTGCGGCTATTCTGGCGGCTTTGCTCGCAAACTCCAAGAAAGGTGTTCTGATGGCCGGGTCCTCCATGATGGTGGGCAGAGTGGACTGGTCCAGTTTGGTCTGGATTTGTAGTTCCAGCTCCATCCTTTCCCGGCCAAATCTTGGACACTCCAGAAGCACGTGCCATATCGTTTCGTCGCGTTCGGGATCGCAGATACAAGAGGGACTGTCTTTGACGTGGAAGCGGTGGAGATACGCCGCGAATCCTCCGTGGCCGGTCAGGATCTGGACATGCATGGGTGTTAGTTCCATGTCCTTCAGTGCTCGTCTTGCCATTTGGACGGTGGGTAGAAATACCTTTGTGACCGAGCCCGTGCTGGAAGATTCGTAGCGCATCTGCCACTTTTTCACTGTTTCCTCTCGTATCTGTTTCCTGACGAAGGATATGGGAACCTTGTCATAGTCTGGAGCTGTCTTCTTGGTGAGTGCAGCTTTTTTGGCCAGTTCATCCGCTCTTTCGTTCCCCGGCGTTCCCACGTGGGCTCTCAGCCAGAAGAGCCTCACTGTTCTGTCTTGTTCCCGGATTTCTCGGATGTATCTCTTTATCTCGAGAGCCAGAGGGTGAGTTACCGATGGGCACCTGAGTAAGTCCAGCGAAGATCTCGAGTCGCTGAGGATGTTAACCGTGCCCATCTTGGAGTCTCTAACCATTTTTACGGCTCTGTAGAGAGCATACATTTCCGATTGGAAGACAGTGTTGTGAGGCTCTAGACGAAAGGTGGAGTACTTGGATTCCCTGCCGTTAACCCACATTGTAAGGGCAGCACCGACTTTCCCTTCTATTTTGCTGCCGTCGGTGTACACTTGTGCACCTACCACATTTAGGTTGTTCAGGGTTTCGGGGTCCATGTCGTCGAGGCGCTCATACTCGGTTGTTGTGAGTAGAGCCGGGTGGGGATTTTGCGTCGGTCCTACCCTGCGTTCTACCTCTCTGCCTGGTGGTATAAAGTCCTCGGAGTGTCCCTTTTTTATTTCGTACATTTTTCCCGCTTCAAGGATCCTGAGGTCTAGGGGTAGTTGGCCTGACAAGACTAATGCCGATGTCAGAGACACCGTGCGGTATGCTTTGGTGATCTTCTGCGCGAAGCCTCTCTGCAGCGAGTCCAACTGATTCCTTACCATCAGTTTCTCTGCAGCTGAATGCCATGCGCCTGCAGCATACAGCACAATTGGCTCTATCACCGACACGTATATAGTCCTTATGATTTCTCCGTTCAGTCCCCAGGTCACCTTTGCCGCGCACGCAAGCTGTTTATAGATGTCCGCGGCTTTTTTGCAAATGGCGGTTACGTGCGCGTTAAAAGTGAGCTTGCAGTCGATTATAAGACCCAGCAGCTTGATCTCCTTGACAAGCTCTATCCTGCTGCCTGACATGTGGATGATGGGGGTGTCGTATTTAAGTTTCTTTGTGATCACCATCGCGTTTGTCTTGTGCGCGGCGAATTTCAACTTGTTTTCAACACCCCATTCCGCTACGGCCTTAAGAGTCTTGTCGGCTGCTTGCTGAAGGGTACTGACTGAGTGAGCGGAGAAAACCAGGACCACATCGTCTGCGAAAGCTTGGCAGTGTACCCCTTTACTAGCCATTTTTTGTAGGAGTGGGTCTAGGATTAGGTTCCAGAATGTCGGTCCCGCAATGCTACCCTGGACACAACCTTTTGTGGTTTCCTTTTCACTAGACGCTCTGGCGTAGTTGACCCTGATCTTGCGGTCCCTTAAGTATGATACCACCAAGGCGTAGAGGTTCTTTGGACAGTTCTTCGTGATCATTCGTTGTTTTAGCGCGGGCCACCATGCGTTGTCGAAGGCTCCCTCTATGTCCAGCGATACCAGAAGCACAACCTTTTTAGATTTCACTTCTGTCCGTATGTGGGCTAATAGGTCATAGAGGGCGTCCTCGGTTCCGCGTTGTGGCATGAAACCGTACTGGGTCGCGTTCAGAGTCGGGAGGAAGTGCCACTGAAGTCGGCACACGAGAAGTTTCTCGACGATTTTACCAAGGACCGATAGAAGGCCAATTGGCCTGTAGGACTTGGGGTGCGTGTAGTCCTCCTTACCCGGCTTACGCAGGATGCACACGTGAGCGATTTTCCACTGCCTTGGGAAGTGCGACAGCGATAGGCATTTATTTGCCAGTGCCAGGAACACTTCTGCATTGCAGCGGATGGCGGCTGTGCATATGTCGGCAGTCAGTCCATCCGGCCCGGGAGCTTTTTTCGGGTTCGCGCCCCTGAGGACCATGTCCAGCTCCGCGGGTGTGAAGGGGGGATCGTCTGCCGACAGTCCTTGTATTTTCGCCGGGTTGCACTCGACTGTTTGTCCTCTGAGCATGGTGTGGTATTCGGTGTCGGTTTCCACAGAGTCATCGGGATAAAACGTTCTCGCCAGGAGTTCCGCAGACTGTTCCGGGCTCAGCGTTTCCCCGGCCGCGCTTCTCAGAAGCATGTCGTCTGATCTCCTGGCGGTCTTCCTTATGACTCTGTAGATACCGTCCCACATGCTCTCACGGTCCTGGGTCGAGCAAAACTCCTTCCAACTTTGTGTGGCGGCTTCTGTGGCTCTCCGTACGTACTCCTCTTTTACCAGCAGGTATTCGTCCACGGTTTGTTGCCTGCGGCATGGGGCTGCGTTACGAATTCTTCGTTTTTTCCTCAGAACGTCCTTTTTTAAGTTGTCCAGGGCAGGCGACCACCACGGGGGTCCCGCGTCACCTTTCCATGCGCCTAGCTTGGGTATTGCTTTTTCGCAAGCTTTACGGATGGTTTCTGTGTAGGATGTTAGTATTTCTTCCAGACCCTCCAGGTCTCGCACTTCCGTCACCCTGGTCACGGTGATGCTGTTTTCGGCTAATCCAGAGGTGAAGTGTGTATTGAAGTCGGACCATTTTGCCTTCTTGGTGTTGTAGATGCGTGTAGAGATTGGCCTTAGGGGTTCCAGGCCCTTCTCTAGTCTCAGACTGAAGGTAATTGCGTTGTGGTCTGATGTTGTGAGACTTCTATTCACACTCCACTCCTCGATTTTGCCCAGCAAGGACAGGCTGCAAGCAGTTACATCTACTATGCTTGTGCAGAGCCTGTCTCCCCTGTAGGTCTCAAAAGTGGGAACTTGACCTGTGTTGAGGATTTGGAAGTCCATCTCGTTTAGGAAGGTGTTGTACGCCGCCCCGCGGTGGTCCTCCGAGTTGCTTCCCCACCAGTGGCTCCAGGCGTTTACGTCTCCCGCCACTATGATGTTTTCCGTGCCCAACTTTCCGGAGAGCCTTTTTGTTTCCGAGATGTACGGGTCTATGTCTTGGTCGCCCTCGTAGTAGACGGATATCACTCCAAGCTTTAGCTGGCCAGCTTTTATGAGAACGGCGGCGACGTTTTCGGTTACCAGTTGGGGGTCGTGGATGACCTCCAGGCTGCCCCCGAACACGACGATTGCCGCTTTCACTGGCTTTTGGCGATCCAGGGTGCACTGAATGACTTGCGTGCCGGGGCTTTGTTTCATAGTGCCAGTTCTTCCAACGTAGGGCTCCTGAACTAGCGCTATTGAAACTCCCTTTTCCTGGGCCGCCTGGAAGAGTTCAGCTGTTGCGAGCTTGGAGCGCTGCAGGTTTGCCTGGATGATCTTGAGCTTCCTTTTTGATCCGTCTGATGTTCCTGGGCTCTGCGAGTTGACCGACCCGTTTTCTGCCTGGTCGCCCTTAGCAATAGGAAACACGAGACCTCGCTATGTGGTCCCATTTTTGGCGTTCTTGACACACGTCACTGAAAGCGGTGTGCGCCCGGTCGCTGTCCTCTCTTTGAGCTTTTGTGCAGTTTGTGCACACCGGAGGTTTGCCAGCCGCTCTCGAGGGGCAGTTCCCACTCCCGTGTGCGTCGCTGCAAAAGCAGCAAGCTGCATGCTCGGCCTTGCACATGGACTTGGAGTGGCCGTACGCCAAGCATTTTGTGCACTGCACCAGTGGAGACTGATCCTCGACTCGGCATCGCTGGATTCCGATGTGTACTTTTTCCGCCTCAATAAATCGCTTCCAGACTTCTGGAGAGAGCTCTACGACCGGGTGGCACTCGTGTGGGTTCCGCGCGCGTTTCCTATACCGCATCTTTATGGTTGGTTCCTCGACACCGACGTCGCGCAGAAGATGTCGGTTCTGCGCTTTTAGGAGATCTACAATCTCCTCGTCGGTGTTGTTGGAGAGCACTCCTTTGATGCAGGCTAAGGGGTTTGCCGGCTTTGCCTCGGAAATTTTCAGGCTTCCGTTTCCCTGGACTTTTTCTCTGACGATTTGCAAGTCCTCCTTGCTCGCGCAACTTAGGACCACCTTTTGGTTCCGAGCTTTCCGAACCTTGTCGACCTTAGCCCCGGTGTTTTTTAAGTCCAGGGCTGCCGTAATTTTGTCTATCACGTTTTGGCCCGTATGTTTTGGGTCCTTCGATGACACGATTAACGTGTGGTTCGGATGTTTTGGCGGTTGTGGTTTCGCCGCCGCCTGGGCAAACGTCATTGGTCCCAACGGCGGCTTTTCTGACGTATGAAGCTCGGAAACTCCTTTCTTTATCGTGGCCAAAGTTTGCTTGACCTCCGCCATCGCGAGTTCTGCCTCTAGGTTTGGCGCTGGGGGCGCGGGGACCTCGGGTTTTTTGTCTCGCAGTTCGCGGAGGTCTGAAGAGACCATTTGGAGCCGCTCCGTCAGTGGCTCAAGGTGTGCAGCCAAGTCCAGGGTGGGCTCAGGTGGGGCGGGAGAGTTTGCGGGTCTGTTCAGAAGGTGTTGCACGGATTCCTTCAGCGTCTCTATCTCTGACGTGAATTTGGTGATGGTGCTTTGCAGTTCGGGAGTTTCGGGTTGTGAGGGCGGTGTTTTGGGAGTAGCCGGTGCCGCTGCGAGACTTTCCACCGTTCGCCGGAGGGTGTCGAGTTGATTAGACACGCAGCCGATGTTATTGCCGAGTTTCGTGACACTCGCCTCGATGGTGTGCCATTTTGGCTCCCCTGAGGCGGGTTTTATGTCATCAGTTTTCTTGTCTCCCTCCTGGTGGATCTTTTTTCCCAGCGACGTCACTTCTTTTTGTATTTCGGCGATTTGGCGGAATGGCTCGTCCATCTCGTGCCCAAGCCAGTTTCTTATGGCCTTTGCCTCGACCAAGGTCTCCGAGATGTCCTTTCGAGCTTGGCACATTTCTTTTGTCAGGCTTTGACGCATTTCGGCTAACTCCTTTATATGACTTCTTTGAACGTATACGAGTTCCTTGGCGTGGCTGGAGTTCTCTTTCTCGAGGTTGTATTTGTGTCTAGCCCTAGAGTCTGACAGGGACAGCACTGTCTCGTACAGGCCCTGCAGGCAGTCGAGAGCGGTAGCTTTGCACTCCCGCTTCATATTGCCCGCAGCTTCCAGTGCGTCCTTCCCTTTTTGCAGCAGGTCGTTCGCCACCCTTGTCGCCGTGTCCATTAGCACCCCGGTTCCTCTCCTCGGCGTCGAGTAGAGGATGCTGACGCGTTTGTTGGCCGCGTTAGGTTAGGTTAGGTTAGGTTAGGTTAGGTTAGGTTAGGTTAGGTTAGGTTAGGTTAGGTTAGGTTAGGTTAGGTTAGGTTAGGTTAGGTTAGGTTAGGTTAGGTTAGGTTAGGTTAGGTTAGGTTAGGTTAGGTTAGGTTAGGTTAGGTTAGGTTAGGTTAGGTTAGGTTAGGTTAGGTTAGGTTAGGTTAGGTTAGGTTAGGTTAGGTTAGGTTAGGTTAGGTTAGGTTAGGTTAGGTTAGGTTAGGTTAGGTTAGGTTAGGTTAGGTTAGGTTAGGTTAGGTTAGGTTAGGTTAGGTTAGGTTAGGTTAGGTTAGGTTAGGTTAGGTTAGGTTAGGTTAGGTTAGGTTAGGTTAGGTTAGGTTAGGTTAGGTTAGGTTAGGTTAGGTTAGGTTAGGTTAGGTTAGGTTAGGTTAGGTTAGGTTAGGTTAGGTTAGGTTAGGTTAGGTTAGGTTAGGTTAGGTTAGGTTAGGTTTTTTTTTTTTTTTTTTAATAATACACCATTTTTCCACAGACGCGGGGTCCGTGCCTTTGTTTTACGTTTTTCTCTTTGTTGTCCCTTTTTTTTTATTCTCCTTGTGCTCCACATATAAAGCTTACTTATAATATAATTTGGTACAGGTGTTGTGTACCACACACGTTTCTTATCTAGTTCTTACAGCTAAATACTTAAATGTAGTTTTTTTTTTTTTTTTTTTTTTTTTTTTTTTTTTTTTTTTTTTTTTTTTTTTTTTCTCCGTAATTTTAGTCTTATAATAATACGCTGTTTGTTATTTACAATATGTTTTTTTTTTTTTTTTTTTTTTTTTTTTTTTTTTTTTTTTTTTTTTTTTTTTTTTTTTTTTTTTTGCGTAGTTGCTGTTTTTATCCCTTATTTATGGTTTTATCGCCTAGTTTCTGTTATTGGTACTGTTTGTCAGCCTCGGATTCCGCGCTTTACCTTTCTTTCGTGAAAGCCACGGTTTGGACTGCCACCTCAGAATCGCGTTTTCGCATTGCCATCCTTAGGTTGTGCTCCGCGATTGCTTTGCTTGTGACAGCCGTTGCCCTTCTCACGAATCTGCCGATCGCGTCGTCGCCGCCGTCCGAGTAGTATATGCAACTGGTCGTGTGTCGCGATACGGCCACCACCGCGTGTGGGACGCTGTCATATATTTTCAGTGCCCTTTCGTTTGCCCGTATGACGATGACCGACTCGTAGGTTAAACCCTGTGCCTCGTGTATGGTAAGGGCGCGCGAACCCGTGCCCGACCCGAATCCCTGGTTGATGAGGGATTTTTTCTCCTCCTGGGTGTGTACCAGGAATAGAGTGTTCGGCAGGTTGTGGGGTATTTGCGCGCCAACGAACCTCTTAAGCTCGAGCGAACGTACTCGACGTACTGACGAGTACATTCCAGGGTAAACCTCTCTTAGGGCGTACGCTACATCCATCGGGTTCCGGTGTGTGCATGACCACTGCTCGCTGATGTTCGCTAGCAGGTTCGGGCGGCTGTACCTCAGCTGGAAGAGGTTCTGTCGGTCAATAAACGGCAGCTGGTTTACATCTCCGATGAGGACAATTTCGCTGGCACCTAGCAACTGAGTCGCCATCACTATGGCCCCAAAATGGTTCATTAGAGCTTCGTCAACCAATAAACGGTTACAACCTCCGGGCTCTTTTGAACCATTTGCTAGAATTGAGGCCATAGTGCGCACCTTGATTTTCGATGCGTTCCCTATGCGACGACCTAGCCTTTCTTTCAGGTCGTTGGCGGCTTCGGTTGTGCTGGTGACTACTACGTCGTTCTCCCCATCGAAGTTGCTCACCACCCATGTCGTTTTTCCACATCCCGGAACTCCGTTGATCCATCGCAACTTTGGTGCCGACCATGTGTCCGATGCTGTTCTGGGACCGAGCGTTTCTGTAACTATGTCGGCCATGTTCAGGATCTTATCGTCCAGCATTATCCTTGTACATCGGGCGGTAACCACTATGGGATCGTTTTGTGGTGTAGCGTACTTTGCTTTGCCAGTCCGCCGCGTCTCCCCGTCGTCAAGAGCCACGAAGCCACTTGTTGCACTGTATGCTGCCATATACCGACCTGACATGGTTCCCCTTATGACCTGGGAGGTGTCGTTATTGTATATGGCTGCGTCAGCCTCCTCGAGTCTCACCTTCAACAGCCCTTCGTTCCCCCGCTGGAAGGTCTGCAAGATCTCATCGCATGTGGCTAGATTGACTTCTCTGGAAGCTCTTATTACTGCCTGAAACTCGAGGAAAGCGTTCGTTGCGTGGTCTACGGGCTTCTCTGCTGGTTTGAGACTAGGCGGGCTGACTTGTCCCTTGTCGGCTCTCGTTCTGTGTTCATACGGCGGCTTTGGGTCTGTGTTTTCCTTCAAGAACTCCTTCACCGCCTCTTCTTGGCGCTCCGCGGCTTTGGAGGTTCTTGGTTGCGTGGCTCGCGTAGCTGAGCCGAGGGCGTTCATAAATGCTTTTATCAACCCCCTCGCCCCAGCTGTCTCCTCTGGACTTCCACGTTCCTTGGCTGCTGCATTTTCGGCGGCCACCCTTTGCTGTAAGCGGTCCGATCCGCTTTGGGTGCTTGGGTTGGGAATGGGGTTCCCCCAACTGTCGGCGGATGTAGTCGCTTGGTCGTGTTTCGGCTCTTTGAGAAAACTTAAGTTTTCTCCTCTGTCCATTTTCTGAGGCTTTCAGACAACCCATAAGGTCTGCGACTTCTCCTTTTTCGATTTGAAGCACCATTGCGTCTACGCTTATTTTTCGGGAGCCGTAGCATGTGTTGCGTCCAAGTTTCGTTAGCACGGAGCATGCCTGCGCGAATGGTGTTTCCTCTCCCCAGTCGAATAGTGCTATTGTTTTGTTTTTGTGTTGCACTAGGCGGAACCGGTGGTCGGCTACTTGCGACTGGGGTAGCGCGTTGAAAACTTGGAGTTTCATGCTGGTCTTGGACGTGCTCCCTTTCAGCAGGGTAGCCAGGCCGGGTGGTATTGCAACACTCTTTCTGCCAAGACGACAAAAGCTTATACCGAGTGTTTCGGTGTCGTTGTCCATGAAGAGAGCCACGCTTCTTACCCTTATTTTCGGCACGCCGCGCTCTCCGCACTCCAAGAGATTTCGAGCGCGACTCTGCGTGATGTCCGTGGCCTGATTTGTAACGGTTGTTGTTCTTATGCTAAAGGTTGTATTTCCGGTAGTGGAGGTGTTTGTGATGACGGTGGGGGCACTTGTGGTGGGGGGGATTGTGTCACCGGCGGCAGCAGATGTGCTGTTTCTCTTTGCGGCTATTCTGGCGGCTTTGCTCGCAAACTCCAAGAAAGGTGTTCTGATGGCCGGGTCCTCCATGATGGTGGGCAGAGTGGACTGGTCCAGTTTGGTCTGGATTTGTAGTTCCAGCTCCATCCTTTCCCGGCCAAATCTTGGACACTCCAGAAGCACGTGCCATATCGTTTCGTCGCGTTCGGGATCGCAGATACAAGAGGGACTGTCTTTGACGTGGAAGCGGTGGAGATACGCCGCGAATCCTCCGTGGCCGGTCAGGATCTGGACATGCATGGGTGTTAGTTCCATGTCCTTCAGTGCTCGTCTTGCCATTTGGACGGTGGGTAGAAATACCTTTGTGACCGAGCCCGTGCTGGAAGATTCGTAGCGCATCTGCCACTTTTTCACTGTTTCCTCTCGTATCTGTTTCCTGACGAAGGATATGGGAACCTTGTCATAGTCTGGAGCTGTCTTCTTGGTGAGTGCAGCTTTTTTGGCCAGTTCATCCGCTCTTTCGTTCCCCGGCGTTCCCACGTGGGCTCTCAGCCAGAAGAGCCTCACTGTTCTGTCTTGTTCCCGGATTTCTCGGATGTATCTCTTTATCTCGAGAGCCAGAGGGTGAGTTACCGATGGGCACCTGAGTAAGTCCAGCGAAGATCTCGAGTCGCTGAGGATGTTAACCGTGCCCATCTTGGAGTCTCTAACCATTTTTACGGCTCTGTAGAGAGCATACATTTCCGATTGGAAGACAGTGTTGTGAGGCTCTAGACGAAAGGTGGAGTACTTGGATTCCCTGCCGTTAACCCACATTGTAAGGGCAGCACCGACTTTCCCTTCTATTTTGCTGCCGTCGGTGTACACTTGTGCACCTACCACATTTAGGTTGTTCAGGGTTTCGGGGTCCATGTCGTCGAGGCGCTCATACTCGGTTGTTGTGAGTAGAGCCGGGTGGGGATTTTGCGTCGGTCCTACCCTGCGTTCTGCGGTTAGGTTAGGTTAGGTTAGGTTAGGTTAGGTTAGGTTAGGTTAGGTTAGGTTAGGTTAGGTTAGGTTAGGTTAGGTTAGGTTAGGTTAGGTTAGGTTAGGTTAGGTTAGGTTAGGTTAGGTTAGGTTAGGTTAGGTTAGGTTAGGTTAGGTTAGGTTAGGTTAGGTTAGGTTAGGTTAGGTTAGGTTAGGTTAGGTTAGGTTAGGTTAGGTTAGGTTAGGTTAGGTTAGGTTAGGTTAGGTTAGGTTAGGTTAGGTTAGGTTAGGTTAGGTTAGGTTAGGTTAGGTTAGGTTAGGTTTTTTTTTTTTTTTTTTTTATGTACTCTGTTAGCAGAGTCATTGTTATTCTTTTGAGAGAGTGGTTTACATTTATATAGTTTTTCTTGTTTGGGTTGTGAGGTGGTTGATTTAGTGCGACTTTGCTATTTGATACAAAGCGCGTTTTATATAAGAATTTGTTGGTAGATAGTTTGTGAGATAAGTCAGTGATTAGTTAGAAGTTTGAGTGGTAAGTGAAAAAGGAGTTAAGTTAGTTAGAGAAATTAAGTTTATGAAGAGAGAATGAGTGTAGATATATGTACATTATTAATTTTTTTTTTTTTTTTTTTTTTTTTTTTTTTTTTTTTTTTTTTTTTTTTTTTTTTTTTTTTTTTTTTTTTTTTCTTATTTATTATATTCTTTGAGGTTATTTACAATTATTGTTATTAAATGTTCAAAGGATAGAATTGCTCCTTCTTTGGCAAGAAGGGCTGAGATTGTGTAGGGTTCACTAATATTTAAATAAGCGCAGGTTTGCTCATGTCGGAGCCTCTCTGCACAGAACCGGGGGCACTCACGCAACAAGTGGTCCATCGTTTGGACAGTGTGCGCGTCGCAGTTGCATTTGTCGGTCGCGGATATCTTAAACCGATGAAGGTAATGTCGGTGATATCCGTGACCGGTGAGCACCTGTGTTAGTTGGAAGGAGTGCCCCACGGCTTTATATAGCTCTTGAATGTGAGATAAGTCTGGGAGCCAACCTCGCGTGTAGGCCCCCTTGGATGAGTTAATATACCTGTCATTGTGTATATGTCTGTTTAGATCTTTAGTGTTCTTTTTGACGTAGCTGATAGGGAACTTTGTATAAATTGGAGCTCGATGTGAGGAGGCAGCACTCTTAGCGGCCTCGTCCGCTGCTTCATTTCCAGCAAGGCCAGCATGTGCCTTCACCCACACGAACTCCACAGAGCCAGAGTGTAGCCGCAAATGGTTGTGTATGTTGGTGACAAACGAGTTGGTGGATTCTTTGTTCTCAAGCTCCTGTAAGGCCGAGTGACTGTCTGATAGGATGGTGACAGCAGGTATCGCGTTGTCGTATACCCACATGACGGCCCGTTCGATGGCAAGCAGCTCCGCCTGAAAGACGGTGCAGCTGTCATGTAGTTTCAGTTTCCGGATGATAGGTGAACTGTTGGGATTTTGAATGACATAAGCTGCACCGACCTTTCCGCTGTCCAGCTTACTGCCATCGGTGTAGATGCGGATCCGTTCAGGCGGGCATAAGTCGTCAATCTCTTGCTCAGTGTACACCTTGCTGAACTCTATTGCTGTCCATTCAGCCGGATGTGGTAGATCTTGGGGGGGTGTTGGTCGCTGCAGTTCGATATCCGAAGGAAGGTATGGGCAGTGTCCCGAAAGCTTAGTACGCTCAGTAACACACACCTCCTTAACCTTCAGATCCAAGGGCGTGAACTGAGCCAGAGCAATTGCTGCGTTAGTGGAGATGGTACGAAAGCCTTTTATTGTTTTAATAGCAAAGCCACGTTGTAGGGAAAGCAGTTTATTACACACTTTTTTGAACTTTACAGCATCACCCCATATGCCAGCTGCGTAAGTAACTATTGGCTGTATAACTTGATTGTAAATGGTGGAGATGTTTTCACTGTGAACGCCCCAAGTGGGGCGCACGAATTTGCAAAGGGTCCGGTAGATCTTGAGTGCTTTACAGGTGACGTATTCTGCATGTTTAACAAAAGTTAGATTTTGATCCAGTATTAAGCCGAGGAGTTTAATTTCAGGTACGAATGTTAAAAGTTGACCGCGGTGAATGATTTTAGCTTTGCGTGCACTTGGGGTAAATCCGATGAGCTGCGTTTTGGAAGGTCCAAACGCCAGCTTAGCGTCCTCCCCCCAGGATGTTATAGTTTCTAGGGCGCTATTCGCAACACTCTCCAGCTCTGGTATAGTATCTGCAGTGCACACGAGGAGGACGTCATCCGCGTATGCCTGCAGTCGGCAGCTGGGTGGAAGATCCGCCTCGAAGAGTTCGTCGAGAATGATGTTCCATAAGCTCGGTCCGCAGACTGAGCCCTGGACACATCCTCGGGTCGTAATTTTAGATGAGGTTGCGTCTCCATAGTTTAAAGTGACCTGTCTATTTTCCAGATAGTTTCGGATGAGGCAGTACAGATTTTTGGGGCAGTTCACAGCCTGGAGTCGCTGAAGGAGTTTTGGCCACCATGCGTTATCAAACGCCCCTTTGATGTCCAAAGACACTGCAGCTACAAGCTTCCTGTCATCACGGGCGGCTTTTATGGTCGATACTGCGTGGTTCAGGGCGTCAACTGTAGAAGTCTGTGCTTTGAAGCCGTACTGATTGGGATTATGGTGTCCGGTAACGTTTAAGTGGTGGGTTAATCTCCTAGTGACCAGTTTCTCCATTAGTTTCCCGAACACACTGATTAGTCCAATAGGTCGGTAGGCTGACGCATCCGTGTAGGAATCCTTGTTTGGCTTGGGGACCGTTATTGCCTGAGCCATTTTCCAGCAAGTCGGAAAGAATGCCAAAACTAAGCAACGATTTATGAGTCGGGTAATGAGTTCCGAGTAGGTGGAGCAAAACTGTGAGATAATGTCCGCGGTAAGATGGTCTGGTCCGGGTGCCTTATTTGGGTTCATACTCTGAGCACAGGATATTATTTCTGTCGCTACAAATGGCGTGTCGTCCGGGGTGTCAGGGGTAAGTTTACTAAGCTCTCTGGTTATTCTATGGGATTCTGTGATGTCAGGTGTGTCGTCGTTGAAAAATTTTTGGAGAAGGCGTTCTGCTGTGTCTGCACTGTCAGTACTATGTACACCGTCGAAGGTCAATGTAGTCGATGGTTTGGGTGGAGGTGCACTGCTAAGGAGTCTATTTGTAAGCGACCATACGTTCTCCTTGTGCTGAAGAGAGCAGAACTCGCGGAAGTTTGTGGTTGAGGCCTTTTTGATGGCTTCCGCATAGGCAGCTTTTGCTTCGGCTCTTTCTTGTAGAATGGTGTCTAGCGGTTGGCCACTGCGCGCCATTCTTTGAATGCGATGATGAAGGCGGATGACTGTCTGCTTTAATTCCTCAAGCTCCTCACTCCACCATGGGTTGTATTTTTCTCTATTAAGTTTCCTTGGTAGGACTTTGTTGCAGGTTTTCTGTATAGTGTTTGTTAGGGTTTTTACAAAATTATCTATGTTATCCGGTTTTAACGATTCTATGTCAGCCTGTAACAGGTTGGTGTGTTCGATGTTATGTTGAAGTTTCTCAGTGAAAAGTTCCCAGTTAGCGTTTTTGGTGGAGTAGAGGAATGTCGATTTCTTTTTAGCCTTTGTGACCTCTGACTGGTCATAAAGCAGCGTAAACTCAATAGCGCGATGGTCCGATGATGGGCATGCGTCAAGCTTGACCTGCCAGTCGTCAATCAGGGGAACCAGAGAGTCGGATATCATAGTGAGGTCGATGATTGAGGTCCTTCTAACGCCATGTGTGACAGTTTCGAATGTAGGAATCGTACCCGAGTTGCACAAGACTAAGCCGTTCGAGGTGATTAAATTGACAATAGCGTTGCCCCTGCGGCTCGCGGATGGCGACCCCCATAGAGGATGCCAGCCATTAAAATCACCTCCAACAACGACGTCAGTGTCATAGTGGCTCTGCAGAAGAAGGTCAAGCTTTGAAATTGTGTTTGATTCGTCTGAGTCTGGCTCAACGTAAACGGAAGCAATTATTATTTTACGCTGTCTAATGTTTAATTGAATAACGCTTAAGTTGGAGGTAGAATGTTCTGTCAGGCCTAGAGCGGCTCCGAGACCAGCCTTGACCACTATGCAAGCTTTGACACGGGCTCCATTCGAAACTTGGAAGACTTCGTAGCCTGGGATGTTACGGACTGTATTGTTGTCTTTATTGGTATAGGGCTCGGTGATGAGGGCGATTGGATAGTCGTGCTTGACAAAAAACTGTATGAATTCATGGTGCCACGCGTAAGAACGGCCCACGTTACACTGGAGAAATTTAATGTTGTTTGGGTTGGAGGTAGATGGAACTGGTACGAAGTTACTCCCCATAGTCTGTGCGTGAACGGACAGCATTGTTCATGCTGATGAATCGGGGGCACGTAACAGACGTGGCGCTGTGGGCAGTATCTTTGCCGGAGACGTTTCGTTTTTCGTGGTGGGCATTGCAGTTGAAGCAGGAGAGTTTGGAGGGGTCGTCCTTAACCGGGCATTCCTTATATGCGTGTTGAGTTGAGGAGCAGTGGGAGCAAGTGGAGGCGGTCTCCTTACACCATTTCTTTGTATGACCGTATTGTAGACACCGATAACACTGCAGAACCGGGACGTAGTTCTCAACGTGGACCCTCTGGTGGTCCACATTGAGCTTACCAGCATCAATGATGGACCGCCAGAGAGCAGGGCTGGCGGTGTAAGCAGCGTTGTAGAGCTTTGGGTTCCTGTTTCCGCGCTTGAACTTCAGCTGGAGGTCCTCAGGTGTGTTATTCTTAACACAGTCATTTTGAGTACGGAGGATGGTGGTGAGGGTCTCAGGTGTGATATCTCCATTTACTCCCTTTATCATGATCATTGGTTGAAGTTTTTTAGAGGGTTCTGCTTCAATCTCCGATGAGGGGCTTATCTTGTCAAGGGTTACCTGCATGTGTTCCGGTTTGTTGAACTCTACTCTAAGTTTATTGTGGGAAACTGGTTTGACATTGAGGGGGGCAAAATTGGTGTCACGGAAGGTAATGCTCTTCTGCCATGCAGAGATAGTTTCGGAGCTGTTAGTGGCATGCTTAGCAGACACGATGATAGACGGCTTGTAGGGAGGCGGGCGGAGTTGGACCGACGACACCGAGGGAGTCGAGGCGACCTTGGCGTATGATGGCTGACCTGTAGCAGCAGCAGGAGGCGGCGGAGGTGCTTGAATGATCGGCGTGGGCAACTTAATTGCCTTGATTTCCTCCCTGATGCACTCCCTAATGGTCGCCTTGATTTCCTCGGCGTTAGTAGGAGTGGCAGATGGTATTGGGGAAAGAGTCACGATCCGCTCGATTTTCTCAACGCTCGCGAGGATTTCAGTCTTGATTTCCTTCTTGAGGTTCCCCGAGCGGCCAACAGCATCCCGGATAACCCCAAGAAGGGCACCGATCTCCCCTCCCGAGTCCCTATTGGCTTGTAGCACCGGGGCGGTCGTTGCAAAAGCGGGCATTATAGCGGAGACAAGGTCTTGGGAGCCATATCTAAGCGGGGGCATTGAACCAGAGGAGTCCATATCATCGCTCGTCCTCAGACAGGATGTCGAGCCAAGCGGCGACCTCAGCATTCTGGTAAAACGGCGTCAACAGCTAAAAATGTAGTTTTTACCTCTCCAGAAAAGACCTCAAGCTAAAGGTATCGACCAAGGGTCGGTGGGGCGGGGCGGCGGGGTGGGTGGCGGGCAAAAATCGGGGGTGTCCCGCGATGTCAGCGGTGGTGTTTTATATGAGAACGGGTGAGTTTCGGAAAAGCTATGGAGTAAAAATTTTGAAAAATGAGGAAAATTATGTGTTTTTATTTAATTACTCGAAAAATACTGAATCTAATCTTATTCTGTTTTCAGGGGCGGATAGCTGGGAGTGAGACGCTTACAAAAAGGTGCGGCACGAGCAGGTAAGTGAAATTTTCAGAATTAGTTTTTCGGTGATGTATGAAACTATTCTATCACTAAGGTAGACTTTTTGCTTGACGCTTAGTATGGAGTTCGACGAAATACTACCCTATCACCATAAAAGTGGTGTCTATCGACGCGGGGGTGTCCCGCGATGTCAGCGGTGGTGTTTTATATGAGAACGGGTGAGTTTCGGAAAAGCTATGGAGTAAAAATTTTGAAAAATGAGGAAAATTATGTGTTTTTATTTAATTACTCGAAAAATACTGAATCTAATCTTATTCTGTTTTCAGGGGCGGATAGCTGGGAGTGAGACGCTTACAAAAAGGTGCGGCACGAGCAGGTAAGTGAAATTTTCAGAATTAGTTTTTCGGTGATGTATGAAACTATTCTATCACTAAGGTAGACTTTTTGCTTGACGCTTAGTATGGAGTTCGACGAAATACTACCCTATCACCATAAAAGTGGTGTCTATCGACGCGGGGGTGTCCCGCGATGTCAGCGGTGGTGTTTTATATGAGAACGGGTGAGTTTCGGAAAAGCTATGGAGTAAAAATTTTGAAAAATGAGGAAAATTATGTGTTTTTATTTAATTACTCGAAAAATACTGAATCTAATCTTATT
This sequence comes from Yponomeuta cagnagella, assembly GCA_947310995.1. Taxonomy (NCBI): domain Eukaryota; kingdom Metazoa; phylum Arthropoda; class Insecta; order Lepidoptera; family Yponomeutidae; genus Yponomeuta; species Yponomeuta cagnagella. The sequence continues at coordinate 34,409 of CAMZJW010000055.1, read as the reverse complement.
CTGTTTTCAGGGGCGGATAGCTGGGAGTGAGACGCTTACAAAAAGGTGCGGCACGAGCAGGTAAGTGAAATTTTCAGAATTAGTTTTTCGGTGATGTATGAAACTATTCTATCACTAAGGTAGACTTTTTGCTTGACGCTTAGTATGGAGTTCGACGAAATACTACCCTATCACCATAAAAGTGGTGTCTATCGACGCGGGGGTGTCCCGCGATGTCAGCGGTGGTGTTTTATATGAGAACGGGTGAGTTTCGGAAAAGCTATGGAGTAAAAATTTTGAAAAATGAGGAAAATTATGTGTTTTTATTTAATTACTCGAAAAATACTGAATCTAATCTTATTCTGTTTTCAGGGGCGGATAGCTGGGAGTGAGACGCTTACAAAAAGGTGCGGCACGAGCAGGTAAGTGAAATTTTCAGAATTAGTTTTTCGGTGATGTATGAAACTATTCTATCACTAAGGTAGACTTTTTGCTTGACGCTTAGTATGGAGTTCGACGAAATACTACCCTATCACCATAAAAGTGGTGTCTATCGACGCGGGGGTGTCCCGCGATGTCAGCGGTGGTGTTTTATATGAGAACGGGTGAGTTTCGGAAAAGCTATGGAGTAAAAATTTTGAGAGGAAAATTATGTGTTTTTATTTAATTACTCGAAAAATACTGAATCTAATCTTATTCTGTTTTCAGGGGCGGATAGCTGGGAGTGAGACGCTTACAAAAAGGTGCGGCACGAGCAGGTAAGTGAAATTTTCAGAATTAGTTTTTCGGTGATGTATGAAACTATTCTATCACTAAGGTAGACTTTTTGCTTGACGCTTAGTATGGAGTTCGACGAAATACTACCCTATCACCATAAAAGTGGTGTCTATCGACGCGGGGGTGTCCCGCGATGTCAGCGGTGGTGTTTTATATGAGAACGGGTGAGTTTCGGAAAAGCTATGGAGTAAAAATTTTGAAAAATGAGGAAAATTATGTGTTTTTATTTAATTACTCGAAAAATACTGAATCTAATCTTATTCTGTTTTCAGGGGCGGATAGCTGGGAGTGAGACGCTTACAAAAAGGTGCGGCACGAGCAGGTAAGTGAAATTTTCAGAATTAGTTTTTCGGTGATGTATGAAACTATTCTATCACTAAGGTAGACTTTTTGCTTGACGCTTAGTATGGAGTTCGACGAAATACTACCCTATCACCATAAAAGTGGTGTCTATCGACGCGGGGGTGTCCCGCGATGTCAGCGGTGGTGTTTTATATGAGAACGGGTGAGTTTCGGAAAAGCTATGGAGTAAAAATTTTGAAAAATGAGGAAAATTATGTGTTTTTATTTAATTACTCGAAAAATACTGAATCTAATCTTATTCTGTTTTCAGGGGCGGATAGCTGGGAGTGAGACGCTTACAAAAAGGTGCGGCACGAGCAGGTAAGTGAAATTTTCAGAATTAGTTTTTCGGTCGTTAGGTTAGGTTAGGTTAGGTTAGGTTAGGTTAGGTTAGGTTAGGTTAGGTTAGGTTAGGTTAGGTTAGGTTAGGTTAGGTTAGGTTAGGTTAGGTTAGGTTAGGTTAGGTTAGGTTAGGTTAGGTTAGGTTAGGTTAGGTTAGGTTAGGTTAGGTTAGGTTAGGTTAGGTTAGGTTAGGTTAGGTTAGGTTAGGTTAGGTTAGGTTAGGTTAGGTTAGGTTAGGTTAGGTTAGGTTAGGTTAGGTTAGGTTAGGTTAGGTTAGGTTAGGTTAGGTTAGGTTAGGTTAGGTTAGGTTAGGTTAGGTTAGGTTAGGTTAGGTTAGGTTAGGTTAGGTTAGGTTAGGTTAGGTTAGGTTAGGTTAGGTTAGGTTAGGTTAGGTTCCCCCCCAATGGGTTCCCGCCTTGTCGTGGCGGGGGGGCTTAGTAACCAGGTCTCGCCAACCTGGTGAACCAAGAGGAACCCGAGGTGGGGCCGCCTCTCCGGACTTCGGGCACAAGTTCGGTCGGAGGTGGCCAGTAGGTCGCCTGTCTTTTGCTTGCCGGCCAATAGGTCGCCTGTCTTTTGCTTGCCGACTGAGGTGGACCGCGGTGTCGCGCTCGTCGCGATGCCGCGGCCGGGCCCTTCGTGGCGGGGGCGGCGGCGGGATGGACGGGCGGCAGCCTATCCATCCTGCCAGCGGCCCTAACGGGTGCCGCCAACGTGTTGGCGGAGGCGGTGGGGCTGCAGGGGAGGAGGCGTGTCGGTATTGCGTCGGCCGCTCGCCCTATCCTCTGCAGCCGTAGTGGTAGGCGCGGCTGCGGGGGAGGAGGAGTGTCGGTATTGCGTTGGCCGCTCTCCCTGTCCTCCGCAGCCGTCGTGGCAGGCGCGGGGCCACGTTAATCGACCCGTCGCATTGGGACCAGGGCTGTCGGATACGGGTGCTATCCGACGCCCAGTGCTGGATGGTCTCGGGTGGTGGTTGACGACGTGTCTGGTGTTCGGCACGTCGTCAATCTGGAGAGAGCGAAAGCTCACAGGTGTGGTCCTGTTTGGACCGGCGCTGTCGGGGCCGCGGAGGAGTGCGAAAGCGTACCCGTGGTCCCGACACCAAGCGCAGCGGAGGAACACCCCAGGGGTTTTAGTGGGTATACCGACCAGTGGCGGGAGTCCCACATAACCACCCGCCTGCCCACGAGGTGTGGTGGTATCCATAAAGGATTTCCCCTGGTAAAAAAAAAAAAAAAAAAAAAAAAAAAAAAAAAAAAAAAAAAAAAAAAAAAGGTTAGGTTAGGTTAGGTTAGGTTAGGTTAGGTTAGGTTAGGTTAGGTTAGGTTAGGTTAGGTTAGGTTAGGTTAGGTTAGGTTAGGTTAGGTTAGGTTAGGTTAGGTTAGGTTAGGTTAGGTTAGGTTAGGTTAGGTTAGGTTAGGTTAGGTTAGGTTAGGTTAGGTTAGGTTAGGTTAGGTTAGGTTAGGTTAGGTTAGGTTAGGTTAGGTTAGGTTAGGTTAGGTTAGGTTAGGTTAGGTTAGGTTAGGTTAGGTTAGGTTAGGTTAGGTTAGGTTAGGTTAGGTTAGGTTAGGTTAGGTTAGGTTAGGTTAGGTTAGGTTAGGTTAGGTTAGGTTAGGTTAGGTTAGGTTAGGTTAGGTTAGGTTAGGTTAGGTTAGGTTAGGTTAGGTTAGGTTAGGTTAGGTTAGGTTAGGTTAGGTTAGGTTAGGTTAGGTTAGGTTAGGTTAGGTTAGGTTAGGTTAGGTTAGGTTTTTTTTTTTTTAAATGTCAAATTGAAGCTTCATTTGTGCTCGCAGTGCTAATGGGTTACACCGCGAGCACACTGAATGTTTAAATTGGGAGGATTATGAGGGAGTGTTGCGACATGTATTGTTGAATTGTTTTAGATTTTGGACTATGTATGTGATGAAGTTATGGAAGGAGTTGAGCGTAGTTTCTTTGCTAATGATTTGAGACAAGTTGAAGGGATGAACGTTGTTTATTTGTGATGCTATTGTGTGGGAGAGTCTTTTTGTGGCGAATCTAGGGCAAGATGTTAAAAGGTGGTCCCAAGTTTGAGCAGTTTGGTCGTCGCAGGGACATCTGTCATCTGCGACGATATGGAACCGGTTAAGGTATGCCTTATGGTAGGCATGGTTGGTGAGGAATTGAGTAACAACAAAGTTTGGTTTGACGACATCTAAATAGTTAGTCAGTTCCTCATGGGTGGGTAGGAGAGTCCGAGTGTAAGCGCAGGAGCCAGGGTCAGCATACAGGGCTGTGGCAGCCTCTGCAGCTTTAACTTTGTTCTGGTATTTTATGTAGCTGATTGGAACAGCAAGATAGTCCGGGGTCCGATGCAGCGATGCGGCCTCCTTCGCTGCAGCGTCAGCCGCCTCGTTGCCAGCGAAGCCGACGTGGGCCTTAATCCACGCAAAATCGATGGTGAGCCCAGATGCGCGGGCCTGATAAATGAGGCGGTGTATTCGCACAGCGAAGGGGTTGTTACTATTGGTTAGGTTAGGTTAGGTTAGGTTAGGTTAGGTTAGGTTAGGTTAGGTTAGGTTAGGTTAGGTTAGGTTAGGTTAGGTTAGGTTAGGTTAGGTTAGGTTAGGTTAGGTTAGGTTAGGTTAGGTTAGGTTAGGTTAGGTTAGGTTAGGTTAGGTTAGGTTAGGTTAGGTTAGGTTAGGTTAGGTTAGGTTAGGTTAGGTTAGGTTAGGTTAGGTTAGGTTAGGTTAGGTTAGGTTAGGTTAGGTTAGGTTAGGTTAGGTTAGGTTAGGTTAGGTTAGGTTAGGTTAGGTTAGGTTAGGTTAGGTTAGGTTAGGTTAGGTTAGGTTAGGTTAGGTTAGGTTAGGTTAGGTTAGGTTAGGTTAGGTTAGGTTAGGTTAGGTTAGGTTAGGTTAGGTTAGGTTAGGTTAGGTTAGGTTAGGTTAGGTTAGGTTAGGTTAGGTTAGGTTAGGTTAGGTTAGGTTAGGTTAGGTTAGGTTAGGTTA
>CAMZJW010000055.1:17500-25000 GCA_947310995.1 Yponomeuta cagnagella | reverse complement strand
TAGATTGTGCGAATAACCTCTTTGTTAAGGCCCCATTTTATCTTCGCCGATCTTGCAAGCATCTTGTAGATGTTTGTAGCCTTCTTACATATATATATTACATGGCTATTAAAAGTCAAGTCTTTGTCAATAATGACGCCCAGTAATTTTATTTCGTCAACAAAGACAATTCGCGTGCCTCCCATATGAATGTTCGGGTTCTCAACTTTAAGCTTTTTGGTCACTAACATTGCACTCGTCTTATGTGGCGCGAATTTCATTTTGTTGTCGGTTCCCCAGTCGTTAACGAGATTGAGTACCTCATTAGCTTGCGCTTCAATTTTAGGCCCGCTTGCTCCAGAGAAGACGAGTACAATGTCATCCGCAAAGGCTTGGCAATGCACGTCGCTGGACTCTATTTGGTCTAACAGCGGATCGAGCAACACATTCCAAAATGTAGGGCCGCCTATAGAGCCCTGCACGCACCCTTTTGACGTTGAGGTTTTATGTTCGTGACCCGCATAGCATACACGCACCGTCCTGTCCTCCAAGTAGCTGTTGACGAGTTTCCTCATGTTCACAGGGCACTTTTTCTCAGCAAGTCTACACTTTATTGCCGGCCACCAGGCACTATCAAAGGCCCCCTCTATGTCCAGTGATACGACAACATTGATAAGTTTCTTTTTAAGGTTGTCTTTGAGATGTTGCACTAGGTCATAGAGGGAGTCTTCGGTGCATCTTTGAGGTACAAATCCGTACTGCCTTGAATTCGATTTTGGTAACAGATGCCAGCGGATTCTGCGTATCATCAACTTTTCAAAGATTTTTCCCAGTACCGACAGTAGTCCGATTGGTCTGTATGATTTTACGTCGTTGTAGTTTGTCTTGCCGGGTTTTTGCAGAACTATTATGGAGGCCTCCTTCCACTGAATCGGGAAGTACGATAGGCTGAGGCAGGCGTTGCAGATCGCCAGGAATACATCTGTGTCCGTCTGTATAGCTTGAGCGCAAATGTCAGCTGTGAGTCCATCAGATCCAGGTGCCTTCCGGGGATTAAAGCTATTCATAGCAAACTTGACCTCTTCAATTGTGAACGGTGGATCTACATTTTCCTGGTCTGTTGGATCTTGGTAGCAGGCTTTTTCTCTAGTTTGCTTATGAACTACACTATCATTTGCCGTAGCATCTTCAGGGAAAAAGGTCTTGGCCAGCAATTTCACCGACTCCTCTGGGCTCAGTGTCTGTCCGTCGCTCACTATCGCCTGGTCCTGAGTTCTCTTCGAGCACTGACGGATTACTCTATATATCCCGTCCCAGAGGCTTTCCTTATCCTGCTTGCCACAAAACTCTTTCCAGCTTTCGGTCTGTGCTTTTGCTGTTTCTAATTCGTACTTCTCTTTTGCTTTCAGGTACTCGTCGACGACGTGTTGTCTTCGGTTTGGTGCGGCGTACGAGATTCTGCGCTTCTTCGTCACCATCTCCTTCTTCAACGTGTCCAGTTCTTCGCTCCACCACGGTAAGTTCCACTTTTTTTTATTTTTTATTTTCGGTATTGAACTTTGACAGGCTGTTTCTATGTTTTCTGTATATTTAGTAATTATTTCCTCTAGATCCTTTACATTTCTTATATCCATTATTGACGACTCTGTTATTTGACTTTCTTTCAGAAGTGTATCCAGGTGTGTCTTAAAGTTTATCCAGTTTGCTTTCCTCGTGTTATACTTACGTGTGGTCGAGCTGGGTTTCTCCGAAGTAGGCTTTGAGACCGTAAGGGAAAAAGTTATAGCATTATGATCTGAGCTTGTGATTCCTGTATCGACCTTCCAATCTCTGATGACTCCAAGCATACCCTCGCTACATGTGGTAATGTCTACAATGCTCTTATAGATGGCTCCATTCCTAACCGTGTAAAAAGTTGGGTCGCTGCCCTCATTTAAGATGTGGTGTCCAATTTCTTCTATCGTTCCCACAAGTGCCTCTCCTCTGTGGTCCTCCGTTGGACTACCCCACCACGGGCTCCACGCGTTTCCGTCCCCACCAAGGATAACATTTGGGGTTCCTATTTTCATTTGGATGATTTTTATTTGTTCCAAGTAGGGCTCCAGAGGTTGAGTATCTTCAAAGTAGACTGAGATGATCCCAATTTTCCACGTACTAGTTTTAAGCACTGCCACTGCGATATTTTCCGTAGTCAATAGAGGATTTTCATTGATCTCTATGTCGTCGTCAAATACTATAATAGCAGCTTTCACGGGCTTTGTTCTTCTTCCGTTGCATTGGACTACTCTATAGCCATAACCTAGTGCTATTTCTCCCTTGGAACCCACATACGGTTCCTGAACGAGCGCGAAACTTACTTTTCTTTTGGTCGATTCTAGGAGCAGTTCCTTGAGTGCAAGTTTTTTGCGTTGTAGGTTCGCTTGGATCACCTTTAAGTGACTTTGTGGATATGGCTGGATTGGGTTTTCATTGCTATTGTTATTATTTACATTGGTATTTGATTCAACTGCGGCGTTAACAATATTGTACGCTTGTCCTCGCTATAGCGTCCCAGTTCTTTCTGATGGGGCACCCACTATCGAACGCGTTGTGATGAACATTCTCACTTTGTGCTAAGTTGCAGTTTCGGCACGTCGGTTGGTCACCCATGTTGAACGCTGGACAGTCCGCACGTAGGTGAGGTCCACCACAGTGAGAGCATAAGTCCACTTCCTCTTTACACAGCCTTTTTCCATGGCCGAAGCATAGACATCTCGAGCACTGTATGAGTGGAGATTGATCTTGCACTTTCCGGCATTGCAAGTCTATGTAAACGCGACCGGACGCCGTCAGTCGCTGCCACAGTTTCGGAGAAACCTGAAGAATCACGTGGTTTTCCAATTGATTTCTGGCTCTCTTACGGTAACGTACTGCTGCGCGGTAATCTTCCGCTGGTATATCGTCTGTGACCGACTTGTTCTGGGTCTTCAGTGCGTTCAGGATGTCGTCATCAGTGTTGTAGGCCAGCACATCTTTGATGATGACGAGTGGGTCCTTATTTTTCGCCTGCTCCACTATGAGGTTCGGGCTGTTTTTTTTAATTTGTTCATAGGCCTTATCAATTGCATTTTTCGATTGACAACTTATAACGATCTTTTGATTTTTTGCCTTCCTGACTCTGTCCACTTGTAGGCCACAGCTTTTTGCATCCAGCGCTCCCCTAACCTTGCCCAGGACAGCCTCACTTGTTTCATTTGTGTCCCCGGAGCTTACGATCACCGAGTAGGTCGGTGGCATCGCCGCCATTTGAGCGTAAGTTCGCGCAGGAGCTACGTTCGCGTGTTTGCCTATGTCTTCTTTCATTTCGTCGACCTTCTTGTGCAGACTTGTCAGTTCTCGCAGAATTTTCTGCGAGTCTATGTCCATTTTCTTGATGATTTCGCAGTCTTTTCCTTTTTCCTGTACGCGGCTATGCTCCTTTGCTGCTGAGTTTGCTTGGATGGTATCCATTGGTACTTCTCGGGCTACCTGGGTACTGTCATTCTTTGAGCATTTTCCTAGCTCCGCTTCAGATTCCTTCACAATTTGGTAGAGGCGATCTATCGCCCGCGTGACGTCATTTTTAATGTCAGTTCGTAGGTTCCGTGCCTTCCCCAGGAGTGTTTTGGCATTTATAAGGCAAGTTCGAGCCTCCATCGTCCTGGTCTTAGTCGACACTGCCTCCCCTTGAGAGGATGTGAGAGGAATCGGTTCCTGTTTATCCGTCATTGCTTGGGACCCCGGCGTGATGGGTGGTGAGGCGGTCGAAATGGTGCAAATCGAGTCCTGACTGTCACCTAGGAGGGGGGGCGCCGTGCCGGAGGGGTCCAAAATGTCACTCGTCCTTAGACAAGAGGTCGACCCAACCGGCGACCTCAACATCCTCGCGAGAAAGTGTCAGCGGCCAAAAATGCCTTTTTTCCCTCAAAAAAAATACCTCGTGGTAAGGGTATCGACCAAGGGTCGGTGGGGCGGGGCGGCGGGGTGGGTGGCGGGCAAAAATCGGGGGTGTCCCGCTATGTCAGCGGTGGTGTTTTATATGAGAACGGGTGAGTTTCGGAAAAGTTAAAGGGAAAAAATGTAGAAAAATGAAGAAAAATGAAGAAAATTATGTGTTTTTATTTAATTACTTGAAAAATACTGAATCTAATCTTATTCTGTTTTCAGGGGCGGACAGCTGGGAGTGAGACGCTTACAAAAAGGTGCGGCACGAGCAGGTAAGTGGAATTCTCAGAATTACTTTTTCGGTGGGTTAGGTTAGGTTAGGTTAGGTTAGGTTAGGTTAGGTTAGGTTAGGTTAGGTTAGGTTAGGTTAGGTTAGGTTAGGTTAGGTTAGGTTAGGTTAGGTTAGGTTAGGTTAGGTTAGGTTAGGTTAGGTTAGGTTAGGTTAGGTTAGGTTAGGTTAGGTTAGGTTAGGTTAGGTTAGGTTAGGTTAGGTTAGGTTAGGTTAGGTTAGGTTAGGTTAGGTTAGGTTAGGTTAGGTTAGGTTAGGTTAGGTTAGGTTAGGTTAGGTTAGGTTAGGTTAGGTTAGGTTAGGTTAGGTTAGGTTAGGTTAGGTTAGGTTAGGTTAGGTTAGGTTAGGTTAGGTTAGGTTAGGTTAGGTTAGGTTAGGTTAGGTTAGGTTAGGTTAGGTTAGGTTTTTTTTTTTTTTTTTTTTTTTTTTTATAGGAGGAGGGGAATACTCATGTATACCGCCGTGCCCTAACACACGGCGGCATGCCCGACTCTACTGGAAATTTCTCCCAGCAGCCTACGGACTAAACCCCTCCCCCTTAGCAGGTACCGCCACCATTGATAACGTGGCGACCTTTGTACAATTGTTAAAAATATCGATGTCATAATGTAAAAATAATTGTTCCTGTTTAAAAATCTAATTCTTATTTCTAAAGTCTAATTATTAAAATACCTTGATAAAATTCTAAATTAAAATTGCATAATTCTAAGGTCTAGTTATTAAATTACATTGATAAAATTCTGTATTGAGATTTAAAAATTATTTTATAGAATGTCCAGTATTAAAAAGTAAAAATAAAATGGTAAAATAAAAAGTTAAAATAAAAGTATGTCTGGATTTAAATTCTAAAATTGATAAAAGAAATGGAACAATGTAAGTCAAAAAAATAAAATTAGTGAGAATCAATTCTCTATATGCCCCGACGCCTTGTCTCTGACTACTCCTAAGAGTAGTGACAAGCAAGGCGCCGGGGCTAACATAAAGTCATAAAAGTAAAAATTAAAATTTAAAGTGTAAAAATAAAATGATAAAATCGTATAAATAAAAGACTGGACTGTGAGACAACTTTAGTCCCGGCCCCCATTAGCTCTTGAGGCCGCGCGCGTCACCCCCAAGGCGAAGGGCAGGAAGACCTCTCGACTTTTAGAGTCGGCCATAAAGGCGGCGAATGCCTCGCACCTCACCGCTGCTCCCAGGAGTATCTCGCAATCGGCCCGTACAGCTCCAAAACGGGGGCACTCCTCCAGCAGGTGCTCCAGCGTTTCGGGAGTCTCGTCATCACAGATGCAGGACGGACTCCCCGCGAGCTTGAACCTGTGGAGGTACGCTCGAAAGCCGCCGTGCCCCGTCAGGAGCTGCGCCTTGGCATTGCACATTGTGAATTTGCCAAGGACTTTATGGGCCGATGCGACGTCCGGGAAGAACAGCGAGGTGACGCGGCCTGTGGCAGACTCGCTGTAGCGGGTCTGCCACTTTGCCACTGTCTCCCGTCTCACCTGCAGCTTTGCATGTGAGACGGGATACAGGTCGTAGGCTGCCGCGTCTTTGCGAGACAACGCCGCCCTCTTGGCCAACTCGTCTGCGCGCTCGTTGCCGGGGATCCCGACGTGGGCCTTGATCCAGAAAAACCGGATCAGGCCCCCGTGTGCTTGTATGTCCCCCAGCTGGCCGTGAATTTTCACGGCCAGCGGGTGTGTGGGCGAGGGGTTCCTGAGCAACTCCAGAGCAGATCTGGAGTCGCTCAGGACGCTCGCCCTGATGGGACCGGGACCCCCGGCCACGAGGTCGAGAGCCTTGGAGATCGCCACCATCTCCGCTTGGAAGACGGAGGCGAATCCCTCCAGCCTGAAACCCCTGGTGCGGACCTCAACGCCATCCCTCCACAGGGTGACGGCACCCCCCACCTTGCCCTCGATCTTGCTGCCGTCCGTATAGGCCCGGGCCCAATCGTCGGGCACCTTGCTGAGCTCCTCCGCGCTGGCCACCTCCTCGAACTCAACTGGAGTTCGTAGAGCGGGGTGTGCCAGCGCGAACGGGCCGCAGCGGCGCTCGACCTCCCGGCCCGGCAGCGGGGCGAAGGGCCTCCCCCTCTTCAGCTCGTAAAGTTGAAGGGCCTCCTCGGCCCTAAGGTCGAGGGGGAGGATCCTCGCCAAGAGAACGGCGGCAGTGTAGGAGGTGGTGCGATGGGCCTTGGCGATGCGGATCGCGAAGGCCCTGGTCACCCTGTCGAGCAAGGCCCTGACCCCCACTCGCTGCGCGACAGGCGCCCAGACGTTAGCCGCATAGAGGATGGTAGGTTCGATGACGGTAGTGTAGAGCAGCCGGACGATATCGGCATTTAAGCCCCACGTCGCCCTGGCCGCCCTAGACACCATCCCGAACCTAGCCATAGCTTTGCCGCAGACCCTGTTGAGGTGGCTAAGAAAATTGAGGTTCTTGTCGATCGTCAGACCCAACACGGTGATCTCGTCCGAGAACGCGATGTCCTCCCCCCCAAGCTTCAGCTTGGGTGGGTTAACATCGCGCTTCCTGGTGACCACCATGGCTTGGGTCTTCCGAGCGGCGAACCTCATCTTAGCCCCCTCTCCCCACTCGGACACGGCGTCCAGTGCGGCATTGAGGATGTCCTCGAGCTCACCCACAGTCTGCGCCGCGGCGATAATCAAAATATCGTCCGCGAACGCCTGCAGGTGAGCCCGAAGGTCCCCACCGCGCCGGAGCAAAGGGTCGAGTAACAGGTTCCACAGCAAGGGACCGCACGTCGAGCCTTGGATGCAACCTTTCGAAGTAGGTCTGTCTACTTGTGCCCCCGCGTACCTGACTGTGACCTGTCTTTCGCTCAGGTAGCTGCACAGAAGTCGGTAGACAGACTGGTCGCATCCAGTGGCCAGGATCTGGTGTTTTATTCCGGGCCACCACGCATTGTCGAAAGCCCCCTCGATGTCGAGGGAGACGACTCCGACGATGCGTTTTTGCCCGACGTGATCTCTTATGAGCTGTACAGCGTCATACAAAGCGTCCTCGGTGCTGCGCTGCGGCATAAAGCCATATTGGCGCAGGCTCAGTCCTCCGCCCACCCCGAGCTGCCAGAGAAGCCTCCCGGCCATCATCTTCTCCAGGATCTTCCCCAGGACTGACAGGAGCCCGATCGGCCTGTACGATTTCGGCTGCGAGTAGTCATCTCTGTTGGGCTTTGGCAGGATTTTGACTACCGCAGCCTTCCAGTCCTTAGGGAAGTATCCCAGAGAAAGGCAGGCGTTCATCAGGGC
>CAMZJW010000054.1:70000-94319 GCA_947310995.1 Yponomeuta cagnagella | reverse complement strand
AATTAATTTAAAATGTCTTGTAACGGCTGAAGTAGCCCTTTCACCTTTACAGTTTCCAGCAACATATTCAGTCTGGGTGTATTTCTGTGTTTGTCACCTCCTTGCCTGGTTACCCTATGGTACCATCATATTTTTCCAATGCATAGAGTTATGATAAAGAGTTATGATAAATTGACATTTATTTCTTTTATTTTTTATGTATAAAATATCAATAAAATTATAGGATATACTCCCACTCAAACCACATAGTTTGTTTCGATGGTTTAGCTGCTACGGGCTAGGAGATACACGAGCTTGAAAAAAAAAATGTTTCAAAAACACATTTTTGAGAGTATCTCTGTGACAGTTCAAGATAGAGGGCTGAAAGTTGGGGTGACTACTAGTAAAGTTATGAGGGAACAAACAATTGACATTCACCAATTTAACTATTCCTCACAGGGACCACACGTCCTTCCTTAGCCTGCTAGACCCTACAACTTGTAGCGCCATCTAGCGGTGAAAAGCAATATTAATATATTCTTATAAATTTCGTATGCAGTACATATAATTTTATTATTTACCAATTGGATATTTTTTTTTTTTTTTTTTTTTTTTTTTTTTTTTTTTTTTTTTTTTTTTTTTTTTTTTTTTTTTTTTTTTTTTTTTTTTTTTTTTTTTTTTTTTTTTTTTTTTTTTTTGATTTGGCTCGGAGCCCTGGGAATGTCTGACAACGCGGCGTCCAACGGAATAAAACTGGTCACGTCGGGGAGATCCTAATGACAATCACCGCCTAACAACACTTCAAAGCTAGATGGCGTTGTTACTTCCTACATGGCGGTATGGTTGTGACTACATCGAAATTATAAAAAAATTTTGTAGTCATTCTTACGACTTCGTCGAGGTTAGGTTAGGTTAGGTTAGGTTAGGTTAGGTTAGGTTAGGTTAGGTTAGGTTAGGTTAGGTTAGGTTAGGTTAGGTTAGGTTAGGTTAGGTTAGGTTAGGTTAGGTTAGGTTAGGTTAGGTTAGGTTAGGTTAGGTTAGGTTAGGTTAGGTTAGGTTAGGTTAGGTTAGGTTAGGTTAGGTTAGGTTAGGTTAGGTTAGGTTAGGTTAGGTTAGGTTAGGTTAGGTTAGGTTAGGTTAGGTTAGGTTAGGTTAGGTTAGGTTAGGTTAGGTTAGGTTAGGTTAGGTTAGGTTAGGTTAGGTTAGGTTAGGTTAGGTTAGGTTAGGTTAGGTTAGGTTAGGTTAGGTTAGGTTAGGTTAGGTTAGGTTAGGTTAGGTTAGGTTAGGTTAGGTTAGGTTAGGTTAGGTTAGGTTAGGTTAGGTTAGGTTAGGTTAGGTTAGGTTAGGTTAGGTTAGGTTAGGTTAGGTTAGGTTAGGTTAGGTTAGGTTAGGTTAGGTTAGGTTAGGTTAGGTTAGGTTAGGTTAGGTTAGGTTAGGTTAGGTTAGGTTAGGTTAGGTTAGGTTAGGTTAGGTTAGGTTAGGTTAGGTTAGGTTAGGTTAGGTTAGGTTAGGTTAGGTTAGGTTAGGTTAGGTTAGGTTAGGTTAGGTTAGGTTAGGTTAGGTTAGGTTAGGTTAGGTTAGGTTAGGTTAGGTTAGGTTAGGTTAGGTTAGGTTAGGTTAGGTTAGGTTAGGTTAGGTTAGGTTAGGTTAGGTTAGGTTAGGTTAGGTTAGGTTAGGTTAGGTTAGGTTAGGTTAGGTTAGGTTAGGTTAGGTTAGGTTAGGTTAGGTTAGGTTAGGTTAGGTTAGGTTAGGTTAGGTTAGGTTAGGTTAGGTTAGGTTAGGTTAGGTTAGGTTAGGTTAGGTTAGGTTAGGTTAGGTTAGGTTAGGTTAGGTTAGGTTAGGTTAGGTTAGGTTAGGTTAGGTTAGGTTAGGTTAGGTTAGGTTAGGTTAGGTTAGGTTAGGTTAGGTTAGGTTAGGTTAGGTTAGGTTAGGTTAGGTTAGGTTAGGTTAGGTTAGGTTAGGTTAGGTTAGGTTAGGTTAGGTTAGGTTAGGTTAGGTTAGGTTAGGTTAGGTTAGGTTAGGTTAGGTTAGGTTAGGTTAGGTTAGGTTAGGTTAGGTTAGGTTAGGTTAGGTTAGGTTAGGTTAGGTTAGGTTAGGTTAGGTTAGGTTAGGTTAGGTTAGGTTAGGTTAGGTTAGGTTAGGTTAGGTTAGGTTAGGTTAGGTTAGGTTAGGTTAGGTTAGGTTAGGTTAGGTTAGGTTAGGTTAGGTTAGGTTAGGTTAGGTTAGGTTAGGTTAGGTTAGGTTAGGTTAGGTTAGGTTAGGTTAGGTTAGGTTAGGTTAGGTTAGGTTAGGTTAGGTTAGGTTAGGTTAGGTTAGGTTAGGTTAGGTTAGGTTAGGTTAGGTTAGGTTAGGTTAGGTTAGGTTAGGTTAGGTTAGGTTAGGTTAGGTTAGGTTAGGTTAGGTTAGGTTAGGTTAGGTTAGGTTAGGTTAGGTTAGGTTAGGTTAGGTTAGGTTAGGTTAGGTTAGGTTAGGTTAGGTTAGGTTAGGTTAGGTTGGGGTGCGATGCCAGATAACCTCCTCGTTTGCCCGCGCTGCTGCCGTTCCACTTGATATCGGGGATCCGGTGGAAAGGCAGTGGCAAGGGCCGGTGCACCCTGGGCGTTGGTCAGTAACTTCTCTTAGGAGATCTTGCTGGCCAACGGCGAATAATCTGGCACAGAGGGTCGTCTGGGTCCTGACCTGTCAGGCCCCAGACGGGGCGCACACCCACTCTGAGTGGGTGTGCGCGACGAGGGACTCCCGTTGCCACTGGCAACGGGATTGGGGGACCTCCCGCGGGGAGGAAGTGGGGACGCCCGTCGCCACGGGTGCCGCTCGGAGGACACGGTTAACCCAGCGCACTAGAGGAAACGGTAAGCCGTTGGGCCGTGTATGGAGCGGCGCCCGTGGCAGACGGGATTTCGAGGGCCTTCTTGCGCCGAGGTGAGGTAGCGGGAGGCTGCGGCCGAACGCGCCTCGGCGCCAGAGGAGGGGGACCGAAGGCGCCCGCCGCCGCGGAGTCGCGCGGAGGACACGGTCCAGTGCACCAGAGGGGTGCTATGCTGGGCCGTGGACGAAGCTGCACCCATGGCGGTCGGGTTATTGACATCGTGTCCATGACACATGTCCGCCCCGGCCCCTTAAGTCTGGATCCTGACTTGTCAGGCCAGACAGGTTATGAGGGAAACCTCATCCGGAGGGTAGGGACCGAAGGCACCCGAGTGAGAGACGGGTCATATTGACATTGTGTCCTAGACACGTGTCCGCCTCGGTCCCTAAAGGGACCAGCGGTTGGTCCCACAGAGGGTTCGGCGTAAGCCGTGATTGCCGGGGGGGCACACTGGTAGAATGCTCAGCGATCCCAGGGTGCCCCCACACCAAACCGGCCCAGAGGGAACCGCCGGAGTGGAGTTTAGTGGGTAGGGCCAGGCTCTCGATTTCCCTCTTTCTTGTAAAGAGGGATGAGAGCGGCGAGTCCCACATACCCCCTGGAGTTTTATCCCAGGGGGATGCGTAAATGCATTCTCCACTTCGTCAAAAAAAAAAAAAAAAAAAAAAAAAAAGGTTAGGTTAGGTTAGGTTAGGTTAGGTTAGGTTAGGTTAGGTTAGGTTAGGTTAGGTTAGGTTAGGTTAGGTTAGGTTAGGTTAGGTTAGGTTTTTTTTTTTTTTTTTTTTTTTTTTTTTTTTTTTTTTTTTTTTTTTTTTTTTGAGAAATCGTTTTGATTTGACTGTTTCTTCGGAGCTATTGGATTACTTCCTAGGAAACAGCTTTTGGTTTTGTATGGTGTTGAATTTGTGGGTTTGTATGGAGAGGATGATTGCTTTATTTGTTAAAGTTTTTCAGCTCTGATACTATATGAGTGATCAGGCTGTGAAAGCTGTTGGTGGTGTCCTCTTTCTGAATGATTTGGTTTAGGGTAAAAGGTTGGATATTATGTATGTTGGAGGTTATTAAGTGGTCTTGGCGTTTGGCGGCAAATCGGGGGCACAATTCAATGAGGTGTTTGAGGGTTTGAGGTGTTGAATTGTCACAGGGACATTTATCGTTTTCTACGATGTGAAATCGGTGAAGGTATTCTTTGTGAAAGCCGTGATTTGTTAAGAACTGTGTGATTGCAAATCTTGGTGGAACTATTGAGAGGTATGTTTGTAGGTCGGAATAGGATGGAAGGAGTGTCTTTGTGTGTATGCAAGCGGTGGGGTTGTTATACAGTTTTTCTGATTCAGCAATACAGTTTTGTTTATTCCAGTATTTGATGTAGCTGATTGGGGTTTGTATGTGTTCTGGCGTCTTATGAGCATTAGCGGCTAGTTTTGCGGCAGCATCTGCCATTTCGTTGCCTTCGAATCCTGCGTGGGCCTTGATCCACGCGAACTCGACCACTAGCCCGGATGTTCGAGCCTGCAAGAGGTTTTTGTGGGTGCGTACCGCGAAACTGTTGGTACTGTACGTGTTTGCTAACTCCATGAGAGCGGACTTGCTATCAGAAATAATGATGGTATGTGGAGGGTTGTTTTGGATGATGTATTCGCTGGACTTTTCTATTGCTAGCATTTCTGCCTGGAAGACCGAGCAGCTGTCATGAAGCTTGAACTTTCTTACAGCCCCTCGGTCTCCCTGGGAATTCTGCACTACGAAGGCAGCTCCGACTCGGCCGTCGTGCCGACTGCCGTCCGTGTATATACGTAGTGAGTTATTGTTAAGGATACGCTCAAGGTCAGAGGTGGAGTGGATCTCGGAGCACTCAATGCCTCGTCTAAGGGCGGGGTGTATGAGTTCAGATGGTGGTGTCGGAATCTCGATGGGGACATCAGTGGGTAGCATCGAGGAAGTACCCAGGAGTTTAGAAGCCTCAATATCTCCGACAGCGGCCACCTTCGCCGGAAGAGGGGTAAGTTGTGCCAGGGATATGGATGCTGCGGTGCTCAGGGTGCGGAACCCCTGAACCATCTTTATGGCAAAGAGTCGTTGCATGGAAAGTAGCCGCTGTTGGACGTGTTGAAATTTGATGGCACTGGACCAAATGCCGGCGCCATAACAGACGATGGGTTCTATCACGTGAGTGTATATTGTCCGGACATTGTCCGGATGTACACCCCACGTGGGTCGGACAAAGATGGTCAGACGGTTGTAAAGTTTTTGAGCCTTGTCAATGACGTATGTTGCGTGCGGGATGAAGGTGAGTCGTCTGTCGATTATTATTCCTAGATACTTTATTTGGTTTACGAATTGTAGAGGCTGGTTATGAACGAATATCCTGCAGCGGGCAGCGCGTTGAGTGAATGCTATTGCCTGGGTCTTGTCCGGGCCAAATTCGAGCTTAACTCCTTGGCCCCAGGTAATAATAGCATTCAGTGCCGAGTTGATGATGTGTTGGAGGGATATGATGTCTCTGGCGTGTGCGATCAATAGCACATCGTCAGCGTATGCCTGAAGGCGGCACCCGGCTGGCATCGGCATGGTCAAGAGTTCGTCCAATATTAGGTTCCAGAGTAATGGGCCGGTGACCGAGCCCTGCACACACCCCCTGGACATAAATTTCCTAACTTTGCAGTCGGCGAAATTAATTTGTACTTCTCGGTCTTGAACATAATTCAGCAAGAGGCGATAAATGTTACTGGGGCAGTCGGCGTCTCGGAGCCTAGCGAAGATGGCCGGCCACCAGGCGCGGTCAAAGGCAGCCTTAATGTCCAGCGAGACGCCGATCACCTGTTCACCTTGGGACTTTGCGAATTTGATTGTGTTCAGGGCCTCGTTGATGGCCATGACAGTGGACTTTTGACATTTAAATCCAAATTGGTTCGGAGAGGTGTTGTGCGTTGTTTCGAGATGGTGGGTGAGTCGGTTCACAATCAGCCGCTCCAAAAGCTTGCCGTACACATTCAGCAGTCCAATGGGCCGAAAGCTGGACAATTGGTCATGATTGGATTTGTTGTGTTTAGGGATAATTTTAGCTGTAGCAGTCTTCCAGCTCTTGGGAAAGTACTGGAGCCGGAGACTGCAATTCATGATTCCCAATACGATGTCTGGGAACCACAGAGCGACACGGAGACATATATCAGCAGTGAGATGGTCTAATCCAGGGGCTCGCTTGTGGTTCATCCCTTTTAAGTTTTCTGTGACTTCGTTCAAGGTGAAGGCGGGTTCGGACGGCGTGTCAATTGGTAAGTCCATATTGGCACGTAGTCCAGCCTGTTTCCCTGGAGAGTCTTGCGTGTCATCTGGATAGAAGTGGTTTAATAGAGCTTGCGCAGTGTCCTTGGTGTCCGTCGTGTAAGTTCCGTCTTGTAGGCGGAGGGTGGCAGGTGCCTGAGCGAGGGGTCGGGACTTGATGATTCGGTTCGTGACAGACCACACATCCTCTTTCTTCTGGCGGCTACAGAATTCGCGGAAATGTTCCGTGGAGGCTGCACAGAAGGCTGTAGAGTATTCGTGTTTTAGTCTGTCACGTTCCGCAATCAGGTCGTCGAGGGGTTGGTGACGACGAGCGGCCCTGCTCAGGTGATGGTGGTTCCTAATAACAGCTCGTTTGAGTTCACCAAGGTGTTCACTCCACCAAGGCGCGCGAGAAGGTGGGCCGGTTGAGCGAGGTAGAATTTGGTCGCAGGCGAGCTGGATGGCATCTGTGAATCGATCTACGTAATGATTGAGCTGATTAGGATCAAATGTTTGGAAATCGGAATCCGGTGGAAGATGTTGTCTAACAATGGTGCTAAATTGTTCTTGGATTTCATCCCATTTGACGTGTGCCGTGCTATATTTGAAGGTGGATAATTTAATTTTCTTGGTAAAGGGGGTGGGTCCTAGGTGCAGTTTAAACGTGATGGAATTGTGCTGGGTTGATGGGCAGACTGAGATGTCTACTGTCCAGTCAGTGATTGTGATATTATGAGGATTACTTATAAGTGTCAAGTCAATAATGGAGTTACGTGGACGTCCATGGGTGATGGTCTCAAATGAAATGTCGGTGTGCTGCCGAGATTACAGATCTGCAGATTATGTACAGTGATGAGGTCGTGAATCAGATTTCCGCGGTGATTATTTTCGGAGGAGCCCCAGGCAGTGTGCCACCCGTTAAAGTCTCCGCATATAAGGTGTGGGGACCCTGGTGTGCGCTGGAGAAAGTGATCGAGCTTCCTAATAGTGTTGGCGTCGTCGGTGCGAGGGGTGACATAGATGGAGATGAGGTAAAGTTTTATTCCTGTCTTACTTTTGAGTTGTACAATGGTGAGATTGGAGTCGGAATACTCAGAAAGTCCGAGAGAGCTATAAGATTTATCTTTTATGAGTATGGCAGATTTAACAGGTGGTGATGAACAAAACTGGTGGGTGGTGTAGCCGGGAATAGGTTTTAGTAAATTAATATTAGAGGTGTAGGGTTCTGTGATAAAGATAAGGTCGTGTTCAGAATTATCTAAATGTATTGTTAGCTCATGTAGAGCGTTTCTGCTTTTATCAAGATTAACTTGAGTGCAAAGAAGGGTATGATTGCGAGGTTGGTTAGCTGTTAATGATTGTGATCTATATGCCATAATCAGTGCGTGAGCGTATCTTTTCAATCATTTGCGACTTTCGAGAACAATTTTGGGAGGTGGCACTATGGTTAGTCTTGATTTTTGAGTTGGTGGTCTTGGCGTGTTGGGTGCAATTATGACACTGGGCCTTACTAGAGTCATCTTTGTTGGGACAGGTCTTATACTCGTGCCCAGGGGCTGCGCAGTGGGAGCAGATGGTAGTTCCCTGCGTGCATCGGGCTTTGGTGTGCCCAAACTGCAGGCACTGGTAGCACTGCAGCAAGGGCACATATTCTTCTGCGTGCACGCGCTGATGGTCGAGGTTTACCTTGACCATATCGGTGACCGCACGCCAGACAGTTGGGGTTGTCATGAAGACAGCGTTATACAGCGCCTGGTTGCGGTTAGCGCGTTTGAAGCGAAACACGAGGTCTTCATTTTTGGTGAGTGAGTTGCGGATAGGCTCGTTTTGCCCGATGAGAATTTCTCCGAGATCCTCCGCCGGGATGTCGGCCGGGACGCCCTTCACAATGAACATAGGGCGCAGGCATTTCGATGCCTCGGCCTGGACCGGGCAGTCGGGCTTGTTAATCTTGGCGAGTGTCTGCTCGCGATGTTGGACAGTGTCAAACTCTACTCGTAGTTTGTTGTTTGACACGAACTTTACGCTCGCGGGCGCAAAGTTCGTGTCACGGAAGGAGATGCTGTTCTTGAATGTTTTCAAGGTCTCGGCAGAACTGAGCACCTTGTGTTTGGATTCCACAATTATTGCAGGGCGTGTCTTAGGTGGGGTGGAGGGCGTCTTTTTAGGTGCCTTTTGGGCGCGGACAATATCGGCAAAGGATGAAGACATGGCGGCGGCGGCAGCGGCGGCGGGCATGGGGGTAAGTATGGGGGTGGTTGCAGGAAATTTAAGCTGGGATAACTCTTCGCGGACCACCTTGCGGACGGCCTCGGCGGTGGCAGACAGATCAGCGGGAGCAGCGGCGGGTGCAGAGTCAGGATTAGAGGTAAGTAGGTCTTTAATCTCTTTGGTGTTGTTTAAAATCACTGACTTGCATGCCTTCTTTATATTTCCAGCCTCCTTCGCGGCGGCGTCTATGCCGGAGAGGAGCTGTAGTATCCTAGCGGTGATAGGATTGGGCGTGGAGGGAGCAGGAGACGGGAGTTGGGTGGAAGCCCGCGTGAAAGAGGGCATCAGGTCCCTAGAAATGGAGATAGAGGGCGTGGGGGACCCGTAGATGGGCGACCGGAAGTCCCCTTCGTCCTGACTGTCACCTAGGAGGGGGGGCGCCGTGCCGGGGGGGTCCAAAACGTTGCTCGTCATTAGACAAGAGGTCGACCCAACCGGCGACCTCAGCATCCTCACAAAAAAGTTTTAGCGGCCAAAAATGTCTTTTTCCTCCCACAAAAAATACCTCGTGGTAAAGGTATCGACCAAGGGTCGGTGGGGCGGGGCGGCGGGGTGGGTGGCGGGCAAAAATCGGGGGTGTCCCGCTATGTCAGCGGTGGTGTTTTATATGAGAACGGGTGAGTTTCGGAAAAGCTATGGAGGAAAAATTTTGAAAAATGAGGAAAATTATGTGTTTTTATTTAATTACTCGAAAAATACTGAATCTAATCTTATTCTGTTTTCAGGGGCGGATAGCTGGGAGCGAGACGCTTTCAAGAAGGTGCGGCACGAGCAGGTAGGTGAAATTTTCAGAATTAGTTTTTCGGTGGTTAGGTTAGGTTAGGTTAGGTTAGGTTAGGTTAGGTTAGGTTAGGTTAGGTTAGGTTAGGTTAGGTTAGGTTAGGTTAGGTTAGGTTAGGTTAGGTTAGGTTAGGTTAGGTTAGGTTAGGTTAGGTTAGGTTAGGTTAGGTTAGGTTAGGTTAGGTTAGGTTAGGTTAGGTTAGGTTAGGTTAGGTTAGGTTAGGTTAGGTTAGGTTAGGTTAGGTTAGGTTAGGTTAGGTTAGGTTAGGTTAGGTTAGGTTAGGTTAGGTTAGGTTAGGTTAGGTTAGGTTAGGTTAGGTTAGGTTAGGTTAGGTTAGGTTAGGTTAGGTTAGGTTAGGTTAGGTTAGGTTAGGTTAGGTTAGGTTAGGTTAGGTTAGGTTAGGTTAGGTTAGGTTAGGTTAGGTTAGGTTAGGTTAGGTTAGGTTAGGTTAGGTTAGGTTAGGTTAGGTTAGGTTAGGTTAGGTTAGGTTAGGTTAGGTTAGGTTAGGTTAGGTTAGGTTAGGTTAGGTTAGGTTAGGTTAGGTTAGGTTAGGTTAGGTTAGGTTAGGTTAGGTTAGGTTAGGTTAGGTTAGGTTAGGTTAGGTTAGGTTAGGTTAGGTTAGGTTAGGTTAGGTTAGGTTAGGTTAGGTTAGGTTAGGTTAGGTTAGGTTAGGTTAGGTTAGGTTAGGTTAGGTTAGGTTAGGTTGGGAGTTTTTGAAAATTATTTTGATTGGAGAAATTATTTGGGTGTTTAATTGTTTTTGCAGAGTTACGTAGGGTTTCTCGTAGGTTAAAATTATTTCTCCTACACCGTCTGTTGTGGGCAAGGCCCTTGACTGGTCTATGGACTCCGACGAGATCTCCGACCCTGGCGGAGGGGAGTTGCCGCGGCCGGTCTCGTCGGTTTCCCCAATCCTGTCGGGGGTAGGGGCCCAATCCCGGGAGAGCCCAGTTGTCAGGTCGGAGTCGGAGTCTGCCGATGCGAAGACGCGGAAGAGACCAATGCCGGAAAGTTCGAAGTTCTTTGTGGGCCCTTCCATCTCGGACTCTGAATCCGACCTGCCGCTGGTGGAGGTGCAACCACCGAAGGTCCCACGTGCCCGTAGAGGTAGAGGGTACTACCACAGTGTGGGTCTGTCCCAAGCTCGACGCGAGCTCCATGCCGTAGATCTGGCGGACTCGGAGCAGGACTCGACTCTCACTGAGGGGGAAGAAAACGTGGGAAAGGCTTCCAGGGCCACAAAAGGGGGGAAGTCGCCAGAGCTCACGACGGAGGCTCTGATTGAGCGAGCGGAAGAGGACGCGGGTCGGCTGGTGAACGTGTCGAACGTGTCAAAAAACCTGAAAGGCACGCTCGTCAAAGAGCTCCGCGAGGCTTCGAGCTCCATGATGTCCACCGTCCGAGCTCTGGCGTCTAGGTCCTCGAACGAGGAAGTGAGGAGACTTCAGGCGGATAATAAGCGCCTGAAGGGCCAGCTGGCGGCTCTGCAAGAAGAGGTGGTAGCTCTGAGACGGGCATTCTCGGAGCGGAGCGCCCGTCGTAGGAGCCCAGTTGCAGCCGAGGCGGTGAACCCTCAGGGGTCGGAAGGTCTCTCCAGGGCGGAGTTTGCGGAGGTGATCGACCGGCTTCAGAGGGAGCTCTCCGACCAATTCAGTCGCATACTGGGGGCCCGCCTGGAGGGTCTCGAGGTAGACGGCCGGCTGCTCCCTGCGCAGTCCCACCGGCCGCCGCTGAGGGCAGATGCCAAGGGGATAGAGAGGGAGAAGGGAACCCACTCTCAAGTGGCGGTACCTACCACCCTCACCCCGCCCGCAAACTTGCCGAAGGAGGCGAGGCAGAAGAAGGCCAAGCAGGCCCCAGCTGCCTCGGCGAAACGGGCCTCGCAGCAGTTCGCGGGCACGTCACGCGAGGAGCAGCCGGTCGTCCTTGAGGAGTGGACGAAGGTGGTGAAGAAGTCAGGGAAGAGGGTCGCACCGGCGCCTGAGGCTGTCAAGGCTAAGCCTCAAAAGCCCAAGGTGCCCAAGCCGCCCAAGACCCTGGCGGTGGTGTTGACCCTCAACCCGGAGGCTGTGGCGAAAGGCGCCACCTACAAGGACGCCATCGCCAAAGCGAAGGCGTCGGTGAACCTAGGGGAACTGGGCATCGGGCCGGCGAAGTTCCGGACAGGGATGACGGGGGCGCGAATCATCGAGCTCCCCAAGGAGACGACAGCCTCCCAGGCTGACACCCTGGCGTCCAGAATTGGAGAAGCGCTGGGAGAGGCTGCCAAAGTCACCCGTCCGACTAAGATGGGTAGCATCCGGGTGGTGGGGCTCGATGACTCCGTCACAGAGGAGGAGATCCGCTCTGCCATAGCAGAAAAAGCGGGATGCCCACCGGAGGGGATAAGGGTAGGGAAAATCACAGTGGGACTCAGGGGAGTGGGCTCCACGATCGTCTCATGCCCCGCCGAGTCTATCGCCAAGCTGGCCGAGGCTGGGCGGATTTGCGTGGGCTGGAGCTCAGCCTCTATCCAGGTGATGGAGCAACGCCCAATGCGGTGCCACCGTTGCATGGAGATCGGCCACCTCCAGGCGCTGTGCCCCTCGAAAAAGGACCGCAGCGGTCTGTGCTACCGTTGTGGCCAGGAGGGTCACATGGCGTCGGGATGCACAGCCGCACCCAACTGCGCGGTGTGCACCGACCGAGGGCTACCGGCGGGGCACCGCATGGGCGGTCCAACCTGCAACCCCCCTCCGGTCAAGGGCCGCCCCATGCAAGGAGGTGCCGCCCCCCGTCCCACGGCTACACCGGCCGCCCCTGCAGTGACGCCTATGGAAACCGCCAATGGCAGTTAGGCCCATAGGCAAAATACTGCAGGGGAATATGAACCGCTCGGCTGCTGCCCAGGACCTTCTGTGTCAGTCAGCGGCCGAGTGGAACATAGACCTGGCAATCGTCGCGGAGCCGTACGTTGTTCCATCGTCCCCTAAGTGGGTGGGGGCGGCTGACGGCCTCGCGGCGATAATGGTGACCGGTGTGGCCCCTCCTCTCGTGCTGGTGGAGAGAGGGACTGGGTACGTGGCGGCACAATGGGGAGGAATGGTGGTAGTGGCCACATACTTCTCCCCGAACGGCAGTCGGGTCGACTTTGAGCGTCTCCTGGCTGCCGTAGAGGGAGTGGCACGTCGAGCGGCCCCCAGGTCGGTGCTAGTGGCGGGGGACCTTAACGCAAAATCCACGGCCTGGGGGTCCCCCGCCCCGAACGTCAGGGGAGGTATCCTGGAGTCCTGGGTTTTGTCCCTGGGACTCCAGGTACTCAATAGAGGCACCGTCCCTACCTGCTCCCGTTGGCAGGGCACGTCCATAGTAGACGTGTCCTTCGCCACTCCGGCACTCGCGGCCCGCACCAGCAACTGGCGGGTGATGGAGGAAGTGGAGACCCTATCGGACCACTTGTACATCCGATACGAGGTCTCCACGGTGTCCTCCGGAGCCCCTCTGCCGCCGAGTCACGTGGCGGGCGCCTCGCCCTTCCCAAGATGGAGGCTTGCACTCCTCCGAGCGGACGTGGCGGAGGAGGCAGCGATGGTGAGGGACTGGGCTGAGGCGCCAGTAGCCATCGCAGGGGATGCCGACGGCATGGCGGACCTGTTTGCGGACGACCTGCAGGTTGTCTGCGACGCCGCCATGCCGAGGGCGCGGGCCGGAGCACACAACAGGGGGCAGGTATACTGGTGGACGCCCGAGCTTTCGGGGCTGCGCGCCACCAGTTTGGAGGCCAGGCGCGCATACCAGCGCTGCCGCAGGCGCACCACGAGGGTGCCCGGCGAGGAGGAAACCCTCCGGCGGGCCTACTCCGAGGCGCACCAGGCCTTGCGGATAGCTATCTGCGAGGCCAAGAACGATGCCTGGGAGCAGTTCCTGGGCATCCTTAACCGGGACCCCTGGGGAAGGCCCTATAGGTCGGTAAGGGGAAAGTTCGCCTCGCCGGCCCCTCCGACGTCCAGCATGGAGCCGGGGTTGCTGCAGAGGGTCCTGGGGACTCTGTTCCCGAACCCTGGGCCCTTTGCGCCCCCACACATGCCGCCCCCATGCATGCCGCCCCACGAACTCGTTTCGGGGGAGCGGGACGACGGCCCTCCGGTAATGGACTCGGAGCTCGAGCTGGTCCTGGAACGGCTGCGGCGCAAAAAGGGTGCGCCGGGGCCGGACGGGGTGCCAGCCAGGGCCCTGGCTATAGCTCTGGGTCCCCTGGAGGGCCGGTTCCGCGCGTTGCTGGACGCCTGCATCGCGACGGCTCGCTTCCCCAGGCGATGGAGGGTTGGGCGGCTGTGCCTGCTGCGTAAGGAGAGCCGACCAGCAGACTCTCCGGCGGGCTACAGGCCGATAGTGTTGCTCGATGAGGCGGCGAAGGCTTTTGAGAAGATTCTCGCCTCCCGCGTCATCGAGCACCTAGAGGGCTCCGGGCCGGACCTGGCCGAATGCCAATATGGCTTTCGGGCGGGCCGATCCACGATGGACGCGGTAGGGCGCCTCAAGAGGTGGACTGAGGCGGCCACGGCTAGGGGGGATGTGGCGATCGCGGTGTCCCTAGACATCGCGAACGCCTTTAACTCCATCCCCCACGAATGCATAGAGGAGGCACTAAAATTTCACAGAGTGCCTCCCTACCTCCGCGCTCTGGTCGGTAACTACCTGCGGGACAGGGTGGTCCTGTACGGGAGCGCGGAGGGCCGCGTCCAATCGTGGAGCGTGACGGCGGGAGTGCCCCAGGGTTCCGTTTTAGGCCCACTCCTATGGAACCTGGGGTACAACTGGGTCCTGCGAGGTGTGTCGCTGCCGCGAATGGACGTCGTCTGCTACGCGGACGACACTCTGGTCGCGGCGGCGGCTAGAGACTGGGAGGAGGCGGTCCGCCTTGCGTCGGTCGGCACCTCCATGGTCGTCCGGCGCATCCGCCTCCTGGGGCTGGACGTGGCCCTCAGTAAAACGAGGGCCTTGATGTTCCACGCCCCGCGTCGCAGGGCCCCGCCGGGGCTGCGAGTCCGAGTGGAGGGGGTCCAGATACCGGTCGAGGTGCACATGAAGTACCTCGGCCTAACACTGGACTCCCGGTGGAAATTCGACGAGCACTTTCGGCTCCTCGCTCCCCGTCTGTGCAACATCGCGGTCGCCCTTGGGCGTCTGCTCCCCAACGTGGGAGGGCCGGGTGCAACGTGCCGTCGGCTGTATAATGGAGTGATACGGTCGATGGCACTATACGGAGCCCCGGTGTGGGCAGACTGCCTCACCCCCCGCACGCGAGCCCTCCTGCGCCGCCCGCAGAGGACCATTGCGACCCGAACAGTGCGGGCCTACCGCACGGTGAGCCACGGAGCGGCATGCGTCCTCGCGGGCACGCCGCCCTGGGACATTGACGCCTCCGTCCTTGCTCAGGTGTACTGGCACCGGCGCGGGTCTCTAGTGCGAGGTGAGCGTCCCACCCTTGAGGAGGTGGTGCGCGTTAGGACGGAGGCACAGGAAGAGGCCCTGCGCCGGTGGACGGAGGCTCTTGCCAACCCGACTGCAGGCCACCGGACGATCGAAGCAATTCGTCCGGTGCTGGAGGAGTGGCTGGGGCGCCAGTGGGGCACCCTCACCTTCCGACTGGTGCAGGTATTGACCGGACACGGGTGTTTCGGCCACTACCTGCACCGCGTGGCACGTCGGGAGGAGACGCCGCAGTGTCACCACTGCAGCTGCCTCGACGACACGGCCGAGCACACGCTCTTGGTGTGCCCGGCTTGGGAGCAGGAGCGCCGCGAACTTATGGCGGCGCTCGGAATTAACAGCCCCGCATTTACAAGCATGGTCAGAGCCATGCTTGCCAGTGCGGAGGCATGGGAGGCCGCCGCTTCTTTCGCAGAGGCGGTCATCTCGGCGAAGGAGGCGGCGGAGAGGGAGCGGGAAGCAGACGCAGCGGCCCCTCCCCTCCGGCGCAGACGAACGGGCAGGAGAAGGCGGGCAGCCAATGCCAGTCTTCTCCAGCCTTAGGGTGGCCGGCACGCGCCAGTGGCACTGGCGCGTGCACCGCACAGGTCCCCACGTCTGGGGATTGCCTTGGCTTTCCTAGGCAATCCCCCATCGGCGCGGACGCCCGGCTAGTAGCCGGGCAGCCCCGGGGGCGGTCTGGTGAATTTCACAGGCCCCAGACCGCCCTCAACAAGGGCAGGAAGGAAGGCCGAGGAGTTTTAGTGAGTATTCCCAGCGACTAGTCGCTGGGCGAGTCTCACACAAGCCCACTGCCTCGCCCGCAGTGGGTAGTCCGTAAATGGATTTCTCCTCGTAAAAAAAAAAAAAAAAAAAAAGGTTAGGTTAGGTTAGGTTAGGTTAGGTTAGGTTAGGTTAGGTTAGGTTAGGTTAGGTTAGGTTAGGTTAGGTTAGGTTAGGTTAGGTTAGGTTAGGTTAGGTTAGGTTAACAAGCGACGGTGGCTCAAGCGTTAGTGAAGCCGCCTAACGTACGGGCGGTCCCGGGATCGAACTTCGCCTGGCATTTAGTGAACTTTTCATTCCTTTTTGGATATCTTTGGTTTCGGAGTTTAATTGTTTTTGGAAATTCATTTGGAGGTTTTTGATAGTGTCTGGAGTATAGCATACTTAAGTAGGGTTTTCCATAAGTGGGAAAATTCTTTCTCCTACGGCTTCAGTTGTGGGCAGTGCCCTCGACTGGTCTATGGATTCCGACGAGATCTCCGACCCTGGCGGAGGGGAGTTGCCGCGGCCGGTCTCGTCGGTGTCCCCAATCTTGTCGGGGGTAGGGGCCCAATCCCGGGAGAGCCCAGTTGTCGGGTCGGAGTTGGAGTCTGCCGATGTGAGGACGCGGAAGAGACCGATGTCGGAGGGCTCCAAGTTTTTCGCGGACCCTTTCATGTCGGACTCCGATCCTGACCTGCCGCTGGTGGAGGTGCAACCACCGAAGGTCCCACGTGCCCGTAGAGGCAGAGGGTATAACCACAGTGTGGGTCTGTCCCAAGCTCGACGCGAGCTCCACGCCGTAGATCGGGCGGACTCGGAGCAGGACTCGACTCTCACTGAGGGGGAGGAAAACCCGGGAAAGGCATCTAGGGCCACAAAAGGAGGGAAGTCGCCGGAACTCACGACGGAGGCTCTGATTGAGCGAGCAGAAGAGGACGCGGACAGGCTGGAGAACGTGTCGAGCAAATCTAAGAATTTGAAAGGCACGTTCGTCAAAGAAATCCGCGAGGCTTCGAGCTCCATGTTGCACACCGTCCGAGCTCTGGCGGCTAGGTCATCCAACGAGGAAGTCAAGAGACTTCAGGCGGACAATAAACGCCTGAAGGGCCAGCTGGCGGCTCTTCAAGAAGAGGTGGTAGCTCTGAGACGGGCATTCTCGGAGCGGAGTGTCCGTCGTAAGAGCCCAGTTGCTGCCGAGGCGGTGAACCCTCAGGGGTCGGAAGGTCTCTCCAGGGCGGAGTTTACGGAGGTGATCGACCGGCTCCAGAGGGAGCTCTCTGACCAATTCGGGCGCATATTGGCGGCCCGCCTAGAGGGTCTCGAGGTGGACGGCCGGCTGCTCCCTGCGCAGTCCCGCCGACCGCCGCTGAGGGCGGACGCCAAGGGGATGGAGAGGGAGAGGGGAACCCACTCTCAAGTGGTGCTACCCACTACCCTTATCCCGCCCGCAAACCTGCCGAAGGAGGCGAGGCAGAAGAATGCCAAGCAGGCCCCAGCTGCCTCGGCGGGACGGGCCTCGCAGCAGTTCGCGGGCACGTCTCGCGAGGAGCAGCCGGTCGTCCTTGATGAGTGGACGAAGGTGGTGAAGAAGTCAGGGAAGAGGGTCGCACCGGCGCCTGAGGCTGTCAAGGCTAAGCCCCAAAAGCCCAAGGTGCCCAAGCCGCCCAAGACCCTGGCGGTGGTGTTGACCCTCAACCCGGAGGCTGTGGCGAAAGGCGCCACCTACAAGGACGCCATCGCCAAAGCGAAGGCGTCGGTAAACCTTGGGGAACTGGGCATCGGGCCAGCGAAGTTCCGGACAGGGATGACAGGGGCGCGAATCATCGAGCTCCCCAAGGAGACGACAGCCTCCCAGGCTGACACCCTGGCGTCCAGAATTGGAGAAGCGCTGGGAGAGGCTGCCAAAGTCACCCGTCCGACTAAGATGGGTAGCATCCGGGTGGTGGGGCTCGATGACTCCGTCACAGAGGAGGAGATCCGCTCTGCCATAGCAGAAAAAGCGGGATGCCCACCGGAGGGGATAAGGGTAGGCAAAATCACAGTGGGACTCAGGGGAGTGGGCTCCACGATCGTCTCATGCCCCGCCGAGTCCATCGCCAAGCTGGCCGAGGCTGGGCGGATCTGCGTGGGTTGGAGCTCAGCCTCTATCCAGGTGATGGAGCAACGCCCAATGCGGTGCCACCGCTGCATGGAGATCGGCCACCTCCAGGCGCTGTGCCCCTCGAAAAAGGACCGCAGCGGTCTGTGCTACCGTTGTGGCCAGGAGGGTCACATGGCGTCGGGATGCACAGCCGCACCCAACTGCGCGGTGTGCACCGACCGAGGGCTACCGGCGGGGCACCGCATGGGCGGTCCAACCTGCAACCCCCCTCCGGTCAAGGGCCGCCCCATGCAAGGGGGTGCCGCCCCCCGTCCCACGGCTACACCGGCCGCCCCTGCAGTGACACCTATGGAAACCGCCAATGCCAATTAGGCCCATAGGCAAAATACTGCAGGGGAATATGAACCGCTCGGCTGCTGCCCAGGACCTTCTGTGTCAGTCAGCGGCCGAGTGGAACATAGACCTGGCAATCGTCGCGGAGCCGTATGTTGTCCCATCGTCCCCTAAGTGGGTGGGGGCGGCCGACGGCCTCGCGGCGATAATGGTGACTGGTGTGGCCCCTCCTCTGGTGCTACTGGAGGGAGGGACTGGGTACGTGGCGGCACAATGGGGAGGAATGGTGGTGGTGTCCACATATTTCTCCCCGAACGGCAGTCGGGTTGATTTTGAGCGTCTCCTGGCTGCCGTAGAGGGAGTGGCGCGTCGAGCGGCCCCCAGATCGGTGCTAGTGGCGGGGGATCTTAACGCAAAATCCACGGCCTGGGGGTCCCCCGCCCCGAACGTCAGAGGAGGTATCCTGGAGTCCTGGGTTTTGTCACTGGGACTCCAGATCCTCAACAGAGGCACCGTCCCTACCTGCTCCCGGTGGCAGGGCACGTCCATAGTTGACGTGTCCTTCGCCACCCCGAACCTCGCGGCCCGCGCCAGCAACTGGCGGGTGATAGAGGAAGTGGAGACCCTATCGGACCACTTGTACATCCGATATGAGGTCTCCACGGTGCCCCCTGGAGCCCCTCTGCCGCCGAGTCACGTGGCGGGCGCCTCGCCCTTCCCTCGATGGAGGCTTGCACTCCTCCGGGCGGACGTGGCGGAGGAGGCGGCGATGGTGAGGGACTGGGCTGAGGCGCCAGTAGCCATCGCGGGGGATGCCGACGGCATGGCGGACCTGTTTGCGGACGACCTGCAGGTGGTCTGCGACGCCGCCATGCCGAAGGCGCGGGCCGGAGCAAATAACAGGGGGCAGGTGTACTGGTGGACGCCCGAACTGTCGGGGCTGCGCGCCACCAGTTTAGCAGCCAGGCGCGCATATCAGCGCTGCCGCAGGCGCACCACGAGGGTGCCCGGCGAGGAGGAAACCCTCCGGCGGGCCTACTCTGAGGCACACCAGGCCTTGCGAGTGGCCATCTGCGAGGCCAAGAGCGATGCCTGGGAGCAGTTCCTGGGCATCCTCAACCGGGACCCCTGGGGAAGGCCCTACAGGACGGTTAGAGGAAAATTCTCCTCGCCGGCCCCTTCGACGTCCAGCATGGAGCCGGGATTGCTGCAGAGGGTCCTGGGGACTCTGTTCCCGAACCCAGGGCCCTTTGCGCCCCCACACATGCCACCCCCATGCATGCCGCCCCACGAACTCGCTTCGGGGGAGCGGGCTGACGGTCCTCCAGTAATGGACTCGGAGTTCGAGCTGGTCCTGGAACGGCTTCGGCGCAAAAAGGGAGCGCCGGGGCCGGACGGGGTGCCAGCCAGGGCCCTGGCTATAGCTCTGGGTCCCCTGGAGGGCCGGTTCCGCGCGTTGCTGGACGCCTGCATCGCGACGGCCCGCTTCCCCAGGCGATGGAGGGTTGGGCGGCTGTGTCTGCTCCGAAAGGAGAGCCGCCCAGCAGACTCTCCGGCAGGCTACAGGCCGATAGTGTTGCTCGATGAGGCGGCGAAGGCTTTTGAGAAGATTCTCGCCTCCCGCGTCATCGAGCACCTAGAGGGCTCCGGGCCGGACCTGGCTGAATGCCAATACGGCTTTCGGGCGGGCCGGTCAACGATGGACGCGGTAGGGCGCCTCAAGAGGTGGACTGAGGCGGCTACGGCTAGGGGGGATGTGGCGATCGCGGTGTCCCTAGACATCGCGAACGCGTTCAACTCCATCCCCCACGAATGCATAGAGGAGGCACTAAGATTTCACAGAGTGCCTCCCTACCTCCGCGCTCTGATCAGTGACTACCTGCGAGACAGGATGGTCCTGTACGAGAGCGCGGAGGGCCGCGTCCAGTCGTGGAGTGTGACGGCGGGAGTGCCCCAGGGTTCCGTTTTAGGCCCACTCCTATGGAACCTGGGGTACAACTGGGTCCTGCGTGGTGTGTCGCTGCCGCGAATGGATGTCGTCTGCTACGCGGACGACACTCTGGTCGCGGCGGCGGCTAGAGACTGGGAGGAGGCGGTCCACCTTGCGTCGGTCGGCACCTCCATGGTCGTCCGGCGCATCCGCCTCCTGGGGCTGGACGTGGCCCTCAGCAAAACGAGGGCCATGATGTTCCACCCCCCACGACGCAGGGCCCCGCCGGGGCTGCGAGTCCGGGTGGAGGGGGTCCAGATACCGGTCGAGGTGCACATGAGGTACCTCGGCCTAACTCTGGACTCCCGGTGGAGGTTCGAGGTGCACTTCCGGCTCCTCGCTCCTCGCCTGTGCGCCATCGCAGTCGCCCTTGGGCGTCTGCTCCCCAACGTGGGTGGACCGGGTGCAACGTGCCGTCGGCTGTACAACGGGGTGATACGGTCGATGGCACTATATGGAGCCCCGGTGTGGGCAGACTGCCTCACCCCCCACACGCGAGCCCTCCTGCGTCGTCCTCAGAGGACGATTGCGACCCGCACAGTGCGGGCCTACCGCACGGTGAGCCACGGAGCGGCGTGTGTCCTCGCGGGAACGCCGCCCTGGGACATCGAAGCCTCCGTCCTTGCACAGGTGTACTGGCACCGGCGCGGGTCTCTGTTGCGAGGCGAGCGTCCCACCCTGGAGGAGGTGGTGCGCGTAAGGGAGGAGGCACAGGAGGAGGCCCTGCGCCGGTGGACAGAGGCTCTGGCCAGCCCGACTGCAGGCCACCGGACGATTGATGCCATTCGTCCGGTGCTGGAGGAGTGGTTGGGGCGCCAGTGGGGCACCCTCACCTTCCGACTGGTGCAGGTGTTGACCGGACATGGATGTTTCGGCCACTACCTGCACCGCGTGGCACGTCGGGAGGAGACGCCGCGGTGTCACCACTGCGGCTGCCTCGACGACACGGCCGAGCACACGCTCTTGGTGTGCCCGGCTTGGGAGCAGGAGCGCCGCGAACTTATGGCGGCGCTCGGAATTAGCAGCCCCGCATTTACAAGCATGGTCAGAGCCATGCTTGCCAGTGCGGAGGCATGGGAGGCCGCCGCTTCTTTCGCAGAGGCGGTCATCTCGGCGAAGGAGGCGGCGGAGAGGGAGCGGGAAGCAGACGCAGCGGCCCCTCCCCTCCGGCGCAGACGAACGGGCAGGAGAAGGCGGGCAGCCAATGCCAGTCTTCTCCAGCCTTAGGGTGGCCGGCACGCGCCAGTGGCACTGGCGCGTGCACCGCACAGGTCCCCACGTCTGGGGATTGCCTTGGCTTTCCTAGGCAATCCCCCATCGGCGCGGACGCCCGGCTAGTAGCCGGGCAGCCCTGGGAGCGGTCTGGTGAATTTCACAGGCCCCAGACCGCCCTCAACAAGGGCAAGAAGGAAGGCCGAGGAGTTTTAGTGAGTATTCCCAGCGACTAGTCGCTGGGCGAGTCTCACACAAGCCCACTGCCTCGCCCGCAGTGGGTAGTCCGTAAATGGATTTCTCCTCGTAAAAAAAAAAAAAAAAAAAAAAAAAGGTTAGGTTAGGTTAGGTTAGGTTAGGTTAGGTTAGGTTAGGTTAGGTTAGGTTAGGTTAGGTTAGGTTAGGTTAGGTTAGGTTAGGTTAGGTTAGGTTAGGTTAGGTTAGGTTAGGTTAGGTTAGGTTAGGTTAGGTTAGGTTAGGTTAGGTTAGGTTAGGTTAGGTTAGGTTAGGTTAGGTTAGGTTAGGTTAGGTTAGGTTAGGTTAGGTTAGGTTAGGTTAGGTTAGGTTAGGTTAGGTTAGGTTAGGTTAGGTTAGGTTAGGTTAGGTTAGGTTAGGTTAGGTTAGGTTAGGTTAGGTTAGGTTAGGTTAGGTTAGGTTAGGTTAGGTTAGGTTAGGTTAGGTTAGGTTAGGTTAGGTTAGGTTAGGTTAGGTTAGGTTAGGTTAGGTTAGGTTAGGTTAGGTTAGGTTAGGTTAGGTTAGGTTAGGTTAGGTTAGGTTAGGTTAGGTTAGGTTAGGTTAGGTTAGGTTAGGTTAGGTTAGGTTAGGTTAGGTTAGGTTAGGTTAGGTTAGGTTAGGTTAGGTTAGGTTAGGTTAGGTTAGGTTAGGTTAGGTTAGGTTAGGTTAGGTTAGGTTAGGTTAGGTTAGGTTAGGTTAGGTTAGGTTAGGTTAGGTTAGGTTAGGTTAGGTTAGGTTAGGTTAGGTTAGGTTAGGTTAGGTTAGGTTAGGTTAGGTTAGGTTAGGTTAGGTTAGGTTAGGTTAGGTTAGGTTAGGTTAGGTTAGGTTAGGTTAGGTTAGGTTAGGTTAGGTTAGGTTAGGTTAGGTTAGGTTAGGTTAGGTTAGGTTAGGTTAGGTTAGGTTAGGTTAGGTTAGGTTAGGTTAGGTTAGGTTAGGTTAGGTTAGGTTAGGTTAGGTTAGGTTAGGTTAGGTTAGGTTAGGTTAGGTTAGGTTAGGTTAGGTTAGGTTAGGTTAGGTTAGGTTAGGTTAGGTTAGGTTAGGTTAGGTTAGGTTAGGTTAGGTTAGGTTAGGTTAGGTTAGGTTAGGTTAGGTTAGGTTAGGTTAGGTTAGGTTAGGTTAGGTTAGGTTAGGTTAGGTTAGGTTAGGTTAGGTTAGGTTAGGTTAGGTTAGGTTAGGTTAGGTTAGGTTAGGTTAGGTTAGGTTAGGTTAGGTTAGGTTAGGTTAGGTTAGGTTAGGTTAGGTTAGGTTAGGTTAGGTTAGGTTAGGTTAGGTTAGGTTAGGTTAGGTTAGGTTAGGTTAGGTTAGGTTAGGTTAGGTTAGGTTAGGTTAGGTTAGGTTAGGTTAGGTTAGGTTAGGTTAGGTTAGGTTAGGTTAGGTTAGGTTAGGTTAGGTTAGGTTAGGTTAGGTTAGGTTAGGTTAGGTTAGGTTAGGTTAGGTTAGGTTAGGTTAGGTTAGGTTAGGTTAGGTTAGGTTAGGTTAGGTTAGGTTAGGTTAGGTTAGGTTAGGTTAGGTTAGGTTAGGTTAGGTTAGGTTAGGTTAGGTTAGGTTAGGTTAGGTTAGGTTAGGTTAGGTTAGGTTAGGTTAGGTTAGGTTAGGTTAGGTTAGGTTAGGTTAGGTTAGGTTAGGTTAGGTTAGGTTAGGTTAGGTTAGGTTAGGTTAGGTTAGGTTAGGTTAGGTTAGGTTAGGTTAGGTTAGGTTAGGTTAGGTTAGGTTAGGTTAGGTTAGGTTAGGTTAGGTTAGGTTAGGTTAGGTTAGGTTAGGTTAGGTTAGGTTAGGTTAGGTTAGGTTAGGTTAGGTTAGGTTAGGTTAGGTTAGGTTAGGTTAGGTTAGGTTAGGTTAGGTTAGGTTAGGTTAGGTTAGGTTAGGTTAGGTTAGGTTAGGTTAGGTTAGGTTAGGTTAGGTTAGGTTAGGTTAGGTTAGGTTAGGTTAGGTTAGGTTAGGTTAGGTTAGGTTAGGTTAGGTTAGGTTAGGTTAGGTTAGGTTAGGTTAGGTTAGGTTAGGTTAGGTTAGGTTAGGTTAGGTTAGGTTAGGTTAGGTTAGGTTAGGTTAGGTTAGGTTAGGTTAGGTTAGGTTAGGTTAGGTTAGGTTAGGTTAGGTTAGGTTAGGTTAGGTTAGGTTAGGTTAGGTTAGGTTAGGTTAGGTTAGGTTAGGTTAGGTTAGGTTAGGTTAGGTTAGGTTAGGTTAGGTTAGGTTAGGTTAGGTTAGGTTAGGTTAGGTTAGGTTAGGTTAGGTTAGGTTAGGTTAGGTTAGGTTAGGTTAGGTTAGGTTAGGTTAGGTTAGGTTAGGTTAGGTTAGGTTAGGTTAGGTTAGGTTAGGTTAGGTTAGGTTAGGTTAGGTTAGGTTAGGTTAGGTTAGGTTAGGTTAGGTTAGGTTAGGTTAGGTTAGGTTAGGTTAGGTTAGGTTAGGTTAGGTTAGGTTAGGTTAGGTTAGGTTAGGTTAGGTTAGGTTAGGTTAGGTTAGGTTAGGTTAGGTTAGGTTAGGTTAGGTTAGGTTAGGTTAGGTTAGGTTAGGTTAGGTTAGGTTAGGTTAGGTTAGGTTAGGTTAGGTTAGGTTAGGTTAGGTTAGGTTAGGTTAGGTTAGGTTAGGTTAGGTTAGGTTAGGTTAGGTTAGGTTAGGTTAGGTTAGGTTAGGTTAGGTTAGGTTAGGTTAGGTTAGGTTAGGTTAGGTTAGGTTAGGTTAGGTTAGGTTAGGTTAGGTTAGGTTAGGTTAGGTTAGGTTAGGTTAGGTTAGGTTAGGTTAGGTTAGGTTAGGTTAGGTTAGGTTAGGTTAGGTTAGGTTAGGTTAGGTTAGGTTAGGTTAGGTTAGGTTAGGTTAGGTTAGGTTAGGTTAGGTTAGGTTAGGTTAGGTTAGGTTAGGTTAGGTTAGGTTAGGTTAGGTTAGGTTAGGTTAGGTTAGGTTAGGTTAGGTTAGGTTAGGTTAGGTTAGGTTAGGTTAGGTTAGGTTAGGTTAGGTTAGGTTAGGTTAGGTTAGGTTAGGTTAGGTTAGGTTAGGTTAGGTTAGGTTAGGTTAGGTTAGGTTAGGTTAGGTTAGGTTAGGTTAGGTTAGGTTAGGTTAGGTTAGGTTAGG
>CAMZJW010000054.1:17500-65000 GCA_947310995.1 Yponomeuta cagnagella | reverse complement strand
CGTGTGCCTTCACCCACACGAACTCCACGGAACCGGAATGTAGTCGGAGAAGGGTGTGTATATTGGTGACAAACGAGTTAGTGGATTCTCTGTTCTCTAGCTCCTGTAAGGCCGAGTGACTGTCTGATAGGATGGTGACAGCAGGTATCTCATTGTCGTACGCCCACATGACCGCCTGTTCGATGGCAAGCAACTCCGCCTGAAAGACGGTGCAGCTGTCATGTAGTTTCAGTTTCCGGATGATAGGTAAACTATTGGGATTTTGAATGACGTAAGCTGCACCGACCTTTCCGCTATCCAGCTTACTGCCATCGGTGTAAATGCGGGTCCGTTCAGGCGGGCATAAGTCGTTGATCTCCTGCTCAGTGTAGACCTTGCTGAATTCTATTGCTGCCCGTTCAGCCGGATGTGGTAGATCTTGGGGGGGTGTTGGTCGCTGCAGTTCGATATCTGAAGGAAGGTATGGGCAGTGTCCCGAAAGCTTAGTACGCTCGGTAACACACACCTCCTTAACCTTCAGATCCAAGGGCGTGAACTGAGCCAGAGCGATTGCTGCGTTGGTGGAGATGGTGCGAAAGCCTTTTATAGTTTTAATAGCGAAGCCGCGTTGTAGGGAAAGCAATTTGTTTTGAACTTTTTTAAACTTTACAGCATCACCCCATATGCCAGCTGCGTAAGTGATTATTGGCTGTATGACTTGATTGTAGATGGTGGAGATGTTTTCACTGTGAACGCCCCAAGTGGGGCGTACGAATTTGCAAAGGGTCCGGTAGATCTTGAGTGCTTTACAGGTGATGTATTCTGCATGTTTAACGAAAGTTAGGTTTTGGTCTAATATTAAGCCGAGGAGTTTTATTTCAGGCACAAATGTTAAGAGCTGACCGCGGTGAATGATTTTAGCCTTACGTGCACTTGGAGTAAATCCGATGAGCTGCGTTTTGGAAGGTCCAAACGCCAGCTTAGCATCCTCCCCCCAGGATGTTATGGTTTCTAGGGCGCCATTCGTAATACTCTCCAGCTCTGGTATATCATCTGCAGTGCACACGAGGAGGACGTCATCTGCGTATGCCTGCAGTCGGCAGCCGGGTGGAAGGTCCGCCTCAAAGAGTTCGTCTAGAATGATGTTCCATAAGCTCGGGCCGCAGACCGAGCCCTGGACACATCCTCGGGTCGTAGTTTTGGATGAGGTTGCGTCTGCATAATTTAATGTGACCTGTCTATTTTCCAGATAGTTTCGGATGAGGCAGTACAGATTTTTGGGGCAGTTCACAGCCTGGAGTCGCTGAAGGAGTTTTGGCCACCATGCGTTATCAAACGCCCCTTTGATGTCCAAAGACACTGCAGCCACAAGCTTCCTGTCATCACGGGCGGCTTTTATGGTCGATAATGCGTGGTTCAGGGCGTCAACTGTAGAAGTCTGTGCTTTGAAGCCGTACTGATTGGGATTATGGTGTCCGGTAACATTTAAGTGGTGGGTTAATCTCCTAGTGACCAGTTTCTCCATTAGTTTCCCGAACACACTGATTAGTCCAATAGGTCGGTAGGCTGACGCATCCGTGTAGGAATCCTTGTTTGGCTTGGGGACCGTTATTGCCTGAGCCATTTTCCAGCAAGTCGGAAAGAATGCCAAAGTTAAGCAACGATTTATGAGTCGGGTAATGAGATCCGAGTAGGTGGAGCAAAACTGTGAGACAATGTCCGCGGTAAGATGGTCTGGTCCGGGTGCCTTATTTGGGTTCATACTCTGAGCACAGGATAATATCTCAGTCGATGCAAATGGTGTGTCGTCCGGGGTGTCAGGGGTGAGTTTACTAAGTTTTCTGGTTATTCTATGGGATTCTGTGGTGTCAGGTGTGTCATCATTGTAAAATTTTTGAAGAAGGCGTTCTGCTGTGTCTACACTGTCTGTACTATGTACACCGTCGAAGGTCAGTGTGGTCGCCGGTTTAGGTGGAGGTGCGCGACTGAGAAGTCTATTTGTGAGTGACCATACATTCTCCTTGTGTTGAAGAGAGCAGAACTCGCGAAAGTTTGTGGTTGAGGCCCTTTTGATGGCTTCCGCATAGGCAGCTTTTGCTTCGGCTCTTTCCTGTAGAATGGTTTCAAGCGGTTGGCCAGTGCGTGCCAATCTCTGAATACGATGGTGAAGGCGGATGACTGTCTGTTTTAGTTCCTCCAGCTCCTCACTCCACCATGGATTGTATTTATCTCTGTTAAGTTTTCTCGGTAGGACTTTGTTGCAGGTTTTCTGAATAGTGTTTGTTAGGGTTTTTACAAATTTATCTATGTCATCCGGATTTAACGATTCTATGTCAGCTTGTAACAGGTTGATGTGTTCAATGTTATGTTGAAGTTCCTCAGTGAAATGTTCCCAGTTGGCGTTCTTGGTGGAGTAGAGGAATGTCGATCTCTTTTTGGCCTTTGTGACCTCTGACTGGTCACAAAGCAGCGTGAATTCAATAGCGCGATGGTCCGATGATGGGCATGCGTCAAGCTTGACCTGCCAGTCGTCAATCAGGGGAACCAGAGAGTCGGATACCATAGTGAGGTCGATGATAGAGGTCCTTCTAACGCCATGTGTGACCGTTTCGAATGTAGGAATCGTACCCGAGTTGCACAATACTAAGCCGTTCGAGGTAATTAAATTGACAACAGCGTTGCCCCTGCGGCTCGCAGATGGCGACCCCCATAGAGGATGCCAGCCATTAAAATCGCCTCCAACAACGACGTCGGTGTCATAGTGGCTCTGGAGAAGAAGGTCGAGCTTTGAAACTGTGTTTGATTCGTCTAAGTCTGGTTCAACGTAAACGGAGGCAATAATTATTTTACGCTGTCTAATATTTAATTGAATAACACTTAAGTTGGAGGAAGAATGTTTTGTCAGGCCCAGAGCGGCTCCGAGACCAGCCCTGACCACTATGCAAGCTTTGACGCGGGCTCCATTCGAGACTTGAAAGACCTCATAGCCTGGGATGTTACGGACTGTATTATTATCTTTGTTAGTATAGGGCTCTGTGATGAGGGCAATTGGATAATCGTGCTTAACGAAAAACTGTATGAACTCGTGGTGCCACGCGTAAGAGCGGCCCACATTACACTGGAGAAATTTAATGTTGTTTGGGTTGGAGGTAGACGGAACTGGTGCGAAGTTACTCCCCATAGTCTGTGCGTGAACGGACAGCATTGTTCATGCTGATGAATCGGGGGCACGTAACAGACGTGGCGCTGTGGGCAGTATCTTTGCCGGAGACGTTTCGTTTTTCGTGGTGGGCATTGCAGTTGAAGCAGGAGAGTTTGGAGGGGTCGTCCTTAACCGGGCATTCCTTATATGCGTGTTGAGTTGAGGAGCAGTGGGAGCAAGTGGAGGCGGTCTCCTTACACCATTTCTTTGTATGACCGTATTGTAGACACCGATAACACTGCAGAACCGGGACGTAGTTCTCAACGTGGACCCTCTGGTGGTCCACATTGAGCTTACCAGCATCAATGATGGACCGCCAGAGAGCAGGGCTGGCGGTGTAAGCAGCGTTGTAGAGCTTTGGGTTCCTGTTTCCGCGCTTGAACTTCAGCTGGAGGTCCTCAGGTGTGTTATTCTTAACACAGTCATTTTGGGTTCGGAGAATGGTGGTGAGAGTCTCAGGTGTGATATCGCCATTTACTCCTTTTATCATAATCATCGGTTGAAGTTTTTTAGAGGGTTCTGCTTCGATCTCCGATGAGGGGCTTATTTTGTCAAGGGTCACCTGCATGTGTTCCGGTTTGTTGAACTCTACTCTAAGTTTATTGTGGGAAACTGGTTTGACATTGAGGGGGGCGAAATTGGTGTCACGGAAGGTAAGGTTAGGTTAGGTTAGGTTAGGTTAGGTTAGGTTAGGTTAGGTTAGGTTAGGTTAGGTTAGGTTAGGTTAGGTTAGGTTAGGTTAGGTTAGGTTAGGTTAGGTTAGGTTAGGTTAGGTTAGGTTAGGTTAGGTTAGGTTAGGTTAGGTTAGGTTAGGTTAGGTTAGGTTAGGTTAGGTTAGGTTAGGTTAGGTTAGGTTAGGTTAGGTTAGGTTAGGTTAGGTTAGGTTAGGTTAGGTTAGGTTAGGTTAGGTTAGGTTAGGTTAGGTTAGGTTAGGTTAGGTTAGGTTAGGTTAGGTTAGGTTAGGTTAGGTTAGGTTAGGTTAGGTTAGGTTAGGTTAGGTTAGGTTAGGTTAGGTTAGGTTAGGTTAGGTTAGGTTAGGTTAGGTTAGGTTAGGTTAGGTTAGGTTAGGTTAGGTTAGGTTAGGTTAGGTTAGGTTAGGTTAGGTTAGGTTAGGTTAGGTTAGGTTAGGTTAGGTTAGGTTAGGTTAGGTTAGGTTAGGTTAGGTTAGGTTAGGTTAGGTTAGGTTAGGTTAGGTTAGGTTAGGTTAGGTTAGGTTAGGTTAGGTTAGGTTAGGTTAGGTTAGGTTAGGTTAGGTTAGGTTAGGTTAGGTTAGGTTAGGTTAGGTTAGGTTAGGTTAGGTTAGGTTAGGTTAGGTTAGGTTAGGTTAGGTTAGGTTAGGTTAGGTTAGGTTAGGTTAGGTTAGGTTAGGTTAGGTTAGGTTAGGTTAGGTTAGGTTAGGTTAGGTTAGGTTAGGTTAGGTTAGGTTAGGTTAGGTTAGGTTAGGTTAGGTTAGGTTAGGTTAGGTTAGGTTAGGTTAGGTTAGGTTAGGTTAGGTTAGGTTAGGTTAGGTTAGGTTAGGTTAGGTTAGGTTAGGTTAGGTTAGGTTAGGTTAGGTTAGGTTAGGTTAGGTTAGGTTAGGTTAGGTTAGGTTAGGTTAGGTTAGGTTAGGTTAGGTTAGGTTAGGTTAGGTTAGGTTAGGTTAGGTTAGGTTAGGTTAGGTTAGGTTAGGTTAGGTTAGGTTAGGTTAGGTTAGGTTAGGTTAGGTTAGGTTAGGTTAGGTTAGGTTAGGTTAGGTTAGGTTAGGTTAGGTTAGGTTAGGTTAGGTTAGGTTAGGTTAGGTTAGGTTAGGTTAGGTTAGGTTAGGTTAGGTTAGGTTAGGTTAGGTTAGGTTAGGTTAGGTTAGGTTAGGTTAGGTTAGGTTAGGTTAGGTTAGGTTAGGTTAGGTTAGGTTAGGTTAGGTTAGGTTAGGTTAGGTTAGGTTAGGTTAGGTTAGGTTAGGTTAGGTTAGGTTAGGTTAGGTTAGGTTAGGTTAGGTTAGGTTAGGTTAGGTTAGGTTAGGTTAGGTTAGGTTAGGTTAGGTTAGGTTAGGTTAGGTT
The DNA here is from genome assembly GCA_947310995.1 of Yponomeuta cagnagella. NCBI lineage: Eukaryota > Metazoa > Arthropoda > Insecta > Lepidoptera > Yponomeutidae > Yponomeuta > Yponomeuta cagnagella. The sequence goes on along the minus strand of CAMZJW010000054.1, from coordinate 59,783 downwards.
AGGTTAGGTTAGGTTAGGTTAGGTTAGGTTAGGTTAGGTTAGGTTAGGTTAGGTTAGGTTAGGTTAGGTTAGGTTAGGTTAGGTTAGGTTAGGTTAGGTTAGGTTAGGTTAGGTTAGGTTAGGTTAGGTTAGGTTAGGTTAGGTTAGGTTAGGTTAGGTTAGGTTAGGTTAGGTTAGGTTAGGTTAGGTTAGGTTAGGTTAGGTTAGGTTAGGTTAGGTTAGGTTAGGTTAGGTTAGGTTAGGTTAGGTTAGGTTAGGTTAGGTTAGGTTAGGTTAGGTTAGGTTAGGTTAGGTTAGGTTAGGTTAGGTTAGGTTAGGTTAGGTTAGGTTAGGTTAGGTTAGGTTAGGTTAGGTTAGGTTAGGTTAGGTTAGGTTAGGTTAGGTTAGGTTAGGTTAGGTTAGGTTAGGTTAGGTTAGGTTAGGTTAGGTTAGGTTAGGTTAGGTTAGGTTAGGTTAGGTTAGGTTAGGTTAGGTTAGGTTAGGTTAGGTTAGGTTAGGTTAGGTTAGGTTAGGTTAGGTTAGGTTAGGTTAGGTTAGGTTAGGTTAGGTTAGGTTAGGTTAGGTTAGGTTAGGTTAGGTTAGGTTAGGTTAGGTTAGGTTAGGTTAGGTTAGGTTAGGTTAGGTTAGGTTAGGTTAGGTTAGGTTAGGTTAGGTTAGGTTAGGTTAGGTTAGGTTAGGTTAGGTTAGGTTAGGTTAGGTTAGGTTAGGTTAGGTTAGGTTAGGTTAGGTTAGGTTAGGTTAGGTTAGGTTAGGTTAGGTTAGGTTAGGTTAGGTTAGGTTAGGTTAGGTTAGGTTAGGTTAGGTTAGGTTAGGTTAGGTTAGGTTAGGTTAGGTTAGGTTAGGTTAGGTTAGGTTAGGTTAGGTTAGGTTAGGTTAGGTTAGGTTAGGTTAGGTTAGGTTAGGTTAGGTTAGGTTAGGTTAGGTTAGGTTAGGTTAGGTTAGGTTAGGTTAGGTTAGGTTAGGTTAGGTTAGGTTAGGTTAGGTTAGGTTAGGTTAGGTTAGGTTAGGTTAGGTTAGGTTAGGTTAGGTTAGGTTAGGTTAGGTTAGGTTAGGTTAGGTTAGGTTAGGTTAGGTTAGGTTAGGTTAGGTTAGGTTAGGTTAGGTTAGGTTAGGTTAGGTTAGGTTAGGTTAGGTTAGGTTAGGTTAGGTTAGGTTAGGTTAGGTTAGGTTAGGTTAGGTTAGGTTAGGTTAGGTTAGGTTAGGTTAGGTTAGGTTAGGTTAGGTTAGGTTAGGTTAGGTTAGGTTAGGTTAGGTTAGGTTAGGTTAGGTTAGGTTAGGTTAGGTTAGGTTAGGTTAGGTTAGGTTAGGTTAGGTTAGGTTAGGTTAGGTTAGGTTAGGTTAGGTTAGGTTAGGTTAGGTTAGGTTAGGTTAGGTTAGGTTAGGTTAGGTTAGGTTAGGTTAGGTTAGGTTAGGTTAGGTTAGGTTAGGTTAGGTTAGGTTAGGTTAGGTTAGGTTAGGTTAGGTTAGGTTAGGTTAGGTTAGGTTAGGTTAGGTTAGGTTAGGTTAGGTTAGGTTAGGTTAGGTTAGGTTAGGTTAGGTTAGGTTAGGTTAGGTTAGGTTAGGTTAGGTTAGGTTAGGTTAGGTTAGGTTAGGTTAGGTTAGGTTAGGTTAGGTTAGGTTAGGTTAGGTTAGGTTAGGTTAGGTTAGGTTAGGTTAGGTTAGGTTAGGTTAGGTTAGGTTAGGTTAGGTTAGGTTAGGTTAGGTTAGGTTAGGTTAGGTTAGGTTAGGTTAGGTTAGGTTAGGTTAGGTTAGGTTAGGTTAGGTTAGGTTAGGTTAGGTTAGGTTAGGTTAGGTTAGGTTAGGTTAGGTTAGGTTAGGTTAGGTTAGGTTAGGTTAGGTTAGGTTAGGTTAGGTTAGGTTAGGTTAGGTTAGGTTAGGTTAGGTTAGGTTAGGTTAGGTTAGGTTAGGTTAGGTTAGGTTAGGTTAGGTTAGGTTAGGTTAGGTTAGGTTAGGTTAGGTTAGGTTAGGTTAGGTTAGGTTAGGTTAGGTTAGGTTAGGTTAGGTTAGGTTAGGTTAGGTTAGGTTAGGTTAGGTTAGGTTAGGTTAGGTTAGGTTAGGTTAGGTTAGGTTAGGTTAGGTTAGGTTAGGTTAGGTTAGGTTAGGTTAGGTTAGGTTAGGTTAGGTTAGGTTAGGTTAGGTTAGGTTAGGTTAGGTTAGGTTAGGTTAGGTTAGGTTAGGTTAGGTTAGGTTAGGTTAGGTTAGGTTAGGTTAGGTTGGGAGTTTTTGAAAATTATTTTGATTGGAGAAATTATTTGGGTGTTTAATTGTTTTTGCAGAGTTACGTAGGGTTTCTCGTAGGTTAAAATTATTTCTCCTACACCGTCTGTTGTGGGCAAGGCCCTTGACTGGTCTATGGACTCCGACGAGATCTCCGACCCTGGCGGAGGGGAGTTGCCGCGGCCGGTCTCGTCGGTTTCCCCAATCCTGTCGGGGGTAGGGGCCCAATCCCGGGAGAGCCCAGTTGTCAGGTCGGAGTCGGAGTCTGCCGATGCGAAGACGCGGAAGAGACCAATGCCGGAAAGTTCGAAGTTCTTTGTGGGCCCTTCCATCTCGGACTCTGAATCCGACCTGCCGCTGGTGGAGGTGCAACCACCGAAGGTCCCACGTGCCCGTAGAGGTAGAGGGTACTACCACAGTGTGGGTCTGTCCCAAGCTCGACGCGAGCTCCATGCCGTAGATCTGGCGGACTCGGAGCAGGACTCGACTCTCACTGAGGGGGAAGAAAACGTGGGAAAGGCTTCCAGGGCCACAAAAGGGGGGAAGTCGCCAGAGCTCACGACGGAGGCTCTGATTGAGCGAGCGGAAGAGGACGCGGGTCGGCTGGTGAACGTGTCGAACGTGTCAAAAAACCTGAAAGGCACGCTCGTCAAAGAGCTCCGCGAGGCTTCGAGCTCCATGATGTCCACCGTCCGAGCTCTGGCGTCTAGGTCCTCGAACGAGGAAGTGAGGAGACTTCAGGCGGATAATAAGCGCCTGAAGGGCCAGCTGGCGGCTCTGCAAGAAGAGGTGGTAGCTCTGAGACGGGCATTCTCGGAGCGGAGCGCCCGTCGTAGGAGCCCAGTTGCAGCCGAGGCGGTGAACCCTCAGGGGTCGGAAGGTCTCTCCAGGGCGGAGTTTGCGGAGGTGATCGACCGGCTTCAGAGGGAGCTCTCCGACCAATTCAGTCGCATACTGGGGGCCCGCCTGGAGGGTCTCGAGGTAGACGGCCGGCTGCTCCCTGCGCAGTCCCACCGGCCGCCGCTGAGGGCAGATGCCAAGGGGATAGAGAGGGAGAAGGGAACCCACTCTCAAGTGGCGGTACCTACCACCCTCACCCCGCCCGCAAACTTGCCGAAGGAGGCGAGGCAGAAGAAGGCCAAGCAGGCCCCAGCTGCCTCGGCGAAACGGGCCTCGCAGCAGTTCGCGGGCACGTCACGCGAGGAGCAGCCGGTCGTCCTTGAGGAGTGGACGAAGGTGGTGAAGAAGTCAGGGAAGAGGGTCGCACCGGCGCCTGAGGCTGTCAAGGCTAAGCCTCAAAAGCCCAAGGTGCCCAAGCCGCCCAAGACCCTGGCGGTGGTGTTGACCCTCAACCCGGAGGCTGTGGCGAAAGGCGCCACCTACAAGGACGCCATCGCCAAAGCGAAGGCGTCGGTGAACCTAGGGGAACTGGGCATCGGGCCGGCGAAGTTCCGGACAGGGATGACGGGGGCGCGAATCATCGAGCTCCCCAAGGAGACGACAGCCTCCCAGGCTGACACCCTGGCGTCCAGAATTGGAGAAGCGCTGGGAGAGGCTGCCAAAGTCACCCGTCCGACTAAGATGGGTAGCATCCGGGTGGTGGGGCTCGATGACTCCGTCACAGAGGAGGAGATCCGCTCTGCCATAGCAGAAAAAGCGGGATGCCCACCGGAGGGGATAAGGGTAGGGAAAATCACAGTGGGACTCAGGGGAGTGGGCTCCACGATCGTCTCATGCCCCGCCGAGTCTATCGCCAAGCTGGCCGAGGCTGGGCGGATTTGCGTGGGCTGGAGCTCAGCCTCTATCCAGGTGATGGAGCAACGCCCAATGCGGTGCCACCGTTGCATGGAGATCGGCCACCTCCAGGCGCTGTGCCCCTCGAAAAAGGACCGCAGCGGTCTGTGCTACCGTTGTGGCCAGGAGGGTCACATGGCGTCGGGATGCACAGCCGCACCCAACTGCGCGGTGTGCACCGACCGAGGGCTACCGGCGGGGCACCGCATGGGCGGTCCAACCTGCAACCCCCCTCCGGTCAAGGGCCGCCCCATGCAAGGAGGTGCCGCCCCCCGTCCCACGGCTACACCGGCCGCCCCTGCAGTGACGCCTATGGAAACCGCCAATGGCAGTTAGGCCCATAGGCAAAATACTGCAGGGGAATATGAACCGCTCGGCTGCTGCCCAGGACCTTCTGTGTCAGTCAGCGGCCGAGTGGAACATAGACCTGGCAATCGTCGCGGAGCCGTACGTTGTTCCATCGTCCCCTAAGTGGGTGGGGGCGGCTGACGGCCTCGCGGCGATAATGGTGACCGGTGTGGCCCCTCCTCTCGTGCTGGTGGAGAGAGGGACTGGGTACGTGGCGGCACAATGGGGAGGAATGGTGGTAGTGGCCACATACTTCTCCCCGAACGGCAGTCGGGTCGACTTTGAGCGTCTCCTGGCTGCCGTAGAGGGAGTGGCACGTCGAGCGGCCCCCAGGTCGGTGCTAGTGGCGGGGGACCTTAACGCAAAATCCACGGCCTGGGGGTCCCCCGCCCCGAACGTCAGGGGAGGTATCCTGGAGTCCTGGGTTTTGTCCCTGGGACTCCAGGTACTCAATAGAGGCACCGTCCCTACCTGCTCCCGTTGGCAGGGCACGTCCATAGTAGACGTGTCCTTCGCCACTCCGGCACTCGCGGCCCGCACCAGCAACTGGCGGGTGATGGAGGAAGTGGAGACCCTATCGGACCACTTGTACATCCGATACGAGGTCTCCACGGTGTCCTCCGGAGCCCCTCTGCCGCCGAGTCACGTGGCGGGCGCCTCGCCCTTCCCAAGATGGAGGCTTGCACTCCTCCGAGCGGACGTGGCGGAGGAGGCAGCGATGGTGAGGGACTGGGCTGAGGCGCCAGTAGCCATCGCAGGGGATGCCGACGGCATGGCGGACCTGTTTGCGGACGACCTGCAGGTTGTCTGCGACGCCGCCATGCCGAGGGCGCGGGCCGGAGCACACAACAGGGGGCAGGTATACTGGTGGACGCCCGAGCTTTCGGGGCTGCGCGCCACCAGTTTGGAGGCCAGGCGCGCATACCAGCGCTGCCGCAGGCGCACCACGAGGGTGCCCGGCGAGGAGGAAACCCTCCGGCGGGCCTACTCCGAGGCGCACCAGGCCTTGCGGATAGCTATCTGCGAGGCCAAGAACGATGCCTGGGAGCAGTTCCTGGGCATCCTTAACCGGGACCCCTGGGGAAGGCCCTATAGGTCGGTAAGGGGAAAGTTCGCCTCGCCGGCCCCTCCGACGTCCAGCATGGAGCCGGGGTTGCTGCAGAGGGTCCTGGGGACTCTGTTCCCGAACCCTGGGCCCTTTGCGCCCCCACACATGCCGCCCCCATGCATGCCGCCCCACGAACTCGTTTCGGGGGAGCGGGACGACGGCCCTCCGGTAATGGACTCGGAGCTCGAGCTGGTCCTGGAACGGCTGCGGCGCAAAAAGGGTGCGCCGGGGCCGGACGGGGTGCCAGCCAGGGCCCTGGCTATAGCTCTGGGTCCCCTGGAGGGCCGGTTCCGCGCGTTGCTGGACGCCTGCATCGCGACGGCTCGCTTCCCCAGGCGATGGAGGGTTGGGCGGCTGTGCCTGCTGCGTAAGGAGAGCCGACCAGCAGACTCTCCGGCGGGCTACAGGCCGATAGTGTTGCTCGATGAGGCGGCGAAGGCTTTTGAGAAGATTCTCGCCTCCCGCGTCATCGAGCACCTAGAGGGCTCCGGGCCGGACCTGGCCGAATGCCAATATGGCTTTCGGGCGGGCCGATCCACGATGGACGCGGTAGGGCGCCTCAAGAGGTGGACTGAGGCGGCCACGGCTAGGGGGGATGTGGCGATCGCGGTGTCCCTAGACATCGCGAACGCCTTTAACTCCATCCCCCACGAATGCATAGAGGAGGCACTAAAATTTCACAGAGTGCCTCCCTACCTCCGCGCTCTGGTCGGTAACTACCTGCGGGACAGGGTGGTCCTGTACGGGAGCGCGGAGGGCCGCGTCCAATCGTGGAGCGTGACGGCGGGAGTGCCCCAGGGTTCCGTTTTAGGCCCACTCCTATGGAACCTGGGGTACAACTGGGTCCTGCGAGGTGTGTCGCTGCCGCGAATGGACGTCGTCTGCTACGCGGACGACACTCTGGTCGCGGCGGCGGCTAGAGACTGGGAGGAGGCGGTCCGCCTTGCGTCGGTCGGCACCTCCATGGTCGTCCGGCGCATCCGCCTCCTGGGGCTGGACGTGGCCCTCAGTAAAACGAGGGCCTTGATGTTCCACGCCCCGCGTCGCAGGGCCCCGCCGGGGCTGCGAGTCCGAGTGGAGGGGGTCCAGATACCGGTCGAGGTGCACATGAAGTACCTCGGCCTAACACTGGACTCCCGGTGGAAATTCGACGAGCACTTTCGGCTCCTCGCTCCCCGTCTGTGCAACATCGCGGTCGCCCTTGGGCGTCTGCTCCCCAACGTGGGAGGGCCGGGTGCAACGTGCCGTCGGCTGTATAATGGAGTGATACGGTCGATGGCACTATACGGAGCCCCGGTGTGGGCAGACTGCCTCACCCCCCGCACGCGAGCCCTCCTGCGCCGCCCGCAGAGGACCATTGCGACCCGAACAGTGCGGGCCTACCGCACGGTGAGCCACGGAGCGGCATGCGTCCTCGCGGGCACGCCGCCCTGGGACATTGACGCCTCCGTCCTTGCTCAGGTGTACTGGCACCGGCGCGGGTCTCTAGTGCGAGGTGAGCGTCCCACCCTTGAGGAGGTGGTGCGCGTTAGGACGGAGGCACAGGAAGAGGCCCTGCGCCGGTGGACGGAGGCTCTTGCCAACCCGACTGCAGGCCACCGGACGATCGAAGCAATTCGTCCGGTGCTGGAGGAGTGGCTGGGGCGCCAGTGGGGCACCCTCACCTTCCGACTGGTGCAGGTATTGACCGGACACGGGTGTTTCGGCCACTACCTGCACCGCGTGGCACGTCGGGAGGAGACGCCGCAGTGTCACCACTGCAGCTGCCTCGACGACACGGCCGAGCACACGCTCTTGGTGTGCCCGGCTTGGGAGCAGGAGCGCCGCGAACTTATGGCGGCGCTCGGAATTAACAGCCCCGCATTTACAAGCATGGTCAGAGCCATGCTTGCCAGTGCGGAGGCATGGGAGGCCGCCGCTTCTTTCGCAGAGGCGGTCATCTCGGCGAAGGAGGCGGCGGAGAGGGAGCGGGAAGCAGACGCAGCGGCCCCTCCCCTCCGGCGCAGACGAACGGGCAGGAGAAGGCGGGCAGCCAATGCCAGTCTTCTCCAGCCTTAGGGTGGCCGGCACGCGCCAGTGGCACTGGCGCGTGCACCGCACAGGTCCCCACGTCTGGGGATTGCCTTGGCTTTCCTAGGCAATCCCCCATCGGCGCGGACGCCCGGCTAGTAGCCGGGCAGCCCCGGGGGCGGTCTGGTGAATTTCACAGGCCCCAGACCGCCCTCAACAAGGGCAGGAAGGAAGGCCGAGGAGTTTTAGTGAGTATTCCCAGCGACTAGTCGCTGGGCGAGTCTCACACAAGCCCACTGCCTCGCCCGCAGTGGGTAGTCCGTAAATGGATTTCTCCTCGTAAAAAAAAAAAAAAAAAAAAAGGTTAGGTTAGGTTAGGTTAGGTTAGGTTAGGTTAGGTTAGGTTAGGTTAGGTTAGGTTAGGTTAGGTTAGGTTAGGTTAGGTTAGGTTAGGTTAGGTTAGGTTAGGTTAACAAGCGACGGTGGCTCAAGCGTTAGTGAAGCCGCCTAACGTACGGGCGGTCCCGGGATCGAACTTCGCCTGGCATTTAGTGAACTTTTCATTCCTTTTTGGATATCTTTGGTTTCGGAGTTTAATTGTTTTTGGAAATTCATTTGGAGGTTTTTGATAGTGTCTGGAGTATAGCATACTTAAGTAGGGTTTTCCATAAGTGGGAAAATTCTTTCTCCTACGGCTTCAGTTGTGGGCAGTGCCCTCGACTGGTCTATGGATTCCGACGAGATCTCCGACCCTGGCGGAGGGGAGTTGCCGCGGCCGGTCTCGTCGGTGTCCCCAATCTTGTCGGGGGTAGGGGCCCAATCCCGGGAGAGCCCAGTTGTCGGGTCGGAGTTGGAGTCTGCCGATGTGAGGACGCGGAAGAGACCGATGTCGGAGGGCTCCAAGTTTTTCGCGGACCCTTTCATGTCGGACTCCGATCCTGACCTGCCGCTGGTGGAGGTGCAACCACCGAAGGTCCCACGTGCCCGTAGAGGCAGAGGGTATAACCACAGTGTGGGTCTGTCCCAAGCTCGACGCGAGCTCCACGCCGTAGATCGGGCGGACTCGGAGCAGGACTCGACTCTCACTGAGGGGGAGGAAAACCCGGGAAAGGCATCTAGGGCCACAAAAGGAGGGAAGTCGCCGGAACTCACGACGGAGGCTCTGATTGAGCGAGCAGAAGAGGACGCGGACAGGCTGGAGAACGTGTCGAGCAAATCTAAGAATTTGAAAGGCACGTTCGTCAAAGAAATCCGCGAGGCTTCGAGCTCCATGTTGCACACCGTCCGAGCTCTGGCGGCTAGGTCATCCAACGAGGAAGTCAAGAGACTTCAGGCGGACAATAAACGCCTGAAGGGCCAGCTGGCGGCTCTTCAAGAAGAGGTGGTAGCTCTGAGACGGGCATTCTCGGAGCGGAGTGTCCGTCGTAAGAGCCCAGTTGCTGCCGAGGCGGTGAACCCTCAGGGGTCGGAAGGTCTCTCCAGGGCGGAGTTTACGGAGGTGATCGACCGGCTCCAGAGGGAGCTCTCTGACCAATTCGGGCGCATATTGGCGGCCCGCCTAGAGGGTCTCGAGGTGGACGGCCGGCTGCTCCCTGCGCAGTCCCGCCGACCGCCGCTGAGGGCGGACGCCAAGGGGATGGAGAGGGAGAGGGGAACCCACTCTCAAGTGGTGCTACCCACTACCCTTATCCCGCCCGCAAACCTGCCGAAGGAGGCGAGGCAGAAGAATGCCAAGCAGGCCCCAGCTGCCTCGGCGGGACGGGCCTCGCAGCAGTTCGCGGGCACGTCTCGCGAGGAGCAGCCGGTCGTCCTTGATGAGTGGACGAAGGTGGTGAAGAAGTCAGGGAAGAGGGTCGCACCGGCGCCTGAGGCTGTCAAGGCTAAGCCCCAAAAGCCCAAGGTGCCCAAGCCGCCCAAGACCCTGGCGGTGGTGTTGACCCTCAACCCGGAGGCTGTGGCGAAAGGCGCCACCTACAAGGACGCCATCGCCAAAGCGAAGGCGTCGGTAAACCTTGGGGAACTGGGCATCGGGCCAGCGAAGTTCCGGACAGGGATGACAGGGGCGCGAATCATCGAGCTCCCCAAGGAGACGACAGCCTCCCAGGCTGACACCCTGGCGTCCAGAATTGGAGAAGCGCTGGGAGAGGCTGCCAAAGTCACCCGTCCGACTAAGATGGGTAGCATCCGGGTGGTGGGGCTCGATGACTCCGTCACAGAGGAGGAGATCCGCTCTGCCATAGCAGAAAAAGCGGGATGCCCACCGGAGGGGATAAGGGTAGGCAAAATCACAGTGGGACTCAGGGGAGTGGGCTCCACGATCGTCTCATGCCCCGCCGAGTCCATCGCCAAGCTGGCCGAGGCTGGGCGGATCTGCGTGGGTTGGAGCTCAGCCTCTATCCAGGTGATGGAGCAACGCCCAATGCGGTGCCACCGCTGCATGGAGATCGGCCACCTCCAGGCGCTGTGCCCCTCGAAAAAGGACCGCAGCGGTCTGTGCTACCGTTGTGGCCAGGAGGGTCACATGGCGTCGGGATGCACAGCCGCACCCAACTGCGCGGTGTGCACCGACCGAGGGCTACCGGCGGGGCACCGCATGGGCGGTCCAACCTGCAACCCCCCTCCGGTCAAGGGCCGCCCCATGCAAGGGGGTGCCGCCCCCCGTCCCACGGCTACACCGGCCGCCCCTGCAGTGACACCTATGGAAACCGCCAATGCCAATTAGGCCCATAGGCAAAATACTGCAGGGGAATATGAACCGCTCGGCTGCTGCCCAGGACCTTCTGTGTCAGTCAGCGGCCGAGTGGAACATAGACCTGGCAATCGTCGCGGAGCCGTATGTTGTCCCATCGTCCCCTAAGTGGGTGGGGGCGGCCGACGGCCTCGCGGCGATAATGGTGACTGGTGTGGCCCCTCCTCTGGTGCTACTGGAGGGAGGGACTGGGTACGTGGCGGCACAATGGGGAGGAATGGTGGTGGTGTCCACATATTTCTCCCCGAACGGCAGTCGGGTTGATTTTGAGCGTCTCCTGGCTGCCGTAGAGGGAGTGGCGCGTCGAGCGGCCCCCAGATCGGTGCTAGTGGCGGGGGATCTTAACGCAAAATCCACGGCCTGGGGGTCCCCCGCCCCGAACGTCAGAGGAGGTATCCTGGAGTCCTGGGTTTTGTCACTGGGACTCCAGATCCTCAACAGAGGCACCGTCCCTACCTGCTCCCGGTGGCAGGGCACGTCCATAGTTGACGTGTCCTTCGCCACCCCGAACCTCGCGGCCCGCGCCAGCAACTGGCGGGTGATAGAGGAAGTGGAGACCCTATCGGACCACTTGTACATCCGATATGAGGTCTCCACGGTGCCCCCTGGAGCCCCTCTGCCGCCGAGTCACGTGGCGGGCGCCTCGCCCTTCCCTCGATGGAGGCTTGCACTCCTCCGGGCGGACGTGGCGGAGGAGGCGGCGATGGTGAGGGACTGGGCTGAGGCGCCAGTAGCCATCGCGGGGGATGCCGACGGCATGGCGGACCTGTTTGCGGACGACCTGCAGGTGGTCTGCGACGCCGCCATGCCGAAGGCGCGGGCCGGAGCAAATAACAGGGGGCAGGTGTACTGGTGGACGCCCGAACTGTCGGGGCTGCGCGCCACCAGTTTAGCAGCCAGGCGCGCATATCAGCGCTGCCGCAGGCGCACCACGAGGGTGCCCGGCGAGGAGGAAACCCTCCGGCGGGCCTACTCTGAGGCACACCAGGCCTTGCGAGTGGCCATCTGCGAGGCCAAGAGCGATGCCTGGGAGCAGTTCCTGGGCATCCTCAACCGGGACCCCTGGGGAAGGCCCTACAGGACGGTTAGAGGAAAATTCTCCTCGCCGGCCCCTTCGACGTCCAGCATGGAGCCGGGATTGCTGCAGAGGGTCCTGGGGACTCTGTTCCCGAACCCAGGGCCCTTTGCGCCCCCACACATGCCACCCCCATGCATGCCGCCCCACGAACTCGCTTCGGGGGAGCGGGCTGACGGTCCTCCAGTAATGGACTCGGAGTTCGAGCTGGTCCTGGAACGGCTTCGGCGCAAAAAGGGAGCGCCGGGGCCGGACGGGGTGCCAGCCAGGGCCCTGGCTATAGCTCTGGGTCCCCTGGAGGGCCGGTTCCGCGCGTTGCTGGACGCCTGCATCGCGACGGCCCGCTTCCCCAGGCGATGGAGGGTTGGGCGGCTGTGTCTGCTCCGAAAGGAGAGCCGCCCAGCAGACTCTCCGGCAGGCTACAGGCCGATAGTGTTGCTCGATGAGGCGGCGAAGGCTTTTGAGAAGATTCTCGCCTCCCGCGTCATCGAGCACCTAGAGGGCTCCGGGCCGGACCTGGCTGAATGCCAATACGGCTTTCGGGCGGGCCGGTCAACGATGGACGCGGTAGGGCGCCTCAAGAGGTGGACTGAGGCGGCTACGGCTAGGGGGGATGTGGCGATCGCGGTGTCCCTAGACATCGCGAACGCGTTCAACTCCATCCCCCACGAATGCATAGAGGAGGCACTAAGATTTCACAGAGTGCCTCCCTACCTCCGCGCTCTGATCAGTGACTACCTGCGAGACAGGATGGTCCTGTACGAGAGCGCGGAGGGCCGCGTCCAGTCGTGGAGTGTGACGGCGGGAGTGCCCCAGGGTTCCGTTTTAGGCCCACTCCTATGGAACCTGGGGTACAACTGGGTCCTGCGTGGTGTGTCGCTGCCGCGAATGGATGTCGTCTGCTACGCGGACGACACTCTGGTCGCGGCGGCGGCTAGAGACTGGGAGGAGGCGGTCCACCTTGCGTCGGTCGGCACCTCCATGGTCGTCCGGCGCATCCGCCTCCTGGGGCTGGACGTGGCCCTCAGCAAAACGAGGGCCATGATGTTCCACCCCCCACGACGCAGGGCCCCGCCGGGGCTGCGAGTCCGGGTGGAGGGGGTCCAGATACCGGTCGAGGTGCACATGAGGTACCTCGGCCTAACTCTGGACTCCCGGTGGAGGTTCGAGGTGCACTTCCGGCTCCTCGCTCCTCGCCTGTGCGCCATCGCAGTCGCCCTTGGGCGTCTGCTCCCCAACGTGGGTGGACCGGGTGCAACGTGCCGTCGGCTGTACAACGGGGTGATACGGTCGATGGCACTATATGGAGCCCCGGTGTGGGCAGACTGCCTCACCCCCCACACGCGAGCCCTCCTGCGTCGTCCTCAGAGGACGATTGCGACCCGCACAGTGCGGGCCTACCGCACGGTGAGCCACGGAGCGGCGTGTGTCCTCGCGGGAACGCCGCCCTGGGACATCGAAGCCTCCGTCCTTGCACAGGTGTACTGGCACCGGCGCGGGTCTCTGTTGCGAGGCGAGCGTCCCACCCTGGAGGAGGTGGTGCGCGTAAGGGAGGAGGCACAGGAGGAGGCCCTGCGCCGGTGGACAGAGGCTCTGGCCAGCCCGACTGCAGGCCACCGGACGATTGATGCCATTCGTCCGGTGCTGGAGGAGTGGTTGGGGCGCCAGTGGGGCACCCTCACCTTCCGACTGGTGCAGGTGTTGACCGGACATGGATGTTTCGGCCACTACCTGCACCGCGTGGCACGTCGGGAGGAGACGCCGCGGTGTCACCACTGCGGCTGCCTCGACGACACGGCCGAGCACACGCTCTTGGTGTGCCCGGCTTGGGAGCAGGAGCGCCGCGAACTTATGGCGGCGCTCGGAATTAGCAGCCCCGCATTTACAAGCATGGTCAGAGCCATGCTTGCCAGTGCGGAGGCATGGGAGGCCGCCGCTTCTTTCGCAGAGGCGGTCATCTCGGCGAAGGAGGCGGCGGAGAGGGAGCGGGAAGCAGACGCAGCGGCCCCTCCCCTCCGGCGCAGACGAACGGGCAGGAGAAGGCGGGCAGCCAATGCCAGTCTTCTCCAGCCTTAGGGTGGCCGGCACGCGCCAGTGGCACTGGCGCGTGCACCGCACAGGTCCCCACGTCTGGGGATTGCCTTGGCTTTCCTAGGCAATCCCCCATCGGCGCGGACGCCCGGCTAGTAGCCGGGCAGCCCTGGGAGCGGTCTGGTGAATTTCACAGGCCCCAGACCGCCCTCAACAAGGGCAAGAAGGAAGGCCGAGGAGTTTTAGTGAGTATTCCCAGCGACTAGTCGCTGGGCGAGTCTCACACAAGCCCACTGCCTCGCCCGCAGTGGGTAGTCCGTAAATGGATTTCTCCTCGTAAAAAAAAAAAAAAAAAAAAAAAAAGGTTAGGTTAGGTTAGGTTAGGTTAGGTTAGGTTAGGTTAGGTTAGGTTAGGTTAGGTTAGGTTAGGTTAGGTTAGGTTAGGTTAGGTTAGGTTAGGTTAGGTTAGGTTAGGTTAGGTTAGGTTAGGTTAGGTTAGGTTAGGTTAGGTTAGGTTAGGTTAGGTTAGGTTAGGTTAGGTTAGGTTAGGTTAGGTTAGGTTAGGTTAGGTTAGGTTAGGTTAGGTTAGGTTAGGTTAGGTTAGGTTAGGTTAGGTTAGGTTAGGTTAGGTTAGGTTAGGTTAGGTTAGGTTAGGTTAGGTTAGGTTAGGTTAGGTTAGGTTAGGTTAGGTTAGGTTAGGTTAGGTTAGGTTAGGTTAGGTTAGGTTAGGTTAGGTTAGGTTAGGTTAGGTTAGGTTAGGTTAGGTTAGGTTAGGTTAGGTTAGGTTAGGTTAGGTTAGGTTAGGTTAGGTTAGGTTAGGTTAGGTTAGGTTAGGTTAGGTTAGGTTAGGTTAGGTTAGGTTAGGTTAGGTTAGGTTAGGTTAGGTTAGGTTAGGTTAGGTTAGGTTAGGTTAGGTTAGGTTAGGTTAGGTTAGGTTAGGTTAGGTTAGGTTAGGTTAGGTTAGGTTAGGTTAGGTTAGGTTAGGTTAGGTTAGGTTAGGTTAGGTTAGGTTAGGTTAGGTTAGGTTAGGTTAGGTTAGGTTAGGTTAGGTTAGGTTAGGTTAGGTTAGGTTAGGTTAGGTTAGGTTAGGTTAGGTTAGGTTAGGTTAGGTTAGGTTAGGTTAGGTTAGGTTAGGTTAGGTTAGGTTAGGTTAGGTTAGGTTAGGTTAGGTTAGGTTAGGTTAGGTTAGGTTAGGTTAGGTTAGGTTAGGTTAGGTTAGGTTAGGTTAGGTTAGGTTAGGTTAGGTTAGGTTAGGTTAGGTTAGGTTAGGTTAGGTTAGGTTAGGTTAGGTTAGGTTAGGTTAGGTTAGGTTAGGTTAGGTTAGGTTAGGTTAGGTTAGGTTAGGTTAGGTTAGGTTAGGTTAGGTTAGGTTAGGTTAGGTTAGGTTAGGTTAGGTTAGGTTAGGTTAGGTTAGGTTAGGTTAGGTTAGGTTAGGTTAGGTTAGGTTAGGTTAGGTTAGGTTAGGTTAGGTTAGGTTAGGTTAGGTTAGGTTAGGTTAGGTTAGGTTAGGTTAGGTTAGGTTAGGTTAGGTTAGGTTAGGTTAGGTTAGGTTAGGTTAGGTTAGGTTAGGTTAGGTTAGGTTAGGTTAGGTTAGGTTAGGTTAGGTTAGGTTAGGTTAGGTTAGGTTAGGTTAGGTTAGGTTAGGTTAGGTTAGGTTAGGTTAGGTTAGGTTAGGTTAGGTTAGGTTAGGTTAGGTTAGGTTAGGTTAGGTTAGGTTAGGTTAGGTTAGGTTAGGTTAGGTTAGGTTAGGTTAGGTTAGGTTAGGTTAGGTTAGGTTAGGTTAGGTTAGGTTAGGTTAGGTTAGGTTAGGTTAGGTTAGGTTAGGTTAGGTTAGGTTAGGTTAGGTTAGGTTAGGTTAGGTTAGGTTAGGTTAGGTTAGGTTAGGTTAGGTTAGGTTAGGTTAGGTTAGGTTAGGTTAGGTTAGGTTAGGTTAGGTTAGGTTAGGTTAGGTTAGGTTAGGTTAGGTTAGGTTAGGTTAGGTTAGGTTAGGTTAGGTTAGGTTAGGTTAGGTTAGGTTAGGTTAGGTTAGGTTAGGTTAGGTTAGGTTAGGTTAGGTTAGGTTAGGTTAGGTTAGGTTAGGTTAGGTTAGGTTAGGTTAGGTTAGGTTAGGTTAGGTTAGGTTAGGTTAGGTTAGGTTAGGTTAGGTTAGGTTAGGTTAGGTTAGGTTAGGTTAGGTTAGGTTAGGTTAGGTTAGGTTAGGTTAGGTTAGGTTAGGTTAGGTTAGGTTAGGTTAGGTTAGGTTAGGTTAGGTTAGGTTAGGTTAGGTTAGGTTAGGTTAGGTTAGGTTAGGTTAGGTTAGGTTAGGTTAGGTTAGGTTAGGTTAGGTTAGGTTAGGTTAGGTTAGGTTAGGTTAGGTTAGGTTAGGTTAGGTTAGGTTAGGTTAGGTTAGGTTAGGTTAGGTTAGGTTAGGTTAGGTTAGGTTAGGTTAGGTTAGGTTAGGTTAGGTTAGGTTAGGTTAGGTTAGGTTAGGTTAGGTTAGGTTAGGTTAGGTTAGGTTAGGTTAGGTTAGGTTAGGTTAGGTTAGGTTAGGTTAGGTTAGGTTAGGTTAGGTTAGGTTAGGTTAGGTTAGGTTAGGTTAGGTTAGGTTAGGTTAGGTTAGGTTAGGTTAGGTTAGGTTAGGTTAGGTTAGGTTAGGTTAGGTTAGGTTAGGTTAGGTTAGGTTAGGTTAGGTTAGGTTAGGTTAGGTTAGGTTAGGTTAGGTTAGGTTAGGTTAGGTTAGGTTAGGTTAGGTTAGGTTAGGTTAGGTTAGGTTAGGTTAGGTTAGGTTAGGTTAGGTTAGGTTAGGTTAGGTTAGGTTAGGTTAGGTTAGGTTAGGTTAGGTTAGGTTAGGTTAGGTTAGGTTAGGTTAGGTTAGGTTAGGTTAGGTTAGGTTAGGTTAGGTTAGGTTAGGTTAGGTTAGGTTAGGTTAGGTTAGGTTAGGTTAGGTTAGGTTAGGTTAGGTTAGGTTAGGTTAGGTTAGGTTAGGTTAGGTTAGGTTAGGTTAGGTTAGGTTAGGTTAGGTTAGGTTAGGTTAGGTTAGGTTAGGTTAGGTTAGGTTAGGTTAGGTTAGGTTAGGTTAGGTTAGGTTAGGTTAGGTTAGGTTAGGTTAGGTTAGGTTAGGTTAGGTTAGGTTAGGTTAGGTTAGGTTAGGTTAGGTTAGGTTAGGTTAGGTTAGGTTAGGTTAGGTTAGGTTAGGTTAGGTTAGGTTAGGTTAGGTTAGGTTAGGTTAGGTTAGGTTAGGTTAGGTTAGGTTAGGTTAGGTTAGGTTAGGTTAGGTTAGGTTAGGTTAGGTTAGGTTAGGTTAGGTTAGGTTAGGTTAGGTTAGGTTAGGTTAGGTTAGGTTAGGTTAGGTTAGGTTAGGTTAGGTTAGGTTAGGTTAGGTTAGGTTAGGTTAGGTTAGGTTAGGTTAGGTTAGGTTAGGTTAGGTTAGGTTAGGTTAGGTTAGGTTAGGTTAGGTTAGGTTAGGTTAGGTTAGGTTAGGTTAGGTTAGGTTAGGTTAGGTTAGGTTAGGTTAGGTTAGGTTAGGTTAGGTTAGGTTAGGTTAGGTTAGGTTAGGTTAGGTTAGGTTAGGTTAGGTTAGGTTAGGTTAGGTTAGGTTAGGTTAGGTTAGGTTAGGTTAGGTTAGGTTAGGTTAGGTTAGGTTAGGTTAGGTTAGGTTAGGTTAGGTTAGGTTAGGTTAGGTTAGGTTAGGTTAGGTTAGGTTAGGTTAGGTTAGGTTAGGTTAGGTTAGGTTAGGTTAGGTTAGGTTAGGTTAGGTTAGGTTAGGTTAGGTTAGGTTAGGTTAGGTTAGGTTAGGTTAGGTTAGGTTAGGTTAGGTTAGGTTAGGTTAGGTTGGGAGTTTTTGAAAATTATTTTGATTGGAGAAATTATTTGGGTGTTTAATTGTTTTTGCAGAGTTACGTAGGGTTTCTCGTAGGTTAAAATTATTTCTCCTACACCGTCTGTTGTGGGCAAGGCCCTTGACTGGTCTATGGACTCCGACGAGATCTCCGACCCTGGCGGAGGGGAGTTGCCGCGGCCGGTCTCGTCGGTTTCCCCAATCCTGTCGGGGGTAGGGGCCCAATCCCGGGAGAGCCCAGTTGTCAGGTCGGAGTCGGAGTCTGCCGATGCGAAGACGCGGAAGAGACCAATGCCGGAAAGTTCGAAGTTCTTTGTGGGCCCTTCCATCTCGGACTCTGAATCCGACCTGCCGCTGGTGGAGGTGCAACCACCGAAGGTCCCACGTGCCCGTAGAGGTAGAGGGTACTACCACAGTGTGGGTCTGTCCCAAGCTCGACGCGAGCTCCATGCCGTAGATCTGGCGGACTCGGAGCAGGACTCGACTCTCACTGAGGGGGAAGAAAACGTGGGAAAGGCTTCCAGGGCCACAAAAGGGGGGAAGTCGCCAGAGCTCACGACGGAGGCTCTGATTGAGCGAGCGGAAGAGGACGCGGGTCGGCTGGTGAACGTGTCGAACGTGTCAAAAAACCTGAAAGGCACGCTCGTCAAAGAGCTCCGCGAGGCTTCGAGCTCCATGATGTCCACCGTCCGAGCTCTGGCGTCTAGGTCCTCGAACGAGGAAGTGAGGAGACTTCAGGCGGATAATAAGCGCCTGAAGGGCCAGCTGGCGGCTCTGCAAGAAGAGGTGGTAGCTCTGAGACGGGCATTCTCGGAGCGGAGCGCCCGTCGTAGGAGCCCAGTTGCAGCCGAGGCGGTGAACCCTCAGGGGTCGGAAGGTCTCTCCAGGGCGGAGTTTGCGGAGGTGATCGACCGGCTTCAGAGGGAGCTCTCCGACCAATTCAGTCGCATACTGGGGGCCCGCCTGGAGGGTCTCGAGGTAGACGGCCGGCTGCTCCCTGCGCAGTCCCACCGGCCGCCGCTGAGGGCAGATGCCAAGGGGATAGAGAGGGAGAAGGGAACCCACTCTCAAGTGGCGGTACCTACCACCCTCACCCCGCCCGCAAACTTGCCGAAGGAGGCGAGGCAGAAGAAGGCCAAGCAGGCCCCAGCTGCCTCGGCGAAACGGGCCTCGCAGCAGTTCGCGGGCACGTCACGCGAGGAGCAGCCGGTCGTCCTTGAGGAGTGGACGAAGGTGGTGAAGAAGTCAGGGAAGAGGGTCGCACCGGCGCCTGAGGCTGTCAAGGCTAAGCCTCAAAAGCCCAAGGTGCCCAAGCCGCCCAAGACCCTGGCGGTGGTGTTGACCCTCAACCCGGAGGCTGTGGCGAAAGGCGCCACCTACAAGGACGCCATCGCCAAAGCGAAGGCGTCGGTGAACCTAGGGGAACTGGGCATCGGGCCGGCGAAGTTCCGGACAGGGATGACGGGGGCGCGAATCATCGAGCTCCCCAAGGAGACGACAGCCTCCCAGGCTGACACCCTGGCGTCCAGAATTGGAGAAGCGCTGGGAGAGGCTGCCAAAGTCACCCGTCCGACTAAGATGGGTAGCATCCGGGTGGTGGGGCTCGATGACTCCGTCACAGAGGAGGAGATCCGCTCTGCCATAGCAGAAAAAGCGGGATGCCCACCGGAGGGGATAAGGGTAGGGAAAATCACAGTGGGACTCAGGGGAGTGGGCTCCACGATCGTCTCATGCCCCGCCGAGTCTATCGCCAAGCTGGCCGAGGCTGGGCGGATTTGCGTGGGCTGGAGCTCAGCCTCTATCCAGGTGATGGAGCAACGCCCAATGCGGTGCCACCGTTGCATGGAGATCGGCCACCTCCAGGCGCTGTGCCCCTCGAAAAAGGACCGCAGCGGTCTGTGCTACCGTTGTGGCCAGGAGGGTCACATGGCGTCGGGATGCACAGCCGCACCCAACTGCGCGGTGTGCACCGACCGAGGGCTACCGGCGGGGCACCGCATGGGCGGTCCAACCTGCAACCCCCCTCCGGTCAAGGGCCGCCCCATGCAAGGAGGTGCCGCCCCCCGTCCCACGGCTACACCGGCCGCCCCTGCAGTGACGCCTATGGAAACCGCCAATGGCAGTTAGGCCCATAGGCAAAATACTGCAGGGGAATATGAACCGCTCGGCTGCTGCCCAGGACCTTCTGTGTCAGTCAGCGGCCGAGTGGAACATAGACCTGGCAATCGTCGCGGAGCCGTACGTTGTTCCATCGTCCCCTAAGTGGGTGGGGGCGGCTGACGGCCTCGCGGCGATAATGGTGACCGGTGTGGCCCCTCCTCTCGTGCTGGTGGAGAGAGGGACTGGGTACGTGGCGGCACAATGGGGAGGAATGGTGGTAGTGGCCACATACTTCTCCCCGAACGGCAGTCGGGTCGACTTTGAGCGTCTCCTGGCTGCCGTAGAGGGAGTGGCACGTCGAGCGGCCCCCAGGTCGGTGCTAGTGGCGGGGGACCTTAACGCAAAATCCACGGCCTGGGGGTCCCCCGCCCCGAACGTCAGGGGAGGTATCCTGGAGTCCTGGGTTTTGTCCCTGGGACTCCAGGTACTCAATAGAGGCACCGTCCCTACCTGCTCCCGTTGGCAGGGCACGTCCATAGTAGACGTGTCCTTCGCCACTCCGGCACTCGCGGCCCGCACCAGCAACTGGCGGGTGATGGAGGAAGTGGAGACCCTATCGGACCACTTGTACATCCGATACGAGGTCTCCACGGTGTCCTCCGGAGCCCCTCTGCCGCCGAGTCACGTGGCGGGCGCCTCGCCCTTCCCAAGATGGAGGCTTGCACTCCTCCGAGCGGACGTGGCGGAGGAGGCAGCGATGGTGAGGGACTGGGCTGAGGCGCCAGTAGCCATCGCAGGGGATGCCGACGGCATGGCGGACCTGTTTGCGGACGACCTGCAGGTTGTCTGCGACGCCGCCATGCCGAGGGCGCGGGCCGGAGCACACAACAGGGGGCAGGTATACTGGTGGACGCCCGAGCTTTCGGGGCTGCGCGCCACCAGTTTGGAGGCCAGGCGCGCATACCAGCGCTGCCGCAGGCGCACCACGAGGGTGCCCGGCGAGGAGGAAACCCTCCGGCGGGCCTACTCCGAGGCGCACCAGGCCTTGCGGATAGCTATCTGCGAGGCCAAGAACGATGCCTGGGAGCAGTTCCTGGGCATCCTTAACCGGGACCCCTGGGGAAGGCCCTATAGGTCGGTAAGGGGAAAGTTCGCCTCGCCGGCCCCTCCGACGTCCAGCATGGAGCCGGGGTTGCTGCAGAGGGTCCTGGGGACTCTGTTCCCGAACCCTGGGCCCTTTGCGCCCCCACACATGCCGCCCCCATGCATGCCGCCCCACGAACTCGTTTCGGGGGAGCGGGACGACGGCCCTCCGGTAATGGACTCGGAGCTCGAGCTGGTCCTGGAACGGCTGCGGCGCAAAAAGGGTGCGCCGGGGCCGGACGGGGTGCCAGCCAGGGCCCTGGCTATAGCTCTGGGTCCCCTGGAGGGCCGGTTCCGCGCGTTGCTGGACGCCTGCATCGCGACGGCTCGCTTCCCCAGGCGATGGAGGGTTGGGCGGCTGTGCCTGCTGCGTAAGGAGAGCCGACCAGCAGACTCTCCGGCGGGCTACAGGCCGATAGTGTTGCTCGATGAGGCGGCGAAGGCTTTTGAGAAGATTCTCGCCTCCCGCGTCATCGAGCACCTAGAGGGCTCCGGGCCGGACCTGGCCGAATGCCAATATGGCTTTCGGGCGGGCCGATCCACGATGGACGCGGTAGGGCGCCTCAAGAGGTGGACTGAGGCGGCCACGGCTAGGGGGGATGTGGCGATCGCGGTGTCCCTAGACATCGCGAACGCCTTTAACTCCATCCCCCACGAATGCATAGAGGAGGCACTAAAATTTCACAGAGTGCCTCCCTACCTCCGCGCTCTGGTCGGTAACTACCTGCGGGACAGGGTGGTCCTGTACGGGAGCGCGGAGGGCCGCGTCCAATCGTGGAGCGTGACGGCGGGAGTGCCCCAGGGTTCCGTTTTAGGCCCACTCCTATGGAACCTGGGGTACAACTGGGTCCTGCGAGGTGTGTCGCTGCCGCGAATGGACGTCGTCTGCTACGCGGACGACACTCTGGTCGCGGCGGCGGCTAGAGACTGGGAGGAGGCGGTCCGCCTTGCGTCGGTCGGCACCTCCATGGTCGTCCGGCGCATCCGCCTCCTGGGGCTGGACGTGGCCCTCAGTAAAACGAGGGCCTTGATGTTCCACGCCCCGCGTCGCAGGGCCCCGCCGGGGCTGCGAGTCCGAGTGGAGGGGGTCCAGATACCGGTCGAGGTGCACATGAAGTACCTCGGCCTAACACTGGACTCCCGGTGGAAATTCGACGAGCACTTTCGGCTCCTCGCTCCCCGTCTGTGCAACATCGCGGTCGCCCTTGGGCGTCTGCTCCCCAACGTGGGAGGGCCGGGTGCAACGTGCCGTCGGCTGTATAATGGAGTGATACGGTCGATGGCACTATACGGAGCCCCGGTGTGGGCAGACTGCCTCACCCCCCGCACGCGAGCCCTCCTGCGCCGCCCGCAGAGGACCATTGCGACCCGAACAGTGCGGGCCTACCGCACGGTGAGCCACGGAGCGGCATGCGTCCTCGCGGGCACGCCGCCCTGGGACATTGACGCCTCCGTCCTTGCTCAGGTGTACTGGCACCGGCGCGGGTCTCTAGTGCGAGGTGAGCGTCCCACCCTTGAGGAGGTGGTGCGCGTTAGGACGGAGGCACAGGAAGAGGCCCTGCGCCGGTGGACGGAGGCTCTTGCCAACCCGACTGCAGGCCACCGGACGATCGAAGCAATTCGTCCGGTGCTGGAGGAGTGGCTGGGGCGCCAGTGGGGCACCCTCACCTTCCGACTGGTGCAGGTATTGACCGGACACGGGTGTTTCGGCCACTACCTGCACCGCGTGGCACGTCGGGAGGAGACGCCGCAGTGTCACCACTGCAGCTGCCTCGACGACACGGCCGAGCACACGCTCTTGGTGTGCCCGGCTTGGGAGCAGGAGCGCCGCGAACTTATGGCGGCGCTCGGAATTAACAGCCCCGCATTTACAAGCATGGTCAGAGCCATGCTTGCCAGTGCGGAGGCATGGGAGGCCGCCGCTTCTTTCGCAGAGGCGGTCATCTCGGCGAAGGAGGCGGCGGAGAGGGAGCGGGAAGCAGACGCAGCGGCCCCTCCCCTCCGGCGCAGACGAACGGGCAGGAGAAGGCGGGCAGCCAATGCCAGTCTTCTCCAGCCTTAGGGTGGCCGGCACGCGCCAGTGGCACTGGCGCGTGCACCGCACAGGTCCCCACGTCTGGGGATTGCCTTGGCTTTCCTAGGCAATCCCCCATCGGCGCGGACGCCCGGCTAGTAGCCGGGCAGCCCCGGGGGCGGTCTGGTGAATTTCACAGGCCCCAGACCGCCCTCAACAAGGGCAGGAAGGAAGGCCGAGGAGTTTTAGTGAGTATTCCCAGCGACTAGTCGCTGGGCGAGTCTCACACAAGCCCACTGCCTCGCCCGCAGTGGGTAGTCCGTAAATGGATTTCTCCTCGTAAAAAAAAAAAAAAAAAAAAAGGTTAGGTTAGGTTAGGTTAGGTTAGGTTAGGTTAGGTTAGGTTAGGTTAGGTTAGGTTAGGTTAGGTTAGGTTAGGTTAGGTTAGGTTAGGTTAGGTTAGGTTAGGTTAACAAGCGACGGTGGCTCAAGCGTTAGTGAAGCCGCCTAACGTACGGGCGGTCCCGGGATCGAACTTCGCCTGGCATTTAGTGAACTTTTCATTCCTTTTTGGATATCTTTGGTTTCGGAGTTTAATTGTTTTTGGAAATTCATTTGGAGGTTTTTGATAGTGTCTGGAGTATAGCATACTTAAGTAGGGTTTTCCATAAGTGGGAAAATTCTTTCTCCTACGGCTTCAGTTGTGGGCAGTGCCCTCGACTGGTCTATGGATTCCGACGAGATCTCCGACCCTGGCGGAGGGGAGTTGCCGCGGCCGGTCTCGTCGGTGTCCCCAATCTTGTCGGGGGTAGGGGCCCAATCCCGGGAGAGCCCAGTTGTCGGGTCGGAGTTGGAGTCTGCCGATGTGAGGACGCGGAAGAGACCGATGTCGGAGGGCTCCAAGTTTTTCGCGGACCCTTTCATGTCGGACTCCGATCCTGACCTGCCGCTGGTGGAGGTGCAACCACCGAAGGTCCCACGTGCCCGTAGAGGCAGAGGGTATAACCACAGTGTGGGTCTGTCCCAAGCTCGACGCGAGCTCCACGCCGTAGATCGGGCGGACTCGGAGCAGGACTCGACTCTCACTGAGGGGGAGGAAAACCCGGGAAAGGCATCTAGGGCCACAAAAGGAGGGAAGTCGCCGGAACTCACGACGGAGGCTCTGATTGAGCGAGCAGAAGAGGACGCGGACAGGCTGGAGAACGTGTCGAGCAAATCTAAGAATTTGAAAGGCACGTTCGTCAAAGAAATCCGCGAGGCTTCGAGCTCCATGTTGCACACCGTCCGAGCTCTGGCGGCTAGGTCATCCAACGAGGAAGTCAAGAGACTTCAGGCGGACAATAAACGCCTGAAGGGCCAGCTGGCGGCTCTTCAAGAAGAGGTGGTAGCTCTGAGACGGGCATTCTCGGAGCGGAGTGTCCGTCGTAAGAGCCCAGTTGCTGCCGAGGCGGTGAACCCTCAGGGGTCGGAAGGTCTCTCCAGGGCGGAGTTTACGGAGGTGATCGACCGGCTCCAGAGGGAGCTCTCTGACCAATTCGGGCGCATATTGGCGGCCCGCCTAGAGGGTCTCGAGGTGGACGGCCGGCTGCTCCCTGCGCAGTCCCGCCGACCGCCGCTGAGGGCGGACGCCAAGGGGATGGAGAGGGAGAGGGGAACCCACTCTCAAGTGGTGCTACCCACTACCCTTATCCCGCCCGCAAACCTGCCGAAGGAGGCGAGGCAGAAGAATGCCAAGCAGGCCCCAGCTGCCTCGGCGGGACGGGCCTCGCAGCAGTTCGCGGGCACGTCTCGCGAGGAGCAGCCGGTCGTCCTTGATGAGTGGACGAAGGTGGTGAAGAAGTCAGGGAAGAGGGTCGCACCGGCGCCTGAGGCTGTCAAGGCTAAGCCCCAAAAGCCCAAGGTGCCCAAGCCGCCCAAGACCCTGGCGGTGGTGTTGACCCTCAACCCGGAGGCTGTGGCGAAAGGCGCCACCTACAAGGACGCCATCGCCAAAGCGAAGGCGTCGGTAAACCTTGGGGAACTGGGCATCGGGCCAGCGAAGTTCCGGACAGGGATGACAGGGGCGCGAATCATCGAGCTCCCCAAGGAGACGACAGCCTCCCAGGCTGACACCCTGGCGTCCAGAATTGGAGAAGCGCTGGGAGAGGCTGCCAAAGTCACCCGTCCGACTAAGATGGGTAGCATCCGGGTGGTGGGGCTCGATGACTCCGTCACAGAGGAGGAGATCCGCTCTGCCATAGCAGAAAAAGCGGGATGCCCACCGGAGGGGATAAGGGTAGGCAAAATCACAGTGGGACTCAGGGGAGTGGGCTCCACGATCGTCTCATGCCCCGCCGAGTCCATCGCCAAGCTGGCCGAGGCTGGGCGGATCTGCGTGGGTTGGAGCTCAGCCTCTATCCAGGTGATGGAGCAACGCCCAATGCGGTGCCACCGCTGCATGGAGATCGGCCACCTCCAGGCGCTGTGCCCCTCGAAAAAGGACCGCAGCGGTCTGTGCTACCGTTGTGGCCAGGAGGGTCACATGGCGTCGGGATGCACAGCCGCACCCAACTGCGCGGTGTGCACCGACCGAGGGCTACCGGCGGGGCACCGCATGGGCGGTCCAACCTGCAACCCCCCTCCGGTCAAGGGCCGCCCCATGCAAGGGGGTGCCGCCCCCCGTCCCACGGCTACACCGGCCGCCCCTGCAGTGACACCTATGGAAACCGCCAATGCCAATTAGGCCCATAGGCAAAATACTGCAGGGGAATATGAACCGCTCGGCTGCTGCCCAGGACCTTCTGTGTCAGTCAGCGGCCGAGTGGAACATAGACCTGGCAATCGTCGCGGAGCCGTATGTTGTCCCATCGTCCCCTAAGTGGGTGGGGGCGGCCGACGGCCTCGCGGCGATAATGGTGACTGGTGTGGCCCCTCCTCTGGTGCTACTGGAGGGAGGGACTGGGTACGTGGCGGCACAATGGGGAGGAATGGTGGTGGTGTCCACATATTTCTCCCCGAACGGCAGTCGGGTTGATTTTGAGCGTCTCCTGGCTGCCGTAGAGGGAGTGGCGCGTCGAGCGGCCCCCAGATCGGTGCTAGTGGCGGGGGATCTTAACGCAAAATCCACGGCCTGGGGGTCCCCCGCCCCGAACGTCAGAGGAGGTATCCTGGAGTCCTGGGTTTTGTCACTGGGACTCCAGATCCTCAACAGAGGCACCGTCCCTACCTGCTCCCGGTGGCAGGGCACGTCCATAGTTGACGTGTCCTTCGCCACCCCGAACCTCGCGGCCCGCGCCAGCAACTGGCGGGTGATAGAGGAAGTGGAGACCCTATCGGACCACTTGTACATCCGATATGAGGTCTCCACGGTGCCCCCTGGAGCCCCTCTGCCGCCGAGTCACGTGGCGGGCGCCTCGCCCTTCCCTCGATGGAGGCTTGCACTCCTCCGGGCGGACGTGGCGGAGGAGGCGGCGATGGTGAGGGACTGGGCTGAGGCGCCAGTAGCCATCGCGGGGGATGCCGACGGCATGGCGGACCTGTTTGCGGACGACCTGCAGGTGGTCTGCGACGCCGCCATGCCGAAGGCGCGGGCCGGAGCAAATAACAGGGGGCAGGTGTACTGGTGGACGCCCGAACTGTCGGGGCTGCGCGCCACCAGTTTAGCAGCCAGGCGCGCATATCAGCGCTGCCGCAGGCGCACCACGAGGGTGCCCGGCGAGGAGGAAACCCTCCGGCGGGCCTACTCTGAGGCACACCAGGCCTTGCGAGTGGCCATCTGCGAGGCCAAGAGCGATGCCTGGGAGCAGTTCCTGGGCATCCTCAACCGGGACCCCTGGGGAAGGCCCTACAGGACGGTTAGAGGAAAATTCTCCTCGCCGGCCCCTTCGACGTCCAGCATGGAGCCGGGATTGCTGCAGAGGGTCCTGGGGACTCTGTTCCCGAACCCAGGGCCCTTTGCGCCCCCACACATGCCACCCCCATGCATGCCGCCCCACGAACTCGCTTCGGGGGAGCGGGCTGACGGTCCTCCAGTAATGGACTCGGAGTTCGAGCTGGTCCTGGAACGGCTTCGGCGCAAAAAGGGAGCGCCGGGGCCGGACGGGGTGCCAGCCAGGGCCCTGGCTATAGCTCTGGGTCCCCTGGAGGGCCGGTTCCGCGCGTTGCTGGACGCCTGCATCGCGACGGCCCGCTTCCCCAGGCGATGGAGGGTTGGGCGGCTGTGTCTGCTCCGAAAGGAGAGCCGCCCAGCAGACTCTCCGGCAGGCTACAGGCCGATAGTGTTGCTCGATGAGGCGGCGAAGGCTTTTGAGAAGATTCTCGCCTCCCGCGTCATCGAGCACCTAGAGGGCTCCGGGCCGGACCTGGCTGAATGCCAATACGGCTTTCGGGCGGGCCGGTCAACGATGGACGCGGTAGGGCGCCTCAAGAGGTGGACTGAGGCGGCTACGGCTAGGGGGGATGTGGCGATCGCGGTGTCCCTAGACATCGCGAACGCGTTCAACTCCATCCCCCACGAATGCATAGAGGAGGCACTAAGATTTCACAGAGTGCCTCCCTACCTCCGCGCTCTGATCAGTGACTACCTGCGAGACAGGATGGTCCTGTACGAGAGCGCGGAGGGCCGCGTCCAGTCGTGGAGTGTGACGGCGGGAGTGCCCCAGGGTTCCGTTTTAGGCCCACTCCTATGGAACCTGGGGTACAACTGGGTCCTGCGTGGTGTGTCGCTGCCGCGAATGGATGTCGTCTGCTACGCGGACGACACTCTGGTCGCGGCGGCGGCTAGAGACTGGGAGGAGGCGGTCCACCTTGCGTCGGTCGGCACCTCCATGGTCGTCCGGCGCATCCGCCTCCTGGGGCTGGACGTGGCCCTCAGCAAAACGAGGGCCATGATGTTCCACCCCCCACGACGCAGGGCCCCGCCGGGGCTGCGAGTCCGGGTGGAGGGGGTCCAGATACCGGTCGAGGTGCACATGAGGTACCTCGGCCTAACTCTGGACTCCCGGTGGAGGTTCGAGGTGCACTTCCGGCTCCTCGCTCCTCGCCTGTGCGCCATCGCAGTCGCCCTTGGGCGTCTGCTCCCCAACGTGGGTGGACCGGGTGCAACGTGCCGTCGGCTGTACAACGGGGTGATACGGTCGATGGCACTATATGGAGCCCCGGTGTGGGCAGACTGCCTCACCCCCCACACGCGAGCCCTCCTGCGTCGTCCTCAGAGGACGATTGCGACCCGCACAGTGCGGGCCTACCGCACGGTGAGCCACGGAGCGGCGTGTGTCCTCGCGGGAACGCCGCCCTGGGACATCGAAGCCTCCGTCCTTGCACAGGTGTACTGGCACCGGCGCGGGTCTCTGTTGCGAGGCGAGCGTCCCACCCTGGAGGAGGTGGTGCGCGTAAGGGAGGAGGCACAGGAGGAGGCCCTGCGCCGGTGGACAGAGGCTCTGGCCAGCCCGACTGCAGGCCACCGGACGATTGATGCCATTCGTCCGGTGCTGGAGGAGTGGTTGGGGCGCCAGTGGGGCACCCTCACCTTCCGACTGGTGCAGGTGTTGACCGGACATGGATGTTTCGGCCACTACCTGCACCGCGTGGCACGTCGGGAGGAGACGCCGCGGTGTCACCACTGCGGCTGCCTCGACGACACGGCCGAGCACACGCTCTTGGTGTGCCCGGCTTGGGAGCAGGAGCGCCGCGAACTTATGGCGGCGCTCGGAATTAGCAGCCCCGCATTTACAAGCATGGTCAGAGCCATGCTTGCCAGTGCGGAGGCATGGGAGGCCGCCGCTTCTTTCGCAGAGGCGGTCATCTCGGCGAAGGAGGCGGCGGAGAGGGAGCGGGAAGCAGACGCAGCGGCCCCTCCCCTCCGGCGCAGACGAACGGGCAGGAGAAGGCGGGCAGCCAATGCCAGTCTTCTCCAGCCTTAGGGTGGCCGGCACGCGCCAGTGGCACTGGCGCGTGCACCGCACAGGTCCCCACGTCTGGGGATTGCCTTGGCTTTCCTAGGCAATCCCCCATCGGCGCGGACGCCCGGCTAGTAGCCGGGCAGCCCTGGGAGCGGTCTGGTGAATTTCACAGGCCCCAGACCGCCCTCAACAAGGGCAAGAAGGAAGGCCGAGGAGTTTTAGTGAGTATTCCCAGCGACTAGTCGCTGGGCGAGTCTCACACAAGCCCACTGCCTCGCCCGCAGTGGGTAGTCCGTAAATGGATTTCTCCTCGTAAAAAAAAAAAAAAAAAAAAAAAAAGGTTAGGTTAGGTTAGGTTAGGTTAGGTTAGGTTAGGTTAGGTTAGGTTAGGTTAGGTTAGGTTAGGTTAGGTTAGGTTAGGTTAGGTTAGGTTAGGTTAGGTTAGGTTAGGTTAGGTTAGGTTAGGTTAGGTTAGGTTAGGTTAGGTTAGGTTAGGTTAGGTTAGGTTAGGTTAGGTTAGGTTAGGTTAGGTTAGGTTAGGTTAGGTTAGGTTAGGTTAGGTTAGGTTAGGTTAGGTTAGGTTAGGTTAGGTTAGGTTGAAAAACATTTTTTGAAAGTCTCTCCCATGTGGTATGAGGCTTATCCTCTTGAGGTCGAATGTTTTGGAGTTTTTGGATGTTTTGGAGGTTCTTTGGGATTGTTTGGTGTTGGTTAATTGTAAGTGTTGTCTTGGTGTGCGAAGAGTGTGGAGATGGAAGGGGAATCCCTTCATCCGGATTATGGGGGAGAGATGAGTGGAAGGAGCTCCGCCGCGGGTGATCTTTTGCCCTGTGGGACAGCCAGGGAGGGGGAAGTGCCGGAGGGGCCCAAGGTGGGGGCCAAGAGGGCGAACCCCTACGTCAGGCTCGAATTTCCCGAGCCAAAGATCACCCCGGCGAGGAGGGGAAGAAGTGCGAAGAGAGTTGGGGCTGCGAGGACAGCCGCCGGCCACTACGCTGGCATGTCGGCCGCCCGGAGCGGCCTGCGCGATCAGCAGGATTCCGAGGAGGAGGAGAGCGGTCCGGAGGAGTGCGGCAGCGTATGGGCCCCCTCTGCACCGACCGACGCGGATCCGGCGGACGTCGTGCGCCGGGCCGCGGAGGTGGTGCTAGCGGAGACGGCCAAGTCTCTCAACTTGAAGGGGGGCGTCCGGGGCAACATCAACTCCGCCTGCCGTGAAATCGTGGCGGCGGTGGCTAGCCTCCAACCGCAAGATGAGGGAGAGGTCGTCCGCACCCTGCGGGCGGACAACAAGCGCATGAGGGAGGAACTCGCCCTCATGCGCTCCGAACTGAAGGCCGTTCGCAGGGCCTTCTCGGAGAGGGTGAAGGAGCCGCCTGCTCCGGGTCCGAGTGCGCCGGAGGCTGGCGACGTGATGGCGCTCCTCGCGGAATTTAAGGAGGAGCTCTCCCGCGAGCTCTTCACCTCTCTGGGGGGAATGGTGAACGCCAGATTGGAGGCAATCTGTCGTCGCCTCCCCCCGGAGCCTGTCGTCCGCCCACCACTTGCGGCTGACAGGAGAAGGGCGGAGCAGCAGCAGGGGGTGGAGGGGGCGCGGGAGAGCAGCGGCTCTCAACCGAACCAGCGGGGGCCAAAAGCCCCAACCGGGGGCGCTGGCCGGGAGATAACAGGGGCGACCCTGATGCCGCCGGCAAATCCGGCGCCGATGCCGCGGCTTGGCGGCAGGGCTCCCGCACGAGCCTCGGTGGCCCCTGCCCCGGCTCCTAGTCCGCCGGCGCAGGCGCCGGAGCCGGCGTGGACGGAAGTGGTCAGGCGGGGTGGAGGGAGGAGGCCCGCTCCGCCTGCTCCCCGGGCGAGCCAGCCATCGGGTCGGGCCCCTGCCCCGGCGAGGAAGCTGGCGGTGCCCAAGTCGGCGGCCGTGGTGGTGGCCCTCAAACCGGATGCTGAGGTGTCATACGCCGATGTTATGAAGAGGGCCACCCAAGCCTTCCGACTCCAGGATGTGGGCCTGGAAAGTGTCAAGATCCGCAGGACTGCGGATGGGGCCCGCATCCTGGAAATCCCGGGCGCCAATATGGGCAGAGCGGCCGACGAGTTGAGGGGACGCCTGGAGGCAGCCATCGGGGACACCGCACGGGTATACAGGCCCGTTAAGATGGCGAGCCTCCGGGTGTCTGGTCTTGACGAGGCGGCCACACCGGAGGCACTGGCTGGGGCGGTGGCGGCCCTGGGGCGCTGCGGGCTTGCGGACGTAAGAGTCGGCCAGATTAGTTACGGGTTTGGCGGCGCGGGCTCGGCGCTCGTGCAGTGCCCCGTCGAAGCGGCCAACGCCGCGATCGAGGCGGGACGCATCGCGGTGGGTTGGTCGGCCGCCAGAGTTGTGGCCCTGGAACAGGCACCACTCCGGTGCTATAAGTGCTTGGGAGTGGGGCACACCAGGGCCACGTGCCCATCACCGGTGGAGCGGGGGAGCCTGTGCTACCGCTGCAGCAAGCCGGGCCACAAGGCGGCGGACTGCAGAGAAGAAGTTTTCTGCGCAGTCTGCCACCACGCCGGGCTGCCAGCGGGGCACAGGATGGGCGGCTTGAGATGCAAGCCCCCCAAAACCAGGGGCGCGGCGCCCCCGAATCGCAGGGCTCCAACGGAAGCCGCTGCAGCCGCCGGACCCCCAGTGAACGGGGCGAATGAGGGACAACCCATGGACCAGTGATGCCTGTACACCCACAGCTCACTGGTCCCCGTGAGGTGCTCCAGGGAAACCTGAACCACTCCGCCCGTGCTCAGGATCTCCTGATGCAGAACATGGCGGAGTGGGGCATTTCCCTGGCGGCTGTGGCGGAGCCGTACGTGGTCCCTCAGCGCCCCAACTGGGTGGGCTCCGCCGACGGCCAGGTGGCTCTGGTGGTCCCGACCATCGGGGCGGCCCTCTCGAGCACCGAAAGGGGGGCGGGCTATGCGGCCGGAAAGTGGGGAGACACACTTGTGGTGGGGGTGTACTTCTCCCCCAATCGGCCGCTGGACGCCTTCCAGGAGTTCCTGGAAAGGCTCGAGAGGGTCATCGGGAGAGCCGGTGGGGCGCCCGTCCTAGTTCTTGGTGACTTTAATGCCAAGAACCGGGCATGGGGGAGCCCTAACACGGACCTCAGGGGGGCCGAAGTGATGGACTGGGCGACCGCGGCGGGCCTCGTCATCCTCAACCAGGGCGGCGCGCAGACATGCGTACGCCGGCAGGGGGGGTCGATAATCGACCTCTCTTTCGCGACCCCTGCCCTGGCTGCGCGCGTCGCCGGGTGGAGGGTGATGGATGACGAAGAGACCCTCTCGGATCATCTGTATATCCGAATGAGGGTCTCCCCGCTGCGGGATGCCGTGCCATCGGCCCCCCACGGCCAGAGAGCTGGGAGGGGCTTCCCCAGATGGGCGGTCACCCGGCTCGACCGTGACCTGGCAAAAGAGGCTGCCATTATAGAGGCGTGGTGCGACCCCCCGACCGCCCTGCGGGGGGTCGATGAAAAGGCAGCCCACCTTAGGGCTTCCCTCACGGCGGTGTGCGACGCGGCCATGCCCAGGGCTAGACCGTTCCGAGGGCGGCGACAGGTGTACTGGTGGAGCTCCGAAATCGCCGCCCTCCGAGAAGAGTGCAACGGGGCCCGACGGGCATACGTCCGCTGTCGCAGGAGGGTGCACACCGCCGAGGAGGAGGACCTCCTCCACACTGCGTGGGCCCGGAGGAAGGCGGCACTCCGGGCCGCCATCGGCAAGGCCAGGGATGAGGGCTGGGAGGAGACTCTGGCTACCCTCAACAGGGACCCGTGGGGACGCCCCTACAAGATGGTTCGGAATAAGATAGGGGGCGCCCCCCCCATGGATTCCATGGAGCCAGAGCTCCTCCGCGGGGTGGTCGAGGGCCTCTTTCCGGCGGCCCACGGCTTCACCCCGCCCAGAATGGCGCCACCGTCAGTGGTCCCGGAGCGGCCGCTCGTCGTCCCCCCCGTCACGGACGACGAGCTCACCTGGGCGATCCTGCGGCTCAGGCGCGCTGGGAAAGCTCCGGGTCCGGACGGGGTGCCGGGGGGGGTCCTCTTCCTGGCGCTCCAGCGGCTCGGGGACCGCCTCAGATCCCTCATGGAGGAGTGCCTGGGGGAGGGGCGCTTCCCGGGCTGCTGGAAGGAGGGAAGGCTGTGCCTGCTGAGGAAGGAGGAGCGCCCAGCAGATTCCCCATCAGGTTACCGCCCCATCGTGCTGCTGGATGAGGTCAGTAAGCTCTTCGAGCGAATACTGGAAAGCCGCATCCAGCAGCACCTAGAGGAAACGGGCCCGGACTTGAGTAACAATCAGTTCGGGTTCCGCAAGGGGCGGTCAACCATGGATGCTGTGGGCGCCCTCCGGAGGTTTGGGCTGCAGGCGGAGGAAAAGGGGGAGGGAGCAGTGGCGGTGTCTCTGGACATCGCTAACGCCTTTGGCTCCCTCCCCTACGAGGTGATAGAGGAGGCGCTCCGGTACCACGAGGTGCCGGGGTACCTCCGGAGGGTCGTGGGGCACTACCTTACGGGGCGGGTGGTGCTCTACGACCACGGTGGAGCTCGGTGTGCCAGGGCCATGTCGTGCGGGGTTCCGCAGGGATCCGTGTTGGGTCCACTCCTGTGGAACCTCGGGTTCGACTGGCTCACCAGAGGAGCACAGCTTCCGCGCATGGTCACCGTGTGTTACGCCGATGACACACTGGTGGCCGTGCGGGGCAAGCAGCTGGAGGAGGTGCTCCGAAGGGCAGAAGTGGCCACCGAGCTCACGGTCCACCGCGTGGGCCTCCTGGGGCTGAAGGTCGCCCTCCAAAAGACCGAGGCGATGGTCCTCGGGGGGAGGGGCTGGAGGGTGAGCGCTGGCACTACCCTCAGAGTGGGAGGGGAGCGTGTCCAGGTCAGGCCCAGTATCAAATATCTGGGTCTGGTCCTGGACAGGTGGTGGTCCTTCAAGGACCACTTCACCAGACTGGGTCCTCGCCTCGTGGGTGCGGCCTCGGCACTGAGTCGGCTGCTGCCAAATATCGGAGGGCCAAACGCTCCGTGCAGAAAACTGTACGCGGGCGTTGTGCGGAGCATGGCCCTCTACGGCGCGCCGATTTGGGCCGAGAGGCTGAATGGGTTCACCACTTCTCTGCTGCGGCGTCCGCAGAGAGTGGTGGCCCAACGAATGGCGAGGACCTACCGCTCCACCTCCCACGCTGCGGCGTGTCTCCTTGCTGGGACTCCGCCCTGGGACCTGGACGCCGAGCACCTGGCGGACAGACACCGGCGCAGGGCGGAGGCCAGGGCGGGAGACCATCCTCCGGACCCCGAGGAGGCGAGGAGGGCGGCCCGGGAGGCCGACGATAGGCTGAGGGAGCGGTGGAGGGTGGCCCTGGAAAACAGCCATTATGGCACGAGGACCATAGGGGCCATCCTCCCCGTAATGGAAGAGTGGTTGGACCGCGAAGGGGGGGTTCCAACCTTCCGGCTGGCGCAGGTGGTGTCCGGGCATGGCTGCTTCGGGCACTACCTGCACATGATAGGGAGGGAGCCGGACGCCCGTTGCCACGAGTGCGGCGCGGATGATGACACGGCCCAGCACACACTGGAGGTGTGCAGCCGCTGGGCCGGGGAGAGAGCGGCACTCGTGGCGGAGACGGGTTTGGTGGATCTCTCGCTGCACAGCGTCATCGCAAAGATGCTGAGCAGCGAGAGCCACTGGAAGGCGGTCGCCTCCTTCTGCGAAGAGGTCATGTCGCAGAAGGAGGCGGCGGAGAGGGAGCGGGAGGCTGCGGCCGACGCGCTCCCTCAACGCCAGACGAGAAGGGGTCGAAGGCGTCGACATTTTGTCCGCCTCGGCCCCTAAGGGACCTGCGGTTGGTCCCACCGCCTGAGGGGAGCTCACTAACGTTGTGAGCTCCCCCCCCCTTCCAGGCGGGTACCCCGGCGCAAGCCGGGGATGCCGGGGGGGCACTCTGGTAGAATGCCTAGCGATCCCAGGGTGCCCCTACACCAAACCGGCCCAGAGGGAACCGCCGGAGTGGAGTTTAGTGGGTAGGGCCAGTCTCTCCCCCCTCTTCCTAGAGAAGAGGGATGAGAGCGGCGAGTCCCACATACCCCCTGGAGTTTTACCCAGGGGGATGCGTAAATGCATTCTCCACTCCGTCAAAAAAAAAAAAAAAAAAAAAAAAAAAAAAAAAAAAAAAGGTTAGGTTAGGTTAGGTTAGGTTAGGTTAGGTTAGGTTAGGTTAGGTTAGGTTAGGTTAGGTTAGGTTAGGTTAGGTTAGGTTAGGTTAGGTTAGGTTAGGTTAGGTTAGGTTAGGTTAGGTTAGGTTAGGTTAGGTTAGGTTAGGTTAGGTTAGGTTAGGTTAGGTTAGGTTAGGTTAGGTTAGGTTAGGTTAGGTTAGGTTAGGTTAGGTTAGGTTAGGTTAGGTTAGGTTAGGTTAGGTTAGGTTAGGTTAGGTTAGGTTAGGTTAGGTTAGGTTAGGTTAGGTTAGGTTAGGTTAGGTTAGGTTAGGTTAGGTTAGGTTAGGTTAGGTTAGGTTAGGTTAGGTTAGGTTAGGTTAGGTTTTTTTTTTTTTTTTTTTTTTTTTTTTTTTTTTTTTTTTTATAGGAGGAGGGGAATACTCATGTATACCGCCGTGCCCTAACACACGGCGGCATGCCCGACTCTACTGGGGATTTCTCCCAGTAGCCTACGGACTAAACCCCTCCCCCTTAGCCGGTACCGCCACTATTAATAATGTGGCGACCTTTGTAACCTTAATAAAATAATGCATTAAAATTTATGTAATAAAAATCTTAGTCAAATGTTTAAAATGCTAAATTGGATGTCACTTGGTATAAAATTATATAAAATTGTAATTTGAATTAAAATTGTACTAGTAATGCTGTCTTGTGTTAAAATATTTATAAAATAGTAAAAAGTAAAGAAGTATAGAAGGGTGAGTAAAATCTAAGTTAAATTTAAGTTGAATCGCAGTTCAAACATATATACCCCGACGCCTTGTCTCTGACTACTCCTAAGAGTAGTGACAAGCAAGGCGCCGGGGTTGAACATAAAAGTTAGACGTAAAATATACACATGTATTAATATGTTTTATAAAAATTAAGATTGTAATATTTGCTTTTCTGTCCTTTTTTTTTTTTTTTTTTTTTTTTTTTTTTTTTTTTTTCTTCCTTCTTTCCTTCTCTTAATTTTTTTTTTTTTTTTTTTTTTTTTTTTTTTTTTTTTTTTTTTTTTTTTTTTTTTTTTTCCAGCAATTACAATTTGATTACAATTTAAAAGTATAAGCCCCGACGCCTTGTCTCTGACTACTCCTGAGAGTAGTGACAAGCAAGGCGCCGGGGTTAAGCATAAGAGTTAAAAGCATCAAAATAACAAATGTCAAAATTTAAAATGGTTTAAAATAAAACATAGTCAAGTGTAAAATTAAAACAAAAGGATACTAAGTAAAAATAAGACTAAAAATAGACTGAAGCGAGTTTAATCCCGGCCCCCATTAGCTCTTGAGGCCGCGCGCGTCACCCCCAGGGCGAAGGGCAGGAAGACCTCTCGACTTTTAGAGTCGGCCATAAAGGCGGCGAATGCCTCGCACCTCACCGCTGCTCCCAGGAGTATCTCGCAATCGGCCCGTACAGCTCCAAAACGGGGGCACTCCTCCAGCAGGTGCTCCAGCGTTTCGGGAGTCTCGTCATCACAGATGCAGGACGGACTCCCCGCGAGCTTGAACCTGTGGAGGTACGCTCGAAAGCCGCCGTGCCCCGTCAGGAGCTGCGCCTTGGCATTGCACATAGTGAATTTGCCAAGGACTTTATGGGCCGATGCGACGTCCGGGAAGAACAGCGAGGTGACGCGGCCTGTGGCAGACTCGCTGTAGCGGGCCTGCCACTTTGCCACTGTCTCCCGTCTCACCTGCAGCTTTGCATGTGAGACGGGATACAGGTCGTAGGCTGCCGCGTCTTTGCGAGACAACGCCGCCCTCTTGGCCAACTCGTCTGCGCGCTCGTTGCCGGGGATCCCGACGTGGGCCTTGATCCAGAAAAACCGGATCAGGCCCCCGTGTGCTTGTATGTCCCCCAGCTGGCCGTGTATTTTCACGGCCAGCGGGTGTGTGGGCGAGGGATTCCTGAGCAACTCCAGAGCAGATCTGGAGTCGCTCAGGACGCTCGCCCTGATGGGACCGGGACCCCCGGCCACGAGGTCGAGAGCCTTGGAGATCGCCACCATCTCCGCTTGGAAGACGGAGGCGAATCCCTCCAGCCTGAAACCCCTGGTGCGGACCTCAACGCCATCCCTCCACAGGGTGACGGCACCCCCCACCCTGCCCTCGATCTTGCTGCCGTCCGTATAGGCCCGGGCCCAATCGTCGGGCACCTTGCTGAGCTCCTCCGCGCTGGCCACCTCCTCGAACTCAACTGGAGTTCGTAGAGCGGGGTGTGCCAGCGCGAACGGGCTGCAGCGGCGCTCGACCTCCCGGCCCGGCAGCGGGGCGAAGGGCCTCCCCCTCTTCAGCTCGTAAAGTTGAAGGGCCTCCTCGGCCCTAAGGTCGAGGGGGAGGATCCTCGCCAAGAGAACGGCGGCAGTGTAGGAGGTGGTGCGATGGGCCTTGGCGATGCGGATCGCGAAGGCCCTGGTCACCCTGTCGAGTAAGGCCCTGACCCCCACTCGCTGCGCGACAGGCGCCCAGACGTTAGCCGCATAGAGGATGGTAGGCTCGATGACGGTAGTGTAGAGCAGCCGGACGATATCGGCATTTAAGCCCCACGTCGCCCTGGCGGCCCTAGACACCATCCCGAACCTAGCCATAGCTTTGCCGCAGACCCTGTTGAGGTGGCTAAGAAAATTGAGGTTCTTGTCGATCGTCAGACCCAACACGGTGATCTCGTCCGAGAACGCGATGTCCTCCCCCCCAAGCTTCAGCTTGGGTGGGCTAACATCGCGCTTCCTGGTGACCACCATGGCTTGGGTCTTCCGAGCGGCGAACCTCATCTTAGCCCCCTCTCCCCACTCGGACACGGCGTCCAGCGCGGCATTGAGGATGTCCTCGAGCTCACCCACAGTCTGCGCCGCGGCGATAATCAAAATATCGTCCGCGAACGCCTGCAGGTGAGCCCGAAGGTCCCCACCGCGCCGGAGCAAAGGGTCGAGTAACAGGTTCCACAGCAAGGGACCGCACGTCGAGCCTTGGATGCAACCTTTCGAAGTAGGTCTGTCTACTTGTGCCCCTGCGTACCTGACTGTGACCTGTCTTTCGCTCAGGTAGCTGCACAGAAGTCGGTAGACAGACTGGTCGCATCCAGTGGCCAGGATCTGGTGTTTTATTCCGGGCCACCACGCATTGTCGAAAGCCCCCTCGATGTCGAGGGAGACGACTCCGACGATGCGTTTTTGCCCGACGTGATCTCTTATGAGCTGTACAGCATCATACAAAGCGTCCTCGGTGCTGCGCTGCGGCATAAAGCCATATTGGCGCAGGCTCAGTCCTCCGCCCACCCCGAGCTGCCAGAGAAGCCTCCCGGCCATCATCTTCTCCAGGATCTTCCCCAGGACTGACAGGAGCCCGATCGGCCTGTACGATTTCGGCTGCGAGTAGTCATCTCTGTTGGGCTTTGGCAGGATTTTGACTACCGCAGCCTTCCAGTCCTTAGGGAAGTATCCCAGAGAAAGGCAGGCGTTCATCAGGGCGACAAATACATCATTTCTCGCCCTGATGGCCGCACTGCAGATGTCGGCCGTGAGGCCGTCCCCCCCGGGCGCCTTTTTGGGGTGAATGCCCCTCAAGACGCCCGAGAGCTCGTGCTGGGAGAAGGGAATAAACTCCCGCGGCTTGGACCTGGCTTCATCCTCCATGCGGGCGACTGCCTGCCTGACACGGGCATGAGTATCCGACTCGGACTGAAGATCGTCAGCTGGGAAGAACGTATCCGCTATGAGGGCGGTGGAACCGACGGCATCCAGGGCGCGTCCATCCGCGCCGCTGAGGAGGGTGTCTTCCCTCCTACGAGCGGCGCATCTTAGCACCCTATAGATGCCGTCCCACACGCTCTCATGCTGCTGCTTAGAGCAGAATTCTACCCAGCTGGCGGTCTTGGCCGCCTCGATGGCGGCCTTGTAGTCCTCCTTGGCCACCAAATATTCCGTAACCACCCCGTCCCTTCGGCGGCTACTCGCGTGCCGGATTCGACCCCTCAGCGTTATGAGTTTTCGCTTTTTAAGCTGTAACTCATGGCTCCACCAAACCACCCGTTTGGGTGCCTTTGGTGGAGCCAGAAGAGGGATCGAATCCTCGCACGCGCCGTGAATCGCCGCTGTGTACCTTCCAATGGCCTCCTCAAGACCGCTAGGCGTCTCGATAGCCTCGATTTCCTCGACCGTCCAGTCACCCAGACGGTCGACGAACGAGGCCCGAAAAGTAGCCCAGTCGGCCCTCCCGGCGTGGTAACGCCTGGTGGATCCGCAGGCTCTGTCCGGCTCCGTCTCGGGCCCCACCCCCACCTCGAACGTAATCGCCCGATGATCGGGAGCGGAGGGGATGAGGTCCGGACGGACCATCCAGCTCCTCACTCGATGGAAGAGCGCCGACGTGGCGAGGGTCACGTCTACGATGCTAGTAAACAGCTTGTCCCCCCGCCAGATGTAAAAGGTCGGCGCCCTTCCCTCGTTGAGAACCTGCAGATCCACCTGGGCTGCGAACTCGGAGAACAGAGTACCTCTCTGGTCCTCGCGCTCGCAGCCCCACCAAAGGCTTTTGGCGTTAATATCCCCGCCGAGAAGGACCGCACTGGTGCCCATGCGGTCCATGAAGGCCTGGATGTCGCGAAGGTAAGGGGTGAGGTCTTGGTCTCCCTCGAGGTACACCGAGACCAGGCCGATCTTCTGCCGGTCCCACTCCACCACCACCGCCACGACGTTCTCCGTGACAGTGGTGGCGTCCTGGACGACAGAGAGGGCCGGGTCGAGTACTAGGATAGCCGACTTGACCGGTTTGTCCCTGGTGGCCATCTTTTGTATACAAGTATACCGGGTGTCCACTCGGCCCACCGATCCAGTGTAAGGTTCCTGGATCAGTACGGCCGAGTAGCCACCCTCGATGGCCACCTGGACCGCCTCGTGGAACGCGGCGCGGCAACGACCAATGTTGATTTGCATCAACCGGATCGCGCCCCGCCGCGCCCCAGGAGGCCCCCCCGCGGGTATTCGTAAGAGCGTATTCGCTGGGACAGCATAGCGCGGCAGGCCATTAAATACTGCTGATACGGGCACCTTGGCACCCTTACAGTCTCGGGGTGCACTGGGTGCTGGGGTGGCCGACAGTGGTTAGGTTAGGTTAGGTTAGGTTAGGTTAGGTTAGGTTAGGTTAGGTTAGGTTAGGTTAGGTTAGGTTAGGTTAGGTTAGGTTAGGTTAGGTTAGGTTAGGTTAGGTTAGGTTAGGTTAGGTTAGGTTAGGTTAGGTTAGGTTAGGTTAGGTTAGGTTAGGTTAGGTTAGGTTAGGTTAGGTTAGGTTAGGTTAGGTTAGGTTAGGTTAGGTTAGGTTAGGTTAGGTTAGGTTAGGTTAGGTTAGGTTAGGTTAGGTTAGGTTAGGTTAGGTTAGGTTAGGTTAGGTTAGGTTAGGTTAGGTTAGGTTAGGTTAGGTTAGGTTAGGTTAGGTTAGGTTAGGTTAGGTTAGGTTAGGTTAGGTTAGGTTAGGTTAGGTTAGGTTAGGTTAGGTTAGGTTAGGTTAGGTTAGGTTAGGTTAGGTTAGGTTAGGTTAGGTTAGGTTAGGTTAGGTTAGGTTAGGTTAGGTTAGGTTAGGTTAGGTTAGGTTAGGTTAGGTTAGGTTAGGTTAGGTTAGGTTAGGTTAGGTTAGGTTAGGTTAGGTTAGGTTAGGTTAGGTTAGGTTAGGTTAGGTTAGGTTAGGTTAGGTTAGGTTAGGTTAGGTTAGGTTAGGTTAGGTTAGGTTAGGTTAGGTTAGGTTAGGTTAGGTTAGGTTAGGTTAGGTTAGGTTAGGTTAGGTTAGGTTAGGTTAGGTTAGGTTAGGTTAGGTTAGGTTAGGTTAGGTTAGGTTAGGTTAGGTTAGGTTAGGTTAGGTTAGGTTAGGTTAGGTTAGGTTAGGTTAGGTTAGGTTAGGTTAGGTTAGGTTAGGTTAGGTTAGGTTAGGTTAGGTTAGGTTAGGTTAGGTTAGGTTAGGTTAGGTTAGGTTAGGTTAGGTTAGGTTAGGTTAGGTTAGGTTAGGTTAGGTTAGGTTAGGTTAGGTTAGGTTAGGTTAGGTTAGGTTAGGTTAGGTTAGGTTAGGTTAGGTTAGGTTAGGTTAGGTTAGGTTAGGTTAGGTTAGGTTAGGTTAGGTTAGGTTAGGTTAGGTTAGGTTAGGTTAGGTTAGGTTAGGTTAGGTTAGGTTAGGTTAGGTTAGGTTAGGTTAGGTTAGGTTAGGTTAGGTTAGGTTAGGTTAGGTTAGGTTAGGTTAGGTTAGGTTAGGTTAGGTTAGGTTAGGTTAGGTTAGGTTAGGTTAGGTTAGGTTAGGTTAGGTTAGGTTAGGTTAGGTTAGGTTAGGTTAGGTTAGGTTAGGTTAGGTTAGGTTAGGTTAGGTTAGGTTAGGTTAGGTTAGGTTAGGTTAGGTTAGGTTAGGTTAGGTTAGGTTAGGTTAGGTTAGGTTAGGTTAGGTTAGGTTAGGTTAGGTTAGGTTAGGTTAGGTTAGGTTAGGTTAGGTTAGGTTAGGTTAGGTTAGGTTAGGTTAGGTTAGGTTAGGTTAGGTTAGGTTAGGTTAGGTTAGGTTAGGTTAGGTTAGGTTAGGTTAGGTTAGGTTAGGTTAGGTTAGGTTAGGTTAGGTTAGGTTAGGTTAGGTTAGGTTAGGTTAGGTTAGGTTAGGTTAGGTTAGGTTAGGTTAGGTTAGGTTAGGTTAGGTTAGGTTAGGTTAGGTTAGGTTAGGTTAGGTTAGGTTAGGTTAGGTTAGGTTAGGTTAGGTTAGGTTAGGTTAGGTTAGGTTAGGTTAGGTTAGGTTAGGTTAGGTTAGGTTAGGTTAGGTTAGGTTAGGTTAGGTTAGGTTAGGTTAGGTTAGGTTAGGTTAGGTTAGGTTAGGTTAGGTTAGGTTAGGTTAGGTTAGGTTAGGTTAGGTTAGGTTAGGTTAGGTTAGGTTAGGTTAGGTTAGGTTAGGTTAGGTTAGGTTAGGTTAGGTTAGGTTAGGTTAGGTTAGGTTAGGTTAGGTTAGGTTAGGTTAGGTTAGGTTAGGTTAGGTTAGGTTAGGTTAGGTTAGGTTAGGTTAGGTTAGGTTAGGTTAGGTTAGGTTAGGTTAGGTTAGGTTAGGTTAGGTTAGGTTAGGTTAGGTTAGGTTAGGTTAGGTTAGGTTAGGTTAGGTTAGGTTAGGTTAGGTTAGGTTAGGTTAGGTTAGGTTAGGTTAGGTTAGGTTAGGTTAGGTTAGGTTAGGTTAGGTTAGGTTAGGTTAGGTTAGGTTAGGTTAGGTTAGGTTAGGTTAGGTTAGGTTAGGTTAGGTTAGGTTAGGTTAGGTTAGGTTAGGTTAGGTTAGGTTAGGTTAGGTTAGGTTAGGTTAGGTTAGGTTAGGTTAGGTTAGGTTAGGTTAGGTTAGGTTAGGTTAGGTTAGGTTAGGTTAGGTTAGGTTAGGTTAGGTTAGGTTAGGTTAGGTTAGGTTAGGTTAGGTTAGGTTAGGTTAGGTTAGGTTAGGTTAGGTTAGGTTAGGTTAGGTTAGGTTAGGTTAGGTTAGGTTAGGTTAGGTTAGGTTAGGTTAGGTTAGGTTAGGTTAGGTTAGGTTAGGTTAGGTTAGGTTAGGTTAGGTTAGGTTAGGTTAGGTTAGGTTAGGTTAGGTTAGGTTAGGTTAGGTTAGGTTAGGTTAGGTTAGGTTAGGTTAGGTTAGGTTAGGTTAGGTTAGGTTAGGTTAGGTTAGGTTAGGTTAGGTTAGGTTAGGTTAGGTTAGGTTGGGGTGCGATGCCAGATAACCTCCTCGTTTGCCCGCGCTGCTGCCGTTCCGCTTGATATCGGGGATCCGGTGGAAAGGCAGTGGCA
>CAMZJW010000054.1:7500-12500 GCA_947310995.1 Yponomeuta cagnagella | reverse complement strand
ATTGGGATTTTGAATGACGTAAGCTGCACCGACCTTTCCGCTATCCAGCTTACTGCCATCGGTGTAAATGCGGGTCCGTTCAGGCGGGCATAAGTCGTTGATCTCCTGCTCAGTGTAGACCTTGCTGAATTCTATTGCTGCCCGTTCAGCCGGATGTGGTAGATCTTGGGGGGGTGTTGGTCGCTGCAGTTCGATATCTGAAGGAAGGTATGGGCAGTGTCCCGAAAGCTTAGTACGCTCGGTAACACACACCTCCTTAACCTTCAGATCCAAGGGCGTGAACTGAGCCAGAGCGATTGCTGCGTTGGTGGAGATGGTGCGAAAGCCTTTTATAGTTTTAATAGCGAAGCCGCGTTGTAGGGAAAGCAATTTGTTTTGAACTTTTTTAAACTTTACAGCATCACCCCATATGCCAGCTGCGTAAGTGATTATTGGCTGTATGACTTGATTGTAGATGGTGGAGATGTTTTCACTGTGAACGCCCCAAGTGGGGCGTACGAATTTGCAAAGGGTCCGGTAGATCTTGAGTGCTTTACAGGTGATGTATTCTGCATGTTTAACGAAAGTTAGGTTTTGGTCTAATATTAAGCCGAGGAGTTTTATTTCAGGCACAAATGTTAAGAGCTGACCGCGGTGAATGATTTTAGCCTTACGTGCACTTGGAGTAAATCCGATGAGCTGCGTTTTGGAAGGTCCAAACGCCAGCTTAGCATCCTCCCCCCAGGATGTTATGGTTTCTAGGGCGCCATTCGTAATACTCTCCAGCTCTGGTATATCATCTGCAGTGCACACGAGGAGGACGTCATCTGCGTATGCCTGCAGTCGGCAGCCGGGTGGAAGGTCCGCCTCAAAGAGTTCGTCTAGAATGATGTTCCATAAGCTCGGGCCGCAGACCGAGCCCTGGACACATCCTCGGGTCGTAGTTTTGGATGAGGTTGCGTCTGCATAATTTAATGTGACCTGTCTATTTTCCAGATAGTTTCGGATGAGGCAGTACAGATTTTTGGGGCAGTTCACAGCCTGGAGTCGCTGAAGGAGTTTTGGCCACCATGCGTTATCAAACGCCCCTTTGATGTCCAAAGACACTGCAGCCACAAGCTTCCTGTCATCACGGGCGGCTTTTATGGTCGATAATGCGTGGTTCAGGGCGTCAACTGTAGAAGTCTGTGCTTTGAAGCCGTACTGATTGGGATTATGGTGTCCGGTAACATTTAAGTGGTGGGTTAATCTCCTAGTGACCAGTTTCTCCATTAGTTTCCCGAACACACTGATTAGTCCAATAGGTCGGTAGGCTGACGCATCCGTGTAGGAATCCTTGTTTGGCTTGGGGACCGTTATTGCCTGAGCCATTTTCCAGCAAGTCGGAAAGAATGCCAAAGTTAAGCAACGATTTATGAGTCGGGTAATGAGATCCGAGTAGGTGGAGCAAAACTGTGAGACAATGTCCGCGGTAAGATGGTCTGGTCCGGGTGCCTTATTTGGGTTCATACTCTGAGCACAGGATAATATCTCAGTCGATGCAAATGGTGTGTCGTCCGGGGTGTCAGGGGTGAGTTTACTAAGTTTTCTGGTTATTCTATGGGATTCTGTGGTGTCAGGTGTGTCATCATTGTAAAATTTTTGAAGAAGGCGTTCTGCTGTGTCTACACTGTCTGTACTATGTACACCGTCGAAGGTCAGTGTGGTCGCCGGTTTAGGTGGAGGTGCGCGACTGAGAAGTCTATTTGTGAGTGACCATACATTCTCCTTGTGTTGAAGAGAGCAGAACTCGCGAAAGTTTGTGGTTGAGGCCCTTTTGATGGCTTCCGCATAGGCAGCTTTTGCTTCGGCTCTTTCCTGTAGAATGGTTTCAAGCGGTTGGCCAGTGCGTGCCAATCTCTGAATACGATGGTGAAGGCGGATGACTGTCTGTTTTAGTTCCTCCAGCTCCTCACTCCACCATGGATTGTATTTATCTCTGTTAAGTTTTCTCGGTAGGACTTTGTTGCAGGTTTTCTGAATAGTGTTTGTTAGGGTTTTTACAAATTTATCTATGTCATCCGGATTTAACGATTCTATGTCAGCTTGTAACAGGTTGATGTGTTCAATGTTATGTTGAAGTTCCTCAGTGAAATGTTCCCAGTTGGCGTTCTTGGTGGAGTAGAGGAATGTCGATCTCTTTTTGGCCTTTGTGACCTCTGACTGGTCACAAAGCAGCGTGAATTCAATAGCGCGATGGTCCGATGATGGGCATGCGTCAAGCTTGACCTGCCAGTCGTCAATCAGGGGAACCAGAGAGTCGGATACCA
Organism: Yponomeuta cagnagella; assembly: GCA_947310995.1. Lineage (NCBI taxonomy): Eukaryota > Metazoa > Arthropoda > Insecta > Lepidoptera > Yponomeutidae > Yponomeuta > Yponomeuta cagnagella. Next base: position 10,212 of record CAMZJW010000054.1, on the reverse strand, counting down.
TAGTGAGGTCGATGATAGAGGTCCTTCTAACGCCATGTGTGACCGTTTCGAATGTAGGAATCGTACCCGAGTTGCACAATACTAAGCCGTTCGAGGTAATTAAATTGACAACAGCGTTGCCCCTGCGGCTCGCAGATGGCGACCCCCATAGAGGATGCCAGCCATTAAAATCGCCTCCAACAACGACGTCGGTGTCATAGTGGCTCTGGAGAAGAAGGTCGAGCTTTGAAACTGTGTTTGATTCGTCTAAGTCTGGTTCAACGTAAACGGAGGCAATAATTATTTTACGCTGTCTAATATTTAATTGAATAACACTTAAGTTGGAGGAAGAATGTTTTGTCAGGCCCAGAGCGGCTCCGAGACCAGCCCTGACCACTATGCAAGCTTTGACGCGGGCTCCATTCGAGACTTGAAAGACCTCATAGCCTGGGATGTTACGGACTGTATTATTATCTTTGTTAGTATAGGGCTCTGTGATGAGGGCAATTGGATAATCGTGCTTAACGAAAAACTGTATGAACTCGTGGTGCCACGCGTAAGAGCGGCCCACATTACACTGGAGAAATTTAATGTTGTTTGGGTTGGAGGTAGACGGAACTGGTGCGAAGTTACTCCCCATAGTCTGTGCGTGAACGGACAGCATTGTTCATGCTGATGAATCGGGGGCACGTAACAGACGTGGCGCTGTGGGCAGTATCTTTGCCGGAGACGTTTCGTTTTTCGTGGTGGGCATTGCAGTTGAAGCAGGAGAGTTTGGAGGGGTCGTCCTTAACCGGGCATTCCTTATATGCGTGTTGAGTTGAGGAGCAGTGGGAGCAAGTGGAGGCGGTCTCCTTACACCATTTCTTTGTATGACCGTATTGTAGACACCGATAACACTGCAGAACCGGGACGTAGTTCTCAACGTGGACCCTCTGGTGGTCCACATTGAGCTTACCAGCATCAATGATGGACCGCCAGAGAGCAGGGCTGGCGGTGTAAGCAGCGTTGTAGAGCTTTGGGTTCCTGTTTCCGCGCTTGAACTTCAGCTGGAGGTCCTCAGGTGTGTTATTCTTAACACAGTCATTTTGGGTTCGGAGAATGGTGGTGAGAGTCTCAGGTGTGATATCGCCATTTACTCCTTTTATCATAATCATCGGTTGAAGTTTTTTAGAGGGTTCTGCTTCGATCTCCGATGAGGGGCTTATTTTGTCAAGGGTCACCTGCATGTGTTCCGGTTTGTTGAACTCTACTCTAAGTTTATTGTGGGAAACTGGTTTGACATTGAGGGGGGCGAAATTGGTGTCACGGAAGGTAAGGTTAGGTTAGGTTAGGTTAGGTTAGGTTAGGTTAGGTTAGGTTAGGTTAGGTTAGGTTAGGTTAGGTTAGGTTAGGTTAGGTTAGGTTAGGTTAGGTTAGGTTAGGTTAGGTTAGGTTAGGTTAGGTTAGGTTAGGTTAGGTTAGGTTAGGTTAGGTTAGGTTAGGTTAGGTTAGGTTAGGTTAGGTTAGGTTAGGTTAGGTTAGGTTAGGTTAGGTTAGGTTAGGTTAGGTTAGGTTAGGTTAGGTTAGGTTAGGTTAGGTTAGGTTAGGTTAGGTTAGGTTAGGTTAGGTTAGGTTAGGTTAGGTTAGGTTAGGTTAGGTTAGGTTAGGTTAGGTTAGGTTAGGTTAGGTTAGGTTAGGTTAGGTTAGGTTAGGTTAGGTTAGGTTAGGTTAGGTTAGGTTAGGTTAGGTTAGGTTAGGTTAGGTTAGGTTAGGTTAGGTTAGGTTAGGTTAGGTTAGGTTAGGTTAGGTTAGGTTAGGTTAGGTTAGGTTAGGTTAGGTTAGGTTAGGTTAGGTTAGGTTAGGTTAGGTTAGGTTAGGTTAGGTTAGGTTAGGTTAGGTTAGGTTAGGTTAGGTTAGGTTAGGTTAGGTTAGGTTAGGTTAGGTTAGGTTAGGTTAGGTTAGGTTAGGTTAGGTTAGGTTAGGTTAGGTTAGGTTAGGTTAGGTTAGGTTAGGTTAGGTTAGGTTAGGTTAGGTTAGGTTAGGTTAGGTTAGGTTAGGTTAGGTTAGGTTAGGTTAGGTTAGGTTAGGTTAGGTTAGGTTAGGTTAGGTTAGGTTAGGTTAGGTTAGGTTAGGTTAGGTTAGGTTAGGTTAGGTTAGGTTAGGTTAGGTTAGGTTAGGTTAGGTTAGGTTAGGTTAGGTTAGGTTAGGTTAGGTTAGGTTAGGTTAGGTTAGGTTAGGTTAGGTTAGGTTAGGTTAGGTTAGGTTAGGTTAGGTTAGGTTAGGTTAGGTTAGGTTAGGTTAGGTTAGGTTAGGTTAGGTTAGGTTAGGTTAGGTTAGGTTAGGTTAGGTTAGGTTAGGTTAGGTTAGGTTAGGTTAGGTTAGGTTAGGTTAGGTTAGGTTAGGTTAGGTTAGGTTAGGTTAGGTTAGGTTAGGTTAGGTTAGGTTAGGTTAGGTTAGGTTAGGTTAGGTTAGGTTAGGTTAGGTTAGGTTAGGTTAGGTTAGGTTAGGTTAGGTTAGGTTAGGTTAGGTTAGGTTAGGTTAGGTTAGGTTAGGTTAGGTTAGGTTAGGTTAGGTTAGGTTAGGTTAGGTTAGGTTAGGTTAGGTTAGGTTAGGTTAGGTTAGGTTAGGTTAGGTTAGGTTAGGTTAGGTTAGGTTAGGTTAGGTTAGGTTAGGTTAGGTTAGGTTAGGTTAGGTTAGGTTAGGTTAGGTTAGGTTAGGTTAGGTTAGGTTAGGTTAGGTTAGGTTAGGTTA
>CAMZJW010000054.1:0-2500 GCA_947310995.1 Yponomeuta cagnagella | reverse complement strand
CTCTTAGGAGATCTTGCTGGCCAACGGCGAATAATCTGGCACAGAGGGTCGTCTGGGTCCTGACCTGTCAGGCCCCAGACGGGGCGCACACCCACTCTGAGTGGGTGTGTGCGTCGAGGGACTCCCGTTGCCACTGGCAACGGGATTGGGGGACCTCCCGCGGGGAGGAAGTGGGGATGCCCGTCGCCACGTGTGCCGCTCGGAGGACACGGTTAACCCAGCGCACTAGAGGAAACGGTAAGCCGTTGGGCCGTGTATGGAGCGGCGCCCGTGGCAGACGGGATTTCGAGGGCCTTCTTGCGCCGAGGTGAGGTAGCGGGAGGCTGCGGCCGAACGCGCCTCGGCGCCAGAGGAGGGGGACCGAAGGCGCCCGCCGCCGCGGAGTCGCGCGGAGGACACGGTCCAGTGCACCAGAGGGGTGCTATGCTGGGCCGTGGACGAAGCTGCACCCATGGCGGTCGGGTTATTGACATCGTGTCCATGACACATGTCCGCCCCGGCCCCTTAAGTCTGGATCCTGACTTGTCAGGCCAGACAATTTTTGAGGGAAACCTCAACCGAGGGTAGGGACCGAAGGCACCCGAGTGAGAGACGGGTCTTATTGACATAGTGTCCTAGACACGTGTCCGCCTCGGTCCCTAAAGGGACCAGCGGTTGGTCCCACAGAGGGTTCGGCGTAAGCCGTGATTGCCGGGGGGGCACACTGGTAGAATGCTCAGCGATCCCAGGGTGCCCCCACACCAAACCGGCCCAGAGGGAACCGCCGGAGTGGAGTTTAGTGGGTAGGGCCAGGCTCTCGATTTCCCTCTTTCCTGTAAAGAGGGATGAGAGCGGCGAGTCCCACATACCCCCTGGAGTTTTATCCCAGGGGGATGCGTAAATGCATTCTCCACTTCGTCAAAAAAAAAAAAAAAAAAAAAAAAAGGTTAGGTTAGGTTAGGTTAGGTTAGGTTAGGTTAGGTTAGGTTAGGTTAGGTTAGGTTAGGTTAGGTTAGGTTAGGTTAGGTTAGGTTAGGTTAGGTTAGGTTAGGTTAGGTTAGGTTAGGTTAGGTTAGGTTAGGTTAGGTTAGGTTAGGTTAGGTTAGGTTAGGTTAGGTTAGGTTAGGTTAGGTTAGGTTAGGTTAGGTTAGGTTAGGTTAGGTTAGGTTAGGTTAGGTTAGGTTAGGTTAGGTTAGGTTAGGTTAGGTTAGGTTAGGTTAGGTTAGGTTAGGTTAGGTTAGGTTAGGTTAGGTTAGGTTAGGTTAGGTTAGGTTAGGTTAGGTTAGGTTAGGTTAGGTTAGGTTAGGTTAGGTTAGGTTAGGTTAGGTTAGGTTAGGTTAGGTTAGGTAGGTTAGGTTAGGTTAGGTTAGGTTAGGTTAGGTTAGGTTAGGTTAGGTTAGGTTAGGTTAGGTTAGGTTAGGTTAGGTTAGGTTAGGTTAGGTTAGGTTAGGTTAGGTTAGGTTAGGTTAGGTTAGGTTAGGTTAGGTTAGGTTAGGTTAGGTTAGGTTAGGTTAGGTTAGTTAGGTTAGGTTAGGTTTAGGTTAGGTTAGGTTAGGTTAGGTTAGGTTAGGTTAGGTTAGGTTAGGTTAGGTTAGGTTAGGTTAGGTTAGGTTAGGTTAGGTTAGGTTAGGTTAGGTTAGGTTAGGTTAGGTTAGGTTAGGTTAGGTTAGGTTAGGTTAGGTTAGGTTAGGTTAGGTGTTAGGTTAGGTTAGTTAGGTTAGGTTAGGTTAGGTTAGGTTAGGTTAGGTTAGGTTAGGTTAGGTTAGGTTAGGTTAGGTTAGGTTAGTTAGGTTAGGTTAGGTTAGGTTAGGTTAGGTTAGGTTAGGTTAGGTTAGGTTAGGTTAGGTTAGGTTAGGTTAGGTTAGGTTAGGTTAGGTTAGGTTAGGTTAGGTTAGGTTAGGTTAGGTTAGGTTAGGTTAGGTTAGGTTAGGTTAGGTTAGGTTAGGTTAGGTTAGGTTAGGTTAGGTTAGGTTAGGTTAGGTTAGGTTAGGTTAGGTTAGGTTAGGTTAGGTTAGGTTAGGTTAGGTTAGGTTAGGTAGGTTAGGTTAGGTTAGGTTAGGTTAGGTTAGGTTAGGTTAGGTTAGGTTAGGTTAGGTTAGGTTAGGTTAGGTTAGGTTAGGTTAGGTTAGGTTAGGTTAGGTTAGGTTAGGTTAGGTTAGGTTAGGTTAGGTTAGGTTAGGTTAGGTTAGGTTAGGTTAGGTTAGGTTAGGTTAGGTTAGGTTAGGTTAGGTTAGGTTAGTTAGGTTAGGTTAGGTTAGGTTAGGTTAGGTTTAGGTTAGGTTAGGTTAGGTTAGGTTAGGTTAGGTTAGGTTAGGTTAGGTTAGGTTAGGTTAGGTTAGGTTAGGTTAGGTTAGGTTAGGTTAGGTTAGGTTAGGTTAGGTTAGGTTAGGTTAGGTTAGGTTAGGTTAGGTTAGGTTAGGTTAGTTAGGTTAGGTTAGGTAGGTTAGGTTAGGTTAGGTTAGGTTAGGTTAGGTTAGGTTAGGTTAGGTTAGGTTAGGTTAGGTTAGGTTAGGTTAGGTTA
>CAMZJW010000053.1:0-75000 GCA_947310995.1 Yponomeuta cagnagella | reverse complement strand
CCTAACCTAACCTAACCTAACCTAACCTAACCTAACCTAACCTAACCTAACCTAACCTAACCTAACCTAACCTAACCTAACCTAACCTAACCTAACCTAACCTAACCTAACCTAACCTAACCTAACCTCTAACCTAACCTAACCTAACCTAACCTAACCTAACCTAACCTAACCTAACCTAACCTAACCTAACCTAACCTAACCTAACCTAACCTAACCTAACCTAACCTAACCTAACCTAACCTAACCTAACCTAACCTAACCTAACCTAACCTAACCTAACCTAACCTAACCTAACCTAACCTAACCTAACCTAACCTAACCTAACCTAACCTAACCTAACCTAACCTAACCTAACCTAACCTAACCTAACCTAACCTAACCTAACCTAACCTAACCTAACCTAACCTAACCTAACCTAACCTAACCTAACCTAACCTAACCTAACCTAACCTAACCTAACCTAACCTAACCTAACCTAACCTAACCTAACCTAACCTAACCTAACCTAACCTAACCTAACCTAACCTAACCTAACCTAACCTAACCTAACCTAACCTAACCTAACCTAACCTAACCTAACCTAACCTAACCTAACCTAACCTAACCTAACCTAACCTAACCTAACCTAACCTAACCTAACCTAACCTAACCTAACCTAACCTAACCTAACCTAACCTAACCTAACCTAACCTAACCTAACCTAACCTAACCTAACCTAACCTAACCTAACCTAACCTAACCTAACCTAACCTAACCTAACCTAACCTAACCTAACCTAACCTAACCTAACCTAACCTAACCTAACCTAACCTAACCTAACCTAACCTAACCTAACCTAACCTAACCTAACCTAACCTAACCTAACCTAACCTAACCTAACCTAACCTAACCTAACCTAACCTAACCTAACCTAACCTAACCTAACCTAACCTAACCTAACCTAACCTAACCTAACCTAACCTAACCTAACCTAACCTAACCTAACCTAACCTAACCTAACCTAACCTAACCTAACCTAACCTAACCTAACCTAACCTAACCTAACCTAACCTAACCTAACCTAACCTAACCTAACCTAACCTAACCTAACCTAACCTAACCTAACCTAACCTAACCTAACCTAACCTAACCTAACCTAACCTAACCTAACCTAACCTAACCTAACCTAACCTAACCTAACCTAACCTAACCTAACCTAACCTAACCTAACCTAACCTAACCTAACCTAACCTAACCTAACCTAACCTAACCTAACCTAACCTAACCTAACCTAACCTAACCTAACCTAACCTAACCTAACCTAACCTAACCTAACCTAACCTAACCTAACCTAACCTAACCTAACCTAACCTAACCTAACCTAACCTAACCTAACCTAACCTAACCTAACCTAACCTAACCTAACCTAACCTAACCTAACCTAACCTAACCTAACCTAACCTAACCTAACCTAACCTAACCTAACCTAACCTAACCTAACCTAACCTAACCTAACCTAACCTAACCTAACCTAACCTAACCTAACCTAACCTAACCTAACCTAACCTAACCTAACCTAACCTAACCTAACCTAACCTAACCTAACCTAACCTAACCTAACCTAACCTAACCTAACCTAACCTAACCTAACCTAACCTAACCTAACCTAACCTAACCTAACCTAACCTAACCTAACCTAACCTAACCTAACCTAACCTAACCTAACCTAACCTAACCTAACCTAACCTAACCTAACCTAACCTAACCTAACCTAACCTAACCTAACCTAACCTAACCTAACCTAACCTAACCTAACCTAACCTAACCTAACCTAACCTAACCTAACCTAACCTAACCTAACCTAACCTAACCTAACCTAACCTAACCTAACCTAACCTAACCTAACCTAACCTAACCTAACCTAACCTAACCTAACCTAACCTAACCTAACCTAACCTAACCTAACCTAACCTAACCTAACCTAACCTAACCTAACCTAACCTAACCTAACCTAACCTAACCTAACCTAACCTAACCTAACCTAACCTAACCTAACCTAACCTAACCTAACCTAACCTAACCTAACCTAACCTAACCTAACCTAACCTAACCTAACCTAACCTAACCTAACCTAACCTAACCTAACCTAACCTAACCTAACCTAACCTAACCTAACCTAACCTAACCTAACCTAACCTAACCTAACCTAACCTAACCTAACCTAACCTAACCTAACCTAACCTAACCTAACCTAACCTAACCTAACCTAACCTAACCTAACCTAACCTAACCTAACCTAACCTAACCTAACCTAACCTAACCTAACCTAACCTAACCTAACCTAACCTAACCTAACCTAACCTAACCTAACCTAACCTAACCTAACCTAACCTAACCTAACCTAACCTAACCTAACCTAACCTAACCTAACCTAACCTAACCTAACCTAACCTAACCTAACCTAACCTAACCTAACCTAACCTAACCTAACCTAACCTAACCTAACCTAACCTAACCTAACCTAACCTAACCTAACCTAACCTAACCTAACCTAACCTAACCTAACCTAACCTAACCTAACCTAACCTAACCTAACCTAACCTAACCTAACCTAACCTAACCTAACCTAACCTAACCTAACCTAACCTAACCTAACCTAACCTAACCTAACCTAACCTAACCTAACCTAACCTAACCTAACCTAACCTAACCTAACCTAACCTAACCTAACCTAACCTAACCTAACCTAACCTAACCTAACCTAACCTAACCTAACCTAACCTAACCTAACCTAACCTAACCTAACCTAACCTAACCTAACCTAACCTAACCTAACCTAACCTAACCTAACCTAACCTAACCTAACCTAACCTAACCTAACCTAACCTAACCTAACCTAACCTAACCTAACCTAACCTAACCTAACCTAACCTAACCTAACCTAACCTAACCTAACCTAACCTAACCTAACCTAACCTAACCTAACCTAACCTAACCTAACCTAACCTAACCTAACCTAACCTAACCTAACCTAACCTAACCTAACCTAACCTAACCTAACCTAACCTAACCTAACCTAACCTAACCTAACCTAACCTAACCTAACCTAACCTAACCTAACCTAACCTAACCTAACCTAACCTAACCTAACCTAACCTAACCTAACCTAACCTAACCTAACCTAACCTAACCTAACCTAACCTAACCTAACCTAACCTAACCTAACCTAACCTAACCTAACCTAACCTAACCTAACCTAACCTAACCTAACCTAACCTAACCTAACCTAACCTAACCTAACCTAACCTAACCTAACCTAACCTAACCTAACCTAACCTAACCTAACCTAACCTAACCTAACCTAACCTAACCTAACCTAACCTAACCTAACCTAACCTAACCTAACCTAACCTAACCTAACCTAACCTAACCTAACCTAACCTAACCTAACCTAACCTAACCTAACCTAACCTAACCTAACCTAACCTAACCTAACCTAACCTAACCTAACCTAACCTAACCTAACCTAACCTAACCTAACCTAACCTAACCTAACCTAACCTAACCTAACCTAACCTAACCTAACCTAACCTAACCTAACCTAACCTAACCTAACCTAACCTAACCTAACCTAACCTAACCTAACCTAACCTAACCTAACCTAACCTAACCTAACCTAACCTAACCTAACCTAACCTAACCTAACCTAACCTAACCTAACCTAACCTAACCTAACCTAACCTAACCTAACCTAACCTAACCTAACCTAACCTAACCTAACCTAACCTAACCTAACCTAACCTAACCTAACCTAACCTAACCTAACCTAACCTAACCTAACCTAACCTAACCTAACCTAACCTAACCTAACCTAACCTAACCTAACCTAACCTAACCTAACCTAACCTAACCTAACCTAACCTAACCTAACCTAACCTAACCTAACCTAACCTAACCTAACCTAACCTAACCTAACCTAACCTAACCTAACCTAACCTAACCTAACCTAACCTAACCTAACCTAACCTAACCTAACCTAACCTAACCTAACCTAACCTAACCTAACCTAACCTAACCTAACCTAACCTAACCTAACCTAACCTAACCTAACCTAACCTAACCTAACCTAACCTAACCTAACCTAACCTAACCTAACCTAACCTAACCTAACCTAACCTAACCTAACCTAACCTAACCTAACCTAACCTAACCTAACCTAACCTAACCTAACCTAACCTAACCTAACCTAACCTAACCTAACCTAACCTAACCTAACCTAACCTAACCTAACCTAACCTAACCTAACCTAACCTAACCTAACCTAACCTAACCTAACCTAACCTAACCTAACCTAACCTAACCTAACCTAACCTAACCTAACCTAACCTAACCTAACCTAACCTAACCTAACCTAACCTAACCTAACCTAACCTAACCTAACCTAACCTAACCTAACCTAACCTAACCTAACCTAACCTAACCTAACCTAACCTAACCTAACCTAACCTAACCTAACCTAACCTAACCTAACCTAACCTAACCTAACCTAACCTAACCTAACCTAACCTAACCTAACCTAACCTAACCTAACCTAACCTAACCTAACCTAACCTAACCTAACCTAACCTAACCTAACCTAACCTAACCTAACCTAACCTAACCTAACCTAACCTAACCTAACCTAACCTAACCTAACCTAACCTAACCTAACCTAACCTAACCTAACCTAACCTAACCTAACCTAACCTAACCTAACCTAACCTAACCTAACCTAACCTAACCTAACCTAACCTAACCTAACCTAACCTAACCTAACCTAACCTAACCTAACCTAACCTAACCTAACCTAACCTAACCTAACCTAACCTAACCTAACCTAACCTAACCTAACCTAACCTAACCTAACCTAACCTAACCTAACCTAACCTAACCTAACCTAACCTAACCTAACCTAACCTAACCTAACCTAACCTAACCTAACCTAACCTAACCTAACCTAACCTAACCTAACCTAACCTAACCTAACCTAACCTAACCTAACCTAACCTAACCTAACCTAACCTAACCTAACCTAACCTAACCTAACCTAACCTAACCTAACCTAACCTAACCTAACCTAACCTAACCTAACCTAACCTAACCTAACCTAACCTAACCTAACCTAACCTAACCTAACCTAACCTAACCTAACCTAACCTAACCTAACCTAACCTAACCTAACCTAACCTAACCTAACCTAACCTAACCTAACCTAACCTAACCTAACCTAACCTAACCTAACCTAACCTAACCTAACCTAACCTAACCTAACCTAACCTAACCTAACCTAACCTAACCTAACCTAACCTAACCTAACCTAACCTAACCTAACCTAACCTAACCTAACCTAACCTAACCTAACCTAACCTAACCTAACCTAACCTAACCTAACCTAACCTAACCTAACCTAACCTAACCTAACCTAACCTAACCTAACCTAACCTAACCTAACCTAACCTAACCTAACCTAACCTAACCTAACCTAACCTAACCTAACCTAACCTAACCTAACCTAACCTAACCTAACCTAACCTAACCTAACCTAACCTAACCTAACCTAACCTAACCTAACCTAACCTAACCTAACCTAACCTAACCTAACCTAACCTAACCTAACCTAACCTAACCTAACCTAACCTAACCTAACCTAACCTAACCTAACCTAACCTAACCTAACCTAACCTAACCTAACCTAACCTAACCTAACCTAACCTAACCTAACCTAACCTAACCTAACCTAACCTAACCTAACCTAACCTAACCTAACCTAACCTAACCTAACCTAACCTAACCTAACCTAACCTAACCTAACCTAACCTAACCTAACCTAACCTAACCTAACCTAACCTAACCTAACCTAACCTAACCTAACCTAACCTAACCTAACCTAACCTAACCTAACCTAACCTAACCTAACCTAACCTAACCTAACCTAACCTAACCTAACCTAACCTAACCTAACCTAACCTAACCTAACCTAACCTAACCTAACCTAACCTAACCTAACCTAACCTAACCTAACCTAACCTAACCTAACCTAACCTAACCTAACCTAACCTAACCTAACCTAACCTAACCTAACCTAACCTAACCTAACCTAACCTAACCTAACCTAACCTAACCTAACCTAACCTAACCTAACCTAACCTAACCTAACCTAACCTAACCTAACCTAACCTAACCTAACCTAACCTAACCTAACCTAACCTAACCTAACCTAACCTAACCTAACCTAACCTAACCTAACCTAACCTAACCTAACCTAACCTAACCTAACCTAACCTAACCTAACCTAACCTAACCTAACCTAACCTAACCTAACCTAACCTAACCTAACCTAACCTAACCTAACCTAACCTAACCTAACCTAACCTAACCTAACCTAACCTAACCTAACCTAACCTAACCTAACCTAACCTAACCTAACCTAACCTAACCTAACCTAACCTAACCTAACCTAACCTAACCTAACCTAACCTAACCTAACCTAACCTAACCTAACCTAACCTAACCTAACCTAACCTAACCTAACCTAACCTAACCTAACCTAACCTAACCTAACCTAACCTAACCTAACCTAACCTAACCTAACCTAACCTAACCTAACCTAACCTAACCTAACCTAACCTAACCTAACCTAACCTAACCTAACCTAACCTAACCTAACCTAACCTAACCTAACCTAACCTAACCTAACCTAACCTAACCTAACCTAACCTAACCTAACCTAACCTAACCTAACCTAACCTAACCTAACCTAACCTAACCTAACCTAACCTAACCTAACCTAACCTAACCTAACCTAACCTAACCTAACCTAACCTAACCTAACCTAACCTAACCTAACCTAACCTAACCTAACCTAACCTAACCTAACCTAACCTAACCTAACCTAACCTAACCTAACCTAACCTAACCTAACCTAACCTAACCTAACCTAACCTAACCTAACCTAACCTAACCTAACCTAACCTAACCTAACCTAACCTAACCTAACCTAACCTAACCTAACCTAACCTAACCTAACCTAACCTAACCTAACCTAACCTAACCTAACCTAACCTAACCTAACCTAACCTAACCTAACCTAACCTAACCTAACCTAACCTAACCTAACCTAACCTAACCTAACCTAACCTAACCTAACCTAACCTAACCTAACCTAACCTAACCTAACCTAACCTAACCTAACCTAACCTAACCTAACCTAACCTAACCTAACCTAACCTAACCTAACCTAACCTAACCTAACCTAACCTAACCTAACCTAACCTAACCTAACCTAACCTAACCTAACCTAACCTAACCTAACCTAACCTAACCTAACCTAACCTAACCTAACCTAACCTAACCTAACCTAACCTAACCTAACCTAACCTAACCTAACCTAACCTAACCTAACCTAACCTAACCTAACCTAACCTAACCTAACCTAACCTAACCTAACCTAACCTAACCTAACCTAACCTAACCTAACCTAACCTAACCTAACCTAACCTAACCTAACCTAACCTAACCTAACCTAACCTAACCTAACCTAACCTAACCTAACCTAACCTAACCTAACCTAACCTAACCTAACCTAACCTAACCTAACCTAACCTAACCTAACCTAACCTAACCTAACCTAACCTAACCTAACCTAACCTAACCTAACCTAACCTAACCTAACCTAACCTAACCTAACCTAACCTAACCTAACCTAACCTAACCTAACCTAACCTAACCTAACCAACCAGTGCCGCTCTGAGCGCCCCTCAGACCGCTTCGTTTAACTCCCGCTCCGCGTTTAAAAAATCTTTTAACCGGTAAAAGTCTGTGCAATAGTGACATATTATACATCAAAAGAAGCGTCTTAGTGCGCCCAACACAGTGCTGAAAAAAGTTTTTACCGGAAACCAAGATTCGAGGAGTTGTGGAGCGAAGACTGGTTAAGGAAAAGGTCGAACAGTTTTGTGTGTATATCCTGCGAAAGGATTGTGCAAGTGCGACGCGTTACACGTTAAAAAACGCGCCTAAGTGCCCTCCACACAGTGGTGATAACCCCATCACCCGGAGACCAGAACCCGACGAGTTGTGGAGCGAAAACCATTCGCGAGGAAGTGCCAACGGTTTTTTGCGACTGTCTCGTTATCTTCGCGAGACCCCACCGATCTTTTGTGGCCTTTCTCTGCGTCTTGGCGAGCCGCATCCAACGAGGTGCTCCACTTCAACCTCGGGCCAGGGGTTCACGAGAAGTCGGGGCGGGTAGACAGCCACGCGGCGTGTTTTTGCCGAAAAAAGGAGCAGCGGCGGTGCTGCCAGTGAACATTCGAGCGGTGCACCATACCTAAACTGTCCGCACACCACCCACTCCTTCCCCCGGACCTCCGGAGAGTTTTAGTGGCGAAACCGTTTTGTGTCGTGTGTTGTTTACATTTGAGGAAGTGCTTTCTCCTAAGTGAGCGGAGGGGTTTTTTCGGGTCGCCACACCCCACGTACCTTTGCGACCATCATAGCCTAGGCTAGGCTCCCCTCCGGAGCCGCACTGACGGGGCTTTTAAACAAAAATTTTTTAAAAAAAACTTAAACTATTAACCGTCGTCCGAATTCTATTTTTTGGAATTTCCCGCCGGACGGCCACTATATCTTAACAACAACGAAGACTGCTGACGTGGGGAGCCCCGATCATCGCCCTTTTGCGCTAGAATTAAGCCCTATTGCATTAGTTTAAGTTTTTACATTTTACATTTGACCCTTTGACATTGCCATATTGCACTAGATTTAAGTTTTTATCCCTTTATCTGCCTTATTGCGCTAGTTCTTAAGTTTTATCTATCGACTATCGACATACCGGTTCTACCGGTTTTACCGGCTTCACCGGTTTTAACGGTTTTACCGGTTTTTACCGGTTAGTGTTAAAATTTTGAACTTGTTATCTGTTCCAGACTCGCCTTCCCCGCCCGGCCGGAGTGGGTAATTGACCAGAGACCGACCGGCCCCCTTTGAAGTTCCGATATGGACACCAGGACGCGCAAGTCTGCGGCCACGGCGGAGGGCAGGAGCCGACCACCTGCAGGGGGCGCCCTGTTGCGGGTGCCCACCAAGGGGCTCCGCGGGACCCCGCCAAATAAGACTGTTACGTCCAAAAAGGCCCCCACTTTGGGGGCCGGGCCCGCGGAGCCCGTTTCCGCCAATGCCGCGCCACCATCCGCATCGCCCCCGGATGTTAGGGCTGATCCGGGGGCCGAGGCCGCTTCCCCTGGCGGCGTCTCTCCGGCCCCCCGTTCGCCGCAGACGGGGAGGCCGTCCTTGGGAGGGTCAGTGACCGGGGCACTGGCCAATCTCCCGAGGATGGCCAATGATGTCATGCTGGCGGCGAAGGGGAGGTTGGAATCCTCGGGAAACCTGAAAAGGGAGACCAGGGAGTTTGTCGTGGACGCGCTCAGCGAGCTATACCAGATGGTGCTCAGGCTGAGCGAGTCCCGGCAGACTCTCTGCCTGAGGATTGAGGCCGCCAGGGCAGGATTTGCCGAGGACTTGGCCCGGCGGGAGGAGGCCCATGCGGCCAGCTTGGAAAAGCTGGCCGCTGGGTCGGTGCTGCCCGCAATGGCTAGAGACCTGGGGGAGATCAAAAAAGATGTCCAAGCAGCACGGGACCTGATCTCGTTTGATGTGATCGGGGGGCTGCGGGACATGGAGGCTGCACCGACTCCGGCGGCGCTTCAGTCCCTAACCAAGGGGATGGAAGCGCTGGCGGAGCGGTGCGAGAACCTCAAATCCGAAATCGGCGGTTTGGCGGGGGGTTCCTCTTCTACAAAACCTAATGCCGAGTGGGCGGAGGAGGTGAGGGGGGAATTCCGTGGGCTTCGCGAGCGGCTCGACAGGCAGAAGCCTGCGCCGCTCGCGGGGCCCGTTTTGGCCCCCTCCGTTGGCCCTCCCCGCCCCAATAACTGCCCCGCCACCGCCGCTGTCCCGCGGCTGCCGCAGCGAGATCGGGTCCCATTCCGATCTTACGCTCAAGTAGCTTCCTCGCCGCGCCACTCCGTGGTGGTGACGTCGACCGATCCCAACAAGACCGCGGAGGCCACGATTGCCGATATTAAGGGAAAGGTCGACGTCATCGCCCTTGGGATCGGGGTCAGCGCGGTGAGGAAGCTGCGCAATAGCAAGGTGCTGCTCTCTTGCGACACCGACGAGGGCAGGGAAGTCTTCAAGAAGAAGCTGTCGGGGGCCGGTGGCCTATTTACAGTCACCGAGCCCGCCGACAAGCGACCCCTGATTCGCCTCGTCGGAGTCGCAAGAGACGTCCCCGACGAGCAGGTGATGGCCGCCATCGAATCCCAGAATAGGGACTTGATGGCGGGCGTCGCCTTCTCGAGGGACGATGCCCGGGTCCTTAGGCGCACCAACGGGAGGAATGGTGCGCACTGCAATGTTATCATCGAGGTAACCCCTGAAATCTGGCGGCGCATGGAGGGTGCGCGGATAAGGCTGGGTTACCAGGTCGTGCTGGCGGTCGATCAGTCCCCACTGGTGCAGTGCTACCGCTGCATGGGCTACGGGCACACGGCACGCATATGTCGTGCCGAAGCCAGGTGTGGCCGGTGCAGCGGTCAGCACCAAACCAGGGACTGTCCCCCGTCGGCGCGGGAGGGTGACCCACGCTGCTGCCACTGCGCGAAAGTGCCAGGGGCAGAGTCCTCGCACCCTGCTTTCGCCGCGGATTGTCCCGAGCGTCTTCGCTGGGACAGCATAGCACGACAGGCAATAAAGTACTGTTGATACGGGCACCTTGGCACCCATACAGTCTCGGGGTGCACTGGGTGCTGGGGTGGCCGACAGTGGCCGGAATCCCGCGGGGGGGCCTCCTGGGGCGCGGCGGGGCGCGATCCGGTTGATGCAAATCAACATTGGTCGTTGCCGCGCCGCGTTCCACGAGGCTATCCAGGTGGCCATCGAGGGTGGCTACTCGGCCGTACTGATCCAGGAACCTTACACTGGATCGGTGGGCCGAGTGGACACCCGGTATACTTGTATACAAAAGATGGCCACTAGGGACAAACCGGTCAAGTCGGCTATCCTAGTACTCGACCCGGCCCTCTCTGTCGTCCAGGACGCCACCACAGTCACGGAGAACGTCGTGGCGGTGGTGGTGGAGTGGGATCGGCAGAAGATCGGCCTGGTCTCGGTGTACCTCGAGGGAGACCAAGACCTCACCCCTTACCTTCGCGACATCCAGGCCTTCATGGACCGCATGGGCACCAGCGCGGTCCTTCTCGGCGGGGATATTAACGCCAAAAGCCTTTGGTGGGGCTGCGAACGCGAAGACCAGAGAGGTACTCTGTTCTCCGAGTTCGCAGCCCAGGTGGATCTGCAGGTTCTCAACGAGGGAAGAGCGCCGACCTTCTACATCTGGCGGGGGGATAAACTGTTTACGAGTATCGTAGATGTGACCCTCGCCACGTCGGCGCTCTTCCATCGAGTGAGGGGCTGGATGGTCCGTCCGGACCTCATCCCCTCCGCTCCCGATCATCGGGCGATTACGTTCGAGGTGGGGGTGGGGCCCGAGACGGAGCCGGACAGAGCCAGCGGATCCACCAGGCGTTACCACGCCGGGAAGGCCGACTGGGATACTTTTCGGGCCTCGTTCGTCGACCGTCTGGGAGACTGGACGGTCGAGGAAATCGAGGCCATCGAGACGCCTAGCGGTCTTGAGGAGGCCATTGGTAGGTACACCGCGGCAATTCACGGCGCGTGCGAGGATTCGATCCCTCTTCTGGCTCCACCAAAGGCACCCAAACGGGTGGTTTGGTGGAGCCATGAGTTACAGCTTAAAAAGCGAAAACTCATTACGCTGAGGGGTCGAATCCGGCACGCGAGTAGCCGCCGAAGGGACGGGGTGGTTGCGGAATATTTGGTGGCCAAGGAGGACTACAAGGCCGCCATTGAGGCGGCCAAGACCGCCAGCTGGGTGGAATTCTGCTCCAAGCAGCAGCATGAGAGCGTGTGGGACGGCATCTATAGGGTGCTAAGATGCGCCGCTCGTAGGAGGGAAGACACCCTCCTCAGCGGCGCGGATGGACGCGCCCTGGATGCCGTCGGCTCCACAGCTCTCATTGCTGATACATTCTTCCCAGCTGACGATCTTCAGTCCGAGTCTGATACTCATGCCCGTGTCAGGCAGGCAGTCGCCCGCATGGAGGATGAAGCCAGGGCCAAGCCGCGGGAGTTTATTCCCTTCTCCCAGCACGAGCTCTCGGGCGTCTTGAAGGGTATCCACCCTAAAAAGGCGCCCGGGGGGGACGGCCTCACGGCTGACATCTGCAGTGCGGCCATCAGGGCAAGAAATGATGTATTTGTTGCCCTGATGAACGCCTGCCTCTCTCTGGGATACTTCCCCAGGGACTGGAAGGCTGCGGTAGTCAAAATCCTGCCAAAGCCCAGCAGAGATGACTACTCGCAGCCGAAATCCTACAGGCCAATCGGGCTCCTGTCTGTCCTGGGGAAGATCCTAGAGAAGATGATGGCCGGGAGGCTTCTCTGGCAGCTCGGGGTGGGCGGAGGACTGAGCCCGCGCCAATATGGCTTTATGCCGCAGCGCAGCACGGAGGACGCTTTGTATGATGCTGTACAGCTCATAAGAGATCACGTCGGGCAGAAACGCATTGTCGGAGTCGTCTCCCTCGACATCGAGGGGGCTTTCGACAATGCGTGGTGGCCCGGAATAAAACACCAGATCTTGGCCACCGGATGCGACCAGTCTGTCTACCAACTTCTGTGCAGCTACCTGAGCGAAAGACAGGTCACAGTCAGGTACGCTGGGGCACACGTAGACAGACCTACTTCGAAAGGTTGCATCCAAGGCTCGACGTGCGGTCCCTTGCTGTGGAACCTGTTACTGGACCCTTTGCTCCGGCGTGGTGGGGACCTTCGGGCTCACCTGCAGGCGTTCGCGGACGATATTTTAATTATCGCCGCGGCGCAGACTGTGGGTGAGCTCGAGGGCATCCTCAATGCCGCGCTGGACGCCGTGTCCGAGTGGGGAGAGGCGGCTAAGATGAGGTTCGCCGCTCGGAAGACCCAAGCTATGGTGGTCACCAGGAAGCGCGATGTAATCCCACCCAAGCTGAAGCTTGGAGGGGAGGACATCGCGTTCTCGGACGAGATCACCGTACTGGGTCTGACGATCGACAAGAACCTCAATTTTCTTAGCCACCTCAACAGGGTCTGCGGCAAAGCTATGGCTAGGTTCGGTATGGTGTCTAGAGCGGCCAGGGCGACTTGGGGCTTAAATGCCGATATCGTCCGGCTGCTCTACACTACCGTCATCGAGCCTACCATCCTCTACGCGGCCAACGTCTGGGCGCCTGTCGCGCAACGCGCGGGGGTCAGAGCCTTACTCGACAGGGTGACCAGGGCCTTCGCGATCCGCATCGCGAAGGCCCACCGCACCACCTCCTACACAGCTGCCGTCCTCTTGGCGAGGATCCTCCCCCTCGACCTTAGGGCCGAGGAAGCTCTTCAGCTTTATGAGTTGAAGAGGGGGAGGCCCTTCGCCACGCTCCCGGGCCGGGAGGTCGAGCGCCGCTGCAGCCCGTTCACGCTGGCACACCCCGCTCTACGAACTTCAGTTGAGTTCGAGGAGGTGGCCAGCGTGGAGGAGCTCAGCAAGGTGCCCGACGATTGGGCCCGGGCCTATACGGACGGCAGCAAGATAGGGGGCAAAGTGGGCGGAGCGGTCACCCTGTGGAGGGATGGCGTTGAGGTCCGCACCAAGGGGTTCAGGCTGGAGGGATTCGCCTCCGTCTTCCAAGCGGAGATGGTGGCGATCTCCAAGGCTCTCGACCTCGTTGCCGCGGGTCCCGGTCCCGTCAGGGCGGGCGTCCTGAGCGACTCCAGATCCGCTCTGGAGTTGCTCAGGAACCCCTCACCCACACACCAGCTGGCCGTGAAAATCCACGGCCAGCTGGCTGACATCCGGGAAAACGGGGGCCTGATCCGGCTTTACTGGATCAAGGCCCACGTCGGGATCCCCGGCAACGAGCGGGCTGACGAGTTGGCCAAGAGGGCGGCGTTGTCTCGCAAGGACGCGGCAGCCTACGACCCGTATCCCGTCTCACATGCAAAATTGCAGGTGAGACGGGAGACGGTGGCAAAGTGGCAGGCCCGCTACAGCGAGTCTGCCACAGGCCGCGTCACCTCACTGTTCTTCCCGGACGTCGCATCGGCCCACAAAGTCCTTGGCAAATACACCATGTGTAATGCCAAGGCGCAGCTCCTGACGGGGCACGGCGGCTTTCGAGCGTACCTCCACAGGTTCAAGCTCGCGGGGAGTCCGTCCTGCATTTGTGATGACGTGACTCCCGAAACGCTGGAGCACCTGCTGGAGGAGTGCCCCCGTTTTGGAGCTGCTCGGGCCGATTGCGAAATTCTCCTGGGAGCGGCGGTGAGGTGCGAGGCTTTCGCCGCCTTTATGGCCGACTCCAAGAGTCGAGAAGTCTTCTTGCCCTTCGCCCTGGCAGTGACAAAGGCGGCTTGCAAGGCCAATGGGGGTCGGATTTGAAATTGTTTTTATTGTCTTCATTATTCTTTTATTACCACCTTCATTCTACATCACATTTTACACATTTTTAATTACAGAAACGCCGGGCGAGAGGAGGGCGATTCAACTATTGTACAGATTTTTAAAATTTTTATTATTTTAATTCTGACATTTTTATTCTATATCTTGACATTGTATTATATTTAACAGTTTAAACTTTTTACATTTTGACTTTTTACATTTTAATTTTAAATTTTTGACATTTACACTTTAATATTTCACATTTTAATCATGGTAATTTTATTTTTATTGTTTAAATTTTATTTTGGGACCCCGGCGCCTTGCTTGTAACTACTCGCAAGAGTAGACAGAGACAAGGCGTCGGGGATTTTTAATTTTATTAATTTTAAATTTTAACTATATAACATTGTATATTTTACCATCTCATTGTATAAAATTTTAAGACTTTCTACTTTAATTGTATAATTTTTACTTTTACTATATGACATTTTAATTGTATAAGTTAAATTGTAATTTTATCACAGGACAGTTTTAATAAAATGACTAAAGGACGCCACAAAATAAACAGTGGCGGAACCCTTTCTAAAAAAAAAAAAAAAAAAAAAAAAAACCTAACCTAACCTAACCTAACCTAACCTAACCTAACCTAACCTAACCTAACCTAACCTAACCTAACCTAACCTAACCTAACCTAACCTAACCTAACCTAACCTAACCTAACCTAACCTAACCTAACCTAACCTAACCTAACCTAACCTAACCTAACCTAACCTAACCTAACCTAACCTAACCTAACCTAACCTAACCTAACCTAACCTAACCTAACCTAACCTAACCTAACCTAACCTAACCTAACCTAACCTAACCTAACCTAACCTAACCTAACCTAACCTAACCTTTTTTTTTTTTTTTTTTTTTTTTTTTTTTGACGAAGTGGAGAATGCATTTACGCATCCCCCTGGGATAAAACTCCAGGGGGTATGTGGGACTCGCCGCTCTCATCCCTCTTTACAAGAAAGAGGGAAATCGAGAGCCTGGCCCTACCCACTAAACTCCACTCCGGCGGTTCCCTCTGGGCCGGTTTGGTGTGGGGGCACCCTGGGGTCGCAAGAGCATTCTACCAGTGTGCCCCCCCGGCAATCTCGGCTTGCGCCGAACCCGCTGTGGGACCAACCGCTGGTCCCTTCGGGGGCCGAGGCGGACACGTGTCAATAGACACTATGTCAATAAAACCCGTCTCACTCGGGCGCCTTCGGTCCCCTACCCTCCGTTTGAGGCTTCCCTCAAAAAACCGGTCTGGCCTGACTTAAAGTCAGGATCCAGACTTAAGGGGCCGGGGCGGACATGTGTCATGGACACGATGTCAATAACCCGACCGCCACGGGTGCAGCTTCGTCCACGGCCCAGCGGTCGCAAATCCCGGTGGGTCCGTGTCCTCCGCGCGACTCCGCGGCGGCGAGCGCCTTCGGTCCCCCTCCTCCAGCGGTGAGGAGGCGGATAGGCCGCAGCCTCCCGCCTCCCCACCGCAAGAAGGCCCTCAAAATCCCATCTGCCACGAGTGCAGCCCCGTCCACGGCCCAACGGCCCACCTCCCTCATTGAGGTTATGCTGGGTCCGTGTCCTCCGGCGGCACTCGTGGCAATGGGTGTCCTCGCTTCCTCCCCTTGGGAGGTCCTCCAATCCCGTTGCCAGTGGCAACGGGAGTCCCTCGTCGCACACACCCACTAAGAGTGGGTGTGCGCCCCGTCTGGGGCCTGACAAGTCAGGACCCAGACGACCATCTGTGCCAGATTATTCGCCGTTGGCCAGCAAGATCTCCTAAGAGAAGTTACTGACCAACGCCCAGGGTGCACCGGCCCTTGCCACTGCCTTTCCACCGGACTCGGGGTATCAAGTGGAACGGCAGCAGCG
The DNA here is from genome assembly GCA_947310995.1 of Yponomeuta cagnagella. Lineage (NCBI taxonomy): Eukaryota > Metazoa > Arthropoda > Insecta > Lepidoptera > Yponomeutidae > Yponomeuta > Yponomeuta cagnagella. The sequence goes on along the minus strand of CAMZJW010000053.1, from coordinate 58,523 downwards.
CGGGCAAACGAGGAGGTTATCTGGCATCGCACCCCAACCTAACCTAACCTAACCTAACCTAACCTAACCTAACCTAACCTAACCTAACCTAACCTAACCTAACCTAACCTAACCTAACCTAACCTAACCTAACCTAACCTAACCTAACCTAACCTAACCTAACCTAACCTAACCTAACCTAACCTAACCTAACCTAACCTAACCTAACCTAACCTAACCTAACCTAACCTAACCTAACCTAACCTAACCTAACCTAACCTAACCTAACCTAACCTAAACGAGATGGACTTCCAAATCCTCAACACAGGTCAAGTTCCCACTTTTGAGACCTACAGGGGAGACAGGCTCTGCACAAGCATAGTAGATGTAACTGCTTGCAGCCTGTCCTTGCTGGGCAAAATCGAGGAGTGGAGTGTGAATAGAAGTCTCACAACATCAGACCACAACGCAATTACCTTCAGTCTGAGACTAGAGAAGGGCCTGGAACCCCTAAGGCCAATCTCTACACGCATCTACAACACCAAGAAGGCAAAATGGTCCGACTTCAATACACACTTCACCTCTGGATTAGCCGAAAACAGCATCACCGTGACCAGGGTGTCGGAAGTGCGAGACCTGGAGGGTCTGGAAGAAATACTAACATCCTACACAGAGACCATCCGTAAAGCTTGCGAAAAAGCAATACCCAAGCTAGGCGCATGGAAAGGTGACGCGGGACCCCCGTGGTGGTCGCCTGCCCTGGACAACTTAAAAAAGGACGTTCTGAGGAAAAAACGAAGAATTCGTAACGCAGCCCCATGCCGCAGGCAACAAACCGTGGACGAATACCTGCTGGTAAAAGAGGAGTACGTACGGAGAGCCACAGAAGCCGCCACACAAAGTTGGAAGGAGTTTTGCTCGACCCAGGACCGTGAGAGCATGTGGGACGGTATCTACAGAGTCATAAGGAAGACCGCCAGGAGATCAGACGACATGCTTCTGAGAAGCGCGGCCGGGGAAACGCTGAGCCCGGAACAGTCTGCGGAACTCCTGGCGAGAACGTTTTATCCCGATGACTCTGTGGAAACCGACACCGAATACCACACCATGCTCAGAGGACAAACAGTCGAGTGCAACCCGGCGAAAATACAAGGACTGTCGGCAGACGATCCCCCCTTCACACCCGCGGAGCTGGACATGGTCCTCAGGGGCGCGAACCCGAAAAAAGCTCCCGGGCCGGATGGACTGACTGCCGACATATGCACAGCCGCCATCCGCTGCAATGCAGAAGTGTTCCTGGCACTGGCAAATAAATGCCTATCGCTGTCGCACTTCCCAAGGCAGTGGAAAATCGCTCACGTGTGCATCCTGCGTAAGCCGGGTAAGGAGGACTACACGCACCCCAAGTCCTACAGGCCAATTGGCCTTCTATCGGTCCTTGGTAAAATCGTCGAGAAACTTCTCGTGTGCCGACTTCAGTGGCACTTCCTCCCGACTCTGAACGCGACCCAGTACGGTTTCATGCCACAACGCGGAACCGAGGACGCCCTCTATGACCTATTAGCCCACATACGGACAGAAGTGAAATCTAAAAAGGTTGTGCTTCTGGTATCGCTGGACATAGAGGGAGCCTTCGACAACGCATGGTGGCCCGCGCTAAAACAACGAATGATCACGAAGAACTGTCCAAAGAACCTCTACGCCTTGGTGGTATCATACTTAAGGGACCGCAAGATCAGGGTCAACTACGCCAGAGCGTCTAGTGAAAAGGAAACCACAAAAGGTTGTGTCCAGGGTAGCATTGCGGGACCGACATTCTGGAACCTAATCCTAGACCCACTCCTACAAAAAATGGCTAGTAAAGGGGTACACTGCCAAGCTTTCGCAGACGATGTGGTCCTGGTTTTCTCCGCTCACTCAGTCAGTACCCTTCAGCAAGCAGCCGACAAGACTCTTAAGGCCGTAGCGGAATGGGGTGTTGAAAACAAGTTGAAATTCGCCGCGCACAAGACAAACGCGATGGTGATCACAAAGAAACTTAAATACGACACCCCCATCATCCACATGTCAGGCAGCAGGATAGAGCTTGTCAAGGAGATCAAGCTGCTGGGTCTTATAATCGACTGCAAGCTCACTTTTAACGCGCACGTAACCGCCATTTGCAAAAAAGCCGCGGACATCTATAAACAGCTTGCGTGCGCGGCAAAGGTGACCTGGGGACTGAACGGAGAAATCATAAGGACTATATACGTGTCGGTGATAGAGCCAATCGTGCTGTATGCTGCAGGCGCATGGCATTCAGCTGCAGAGAAACTGATGGTAAGGAATCAGTTGGACTCGCTGCAGAGAGGCTTCGCGCAGAAGATCACCAAAGCATACCGCACGGTGTCTCTGACATCGGCATTAGTCTTGTCAGGCCAACTACCCCTAGACCTCAGGATCCTTGAAGCGGGAAAAATGTACGAAATAAAAAAGGGACACTCCGAGGACTTTATACCACCAGGCAGAGAGGTAGAACGCAGGGTAGGACCGACGCAAAATCCCCACCCGGCTCTACTAACAACAACCGAGTATGAGCGCCTCGACGACATGGACCCCGAAACCCTGAACAACCTAAATGTGGTAGGTGCACAAGTGTACACCGACGGCAGCAAAATAGAAGGGAAAGTCGGTGCTGCCCTTACAATGTGGGTTAACGGCAGGGAATCCAAGTACTCCACCTTTCGTCTAGAGCCTCACAACACTGTCTTCCAATCGGAAATGTATGCTCTCTACAGAGCCGTAAAAATGGTTAGAGACTCCAAGATGGGCACGGTTAACATCCTCAGCGACTCGAGATCTTCGCTGGACTTACTCAGGTGCCCATCGGTAACTCACCCTCTGGCTCTCGAGATAAAGAGATACATCCGAGAAATCCGGGAACAAGACAGAACAGTGAGGCTCTTCTGGCTGAGAGCCCACGTGGGAACGCCGGGGAACGAAAGAGCGGATGAACTGGCCAAAAAAGCTGCACTCACCAAGAAGACAGCTCCAGACTATGACAAGGTTCCCATATCCTTCGTCAGGAAACAGATACGAGAGGAAACAGTGAAAAAGTGGCAGATGCGCTACGAATCTTCCAGCACGGGCTCGGTCACAAAGGTATTTCTACCCACCGTCCAAATGGCAAGACGAGCACTGAAGGACATGGAACTAACACCCATGCATGTCCAGATCCTGACCGGCCACGGAGGATTCGCGGCGTATCTCCACCGCTTCCACGTCAAAGACAGTCCCTCTTGTATCTGCGATCCCGAACGCGACGAAACGATATGGCACGTGCTTCTGGAGTGTCCAAGATTTGGCCGGGAAAGGATGGAGCTGGAACTACAAATCCAGACCAAACTGGACCAGTCCACTCTGCCCACCATCATGGAGGACCCGGCCATCAGAACACCTTTCTTGGAGTTTGCGAGCAAAGCCGCCAGAATAGCCGCAAAGAGAAACAGCACATCTGCTGCCGCCGGTGACACAATCCCCCCCACCACAAGTGCCCCCACCGTCATCACAAACACCTCCACTACCGGAAATACAATCTTTAGCATAAGAACAACAACCGTTACAAATCAGGCCACGGACATCACGCAGAGTCGCGCTCGAAATCTCTTGGAGTGCGGAGAGCGCGGCGTGCCGAAAATAAGGGTAAGAAGCGTGGCTCTCTTCATGGACAACGACACCGAAACACTCGGTATAAGCTTTTGTCGTCTTGGCAGAAAGAGTGTTGCAATACCACCCGGCCTGGCTACCCTGCTGAAAGGGAGCACGTCCAAGACCAGCATGAAACTCCAAGTTTTCAACGCGCTACCCCAGTCGCAAGTAGCCGACCACCGGTTCCGCCTAGTGCAACACAAAAACAAAACAATAGCACTATTCGACTGGGGAGAGGAAACACCATTCGCGCAGGCATGCTCCGTGCTAACGAAACTTGGACGCAACACATGCTACGGCTCCCGAAAAATAAGCGTAGACGCAATGGTGCTTCAAATCGAAAAAGGAGAAGTCGCAGACCTTATGGGTTGTCTGAAAGCCTCAGAAAACCACGAGGTGGTAGTGTACGAGGACAGAGGAGAAAACTTAAGTTTTCTCAAAGAGCCGAAACACGACCAAGCGACTACATCCGCCGACAGTTGGGGGAACCCCATTCCCAACCCAAGCACCCAAAGCGGATCGGACCGCTTACAGCAAAGGGTGGCCGCCGAAAATGCAGCAGCCAAGGAACGTGGAAGTCCAGAGGAGACAGCTGGGGCGAGGGGGTTGATAAAAGCATTTATGAACGCCCTCGGCTCAGCTACGCGAGCCACGCAACCAAGAACCTCCAAAGCCGCGGAGCGCCAAGAAGAGGCGGTGAAGGAGTTCTTGAAGGAAAACACAGACCCAAAGCCGCCGTATGAACACAGAACGAGATGCTTGGAGGAAGTGGGTCCGATGCTGCCCTTGTCAGGGCGGCTTCGGACGTGCCTGATGCTGCCCTTGTCAGGGCGGCTTCGGGCGGGTCTGGGGCTGCCCCTGTCGGGGCGGCTCCGGACGGGCCTGGTGCTGCCCCTGTCGGGGCGGCTTCGGGCGGGTCTGGGGCTGCCCTTGTTGGGGCGGCCTCGGGCGAGTCTGGGGCTGCCCTTGTCAGGGCGGCTCCGGACGGGTCTGGGGCTGCCCTTGTCGGGGCGGCTCCGGACGGGCCTGATGCTGCCCTTGTCAGGGCGGCGTCGGGCGGGTCTGGGGCTGCCCTTGTCAGGGCGGCCTCAGGCGGGTCTGGTGCCACCCCTCGCGGGGCGACATCGGACGGTGGGTCCGGCTCTGCCCTTCAGGCTAAGTCGGACGGTGTTTTTACGAGGCCCGGATGTCCATCCCCGGTCCTCAAGGAGGCGTCGGTGCGCTTAACGCGCGTCGACCTGGAGAGGGTTGCCCGTGAGCTGTCGGAATCCGACGGCAGCACGGGCACCCTCATGGAGGTGAGCTCGCGCTCCCCCACGCCCTCGCCTAGCCGGTTCTGGCGCAAGCGCCTCGCCGAGTCAGACGCTGAGAGCGAGGGCTCGGCGGGGCGGTGTGGTAGACCGGCCACCAGCAAACGCGGTCGCGGCCGTCCCTCGACGACAGGCCAGTACGTCGGCCTCGCCAAGGCGAAGGCCGACCTTAAAAAGGCGGAAGAACGGGAGCTTGAGCTTCAGGCCGAGGAGGAGATGGCCGAGGAGCTCCGGCGACATGAGGAGGGGAGAGCCTCGTTCAGGCGGGACTCTGCCCTCCGCTCACCGCCACCAGTGGTGACCCCGGTGCCGTCGTCGGCTGCTCACGACCTTCGGGCTGAGCAGCTGACCAGCTCCATAGAGGCGGCGGTCGAGACCATCAAGACGATTGCCCAGAAGTCATCCAGGCTGAAGGGCCAATTCGTCCAAGGTCTCAGGGCTGCCGCCAGCTCCATTCTGGAGAACGCGCGAGAGCTCAAAGCTCGCACCGAGTCGGACGAAGTCGTCCGACTCCAAGGTGAGCTGAGAGCTCTGCGGGCGGAAATGGAGGGGCTGAAGAAGCTGCAGGCGAGCGCCGCGCCAGCCATGACGAGGGATGAAATCCTCTTCATGGTGGACGCTCGCCTGGACGGGATTGCGGACCGCCTCCTGCCGGAGCCGCGCTTGCGTCCGCCGCTGGCGGCCGACGCACGCGGCGCCGCCGTCCGCCCCCCCGCCGGCCCCTCCGTCCGCGCCGCCGGCCCCTCCGTCCGCGCCGCCGACCCTGCCGTCCGCCGCGCCGGCCCGTCCGTCCGCGCTGCCGACCCTGCCGTCCGCCCGGCCAGCCCCCCCGCTGTGGCCGCCCTGGCCGTCGTTCGCCCGAGCGGGCCTCCTCCTGTCCGCTCCCCAACCACTCGTCCCGCTGCGGCCCCTCCTGCCTCCGGCTCCGCCGCGCCCCCGGCTGACGCCAGCGGCGCCGGTGGGAGCGTTGGGGCGGGAAGGAGGCGAGGGAGGAGGAGCGCTGCGGCAGCGGAGGCACAGGCCTCCCGGCGGGGGTGCCCCCCAGCCTCCTCTCCCCCTCAACAGACGGAGGCGTGGAATGTGGTGGCTGGCCGTCCTAAAAGGACACCAGCCCCACCAAAGGTGACGCCGGCCCCCTCTCGTGGGAAGAAGAAGAGTGCGAAAAAGCTCCGCGCCCCCCGCACTGCTGCCGTGGTCCTCACTCTGCCGAGTGAGGCGGTGGAGAGGGGTGTGACGTACGCGGCCGTCCTGACCGAGGCCGAAAGGTCAATAGACCTAAAGGGCCTCGGGATTGACGGCCTGCGATTCCGCACGGCGGCCACGGGCGGCAAGGTCCTGGAGGTGGCTGGCCCCGAAAGGGGCCGCAAGGCCGACGCACTCGCCGAAAGGCTGAGGGAGGCCCTCGGGGACGGGGTACGCGTCGCCAGGCCGGAAAGGTGCGTGGAGTTGCGAATCACCGGCCTGAGCGACGCGGTCACGCCGGAAAGGGTGGCGGCTATGGTGGCGGAGGTCGGAGACTGCGCCGCCACCAGCGTAAAGGTGGGGGCGGTCTTCCGGCCACCTGGGCGCGAGGGTGCCGTGTGGGTAAAGTGTCCCATCGCGGCTGCACGGAGGGTGACGGATGGCCGTCGCCTGACCGTGGGGTGGACTCAGGTCCGAGCCACCCTCCTCGCGCCCAGGCCGCAGCGGTGCTTCCGCTGCCTCGAGCCGGGCCATGTGGGGGCAAAGTGCGCGTGCACCGCGGATCGCAGCGGACTGTGTTTCCGCTGCGGCCAGGCCGGCCACAAGTCCGCGGTGTGCGAGGCTGAGCCACACTGCCCGGCGTGTGCGGCGAAAGGGGCGGCGGCTGCCCACCGCCTGGGAGCCAAGGGATGCCCGGTCGGACCCCAGAAGGGGGGCGGCCGAGGACGTGGGAGAAAAACGGGTGGCGGCAACGGCCCGCCACCTGTAGCAGCACAAGCGCAAGCGCAAGTGCCAGAGGAGGAGATGGACACCGCCCAAGCGTAGATGGCCAACACCAACATACTGCAGGCCAACGTCAACCACTGTGCAGCGGCTCAGGACTTATTGCTCCAGACCGCGGCGCAGTGGCAGGCGACACTGGCCGTTGTCGCTGAACCGTACTGCGTTCGCGCCCGGGACGACTGGGTCGGCGATCGCGACGGTTCGGTGGCAATTGTCTCCCGGTGCGGCGCTCTGTCTAACAACAGAGTGCTCAGAGGACACGGCTGTGTCCTCGTCGTGCTGGGAGACACTGCAGTGTGTGGGGTGTACTTTTCACCCAACAGAAGCCTCGCCGACTTCGAGCAATGGCTCGTGGAAGTCGGGGCAATGTTGGCTGATGTGCACCCCACCCCCGTGGTCGTTGCCGGGGATTTCAACGCCAAATCCAGGGCGTGGGGAAATCCGGCAACTGACCCGCGGGGAGAGGTGTTGGAGGAGTGGGCGGTGTCCACTGGGCTGGTGCTGCTCAACCGGGGGGCGGTGCAGACATGCGTGCGGTCCCAGGGCGGATCCATAGTGGATCTGTCCTTCGCCAGTCCCGCTCTGGCAAACCGCGCGCATGGCTGGAGAGTCGCCGAGGGGGTCGAGACCTTGTCGGACCACAGGTACGTGTGGTTCGGCATCGCTGCGGCCCCCACCGGTGCTCCAGCAGACCTGAGCCGTCCCCTGGTGGGGGAGGGTCCGCGATGGCGGCTCGCCACCCTGGACAGGGACGTGGCCAGGGAGGCGGCCATCGTGGAGCGATGGGTCGCTGGGTCAAGCGACGAGGCTCCGGACGTGGACGCGAGGGCGGACCGCCTGGCGGGGGCGCTGACTCGCGTCTGCGACGCCGCGATGCGGCGGAGAGGTCCTGCTCCCCCGCGAGGGCGGGTGTACTGGTGGCAACCCCACCTTGCAGGGCTGCGTACGGCGTGCCACGCAGCCCAGCGGACGTACACCCGCTACCGCAGGAGGCGGGGCAGAGACCTCGCCCAGGAGGAGGAGCACCTCGTCGCTTACCGAGCGGCCCGAGCCGCGCTCGGTGCGGGGATCAGGGCTGCCAAGGAGGCGGCCTGGGTCGAGTGGCTGGAGAGCCTCGACCGGGACCCGTGGGGGCGTCCGTATAAGGTGGTATGCGAAAAGCTGAAGCCTTGGGCGCCCCCCCTCACCCGGTCACTCGAGCCGGCCTTTGCCGAATTGGTGGTCCGCACCCTGTTCCCCGTACAGGAGGAGTGGTCGCCGCCGCGAATGGCGGCGTTGCCGGCACCGGTGGAGGACGGGGATGTCCCGCCCGTGTCCGAAGCCGAGTTAGGGGTAGCGGTTCTTAAGATGAAACTTAAGAACCGCGCCCCGGGTCCGGACGGCGTCCCTGGGCGGGTCATCGCCGCCGTGATGCCGGCGTTCGAGGAGGAGACGCTGTCTCTGATGACGGAGTCGATGGCGTCGGGAAGGGTCCCGCGACGGTGGAAGGAGGGCCGGCTCGTGCTGCTCCGGAAGCACGGACGGCCGATGGAGTCGCCATCGGCCTACCGGCCCATCGTCTTGCTGGACGAGACGTGCAAGCTCTTTGAGCGGGTGCTCGCTGCGCGTCTCGTCCGCCACCTGGAGGGGGCGGGGCCCAACCTCAGCGACGGCCAATTTGGTTTCCGTCGCGCGAGGTCGACGTTGGACGCCATCTCCCGTCTCAGAGACGGCGTCGTCAGAGTGACGGGCCGGGGGGAGGTGTTGCTGGCCGTCTCGTTGGATATCTCCAACGCCTTCAACACCCTCCCCTGGCAGGTGATAACGGAGGCACTGGGGTACCACAACGTCCCGTGGTACCTCAGGCGAGTCCTTGCGGACTACTTCGTTGACCGGGCCGTGTGTTACCCGTCCCGGTCGGAGGTGGTCCGCAGGGACATGTCTCGCGGTGTTCCACAGGGGTCAGTCCTCGGGCCACTCCTGTGGAACATCGGGTACGACTGGGTCCTGCGCGGTACAACCCTTCGTGGAGTCGGCGTACTCTGTTACGCCGACGACACCCTGGTCACCGCGCAAGGACCCACATTTCGGGACGCGAAGGTCCTCGCTACAGCGGGAGTAGCGCAGGTCGTGCACCGCATCAGGGCACTCGGGCTCACGGTCGCTCTGGAGAAGTCCGAGGCCATCTATTTTCATGGGCCTCGGATGCGACCTCCTCGGGACTCCCAAATCACCGTCGGTGGCGCCTCCATCGATGTCGGGGAGACCATGAAGTACCTGGGATTGGTCCTCGACAGTCGATGGAGTTTCCGCGAGCACTTCCGGCAGCTGGCGCCAAAGTTGGTGTCGTATGCCGGGAGGCTCGCGAAGTTGCTGCCTAACCGCGGTGGTCCCGGGAGCGCTTGTCGCCGCCTCTACGACGGTGTGGTGCGCTCCAAGGCTTTGTACGGAGCGCCCATATGGGCGAAAGCCGCCCTCTGCGCTAGCAACACCGCCCTGTTGCGTCGCCCGCAACGGGTGATAGCGCAGAGGGCTGCAAGAGCGTACCACACCGTCTCTTACGAGGCGGCGTGCCTATTGGCGGCGAGCCTGCCCTGGGACCTCGAGGCGGGAGTCCTCGAGGCGGTGTATGAGCGGAGTGCCCTGATGCGGAGCAATGGAGGGTGGCCCACTCCGGCGGAGATCGTTCGTTGGAGGCAGGAGGCTCGCGACGATCTCTTCCGCGGGTGGGCCATGAGGTTGGAGGACCCCTCTGCGAGTCGAAGACTCGTAGAGGCGGTCCGGCCGGTCCTGCGGCCATGGGTGGAGCGGGCGCACGGGACCCCGACCTATCACCTGACCCAACTCCTCACAGGTCACGGCTGTTTTGCCAAGTACCTGTGGGAGGTGGTAGGGATAGAGTCGGGCCCCGAGTGCCGGTACTGCGCGTCCAATGCGGAGGACACGGCGGAGCACACGCTGGCCGTGTGCTCCGCCTGGAGCGCGCAGCGGACCTCCCTCGTGGCCGTTGTTGGGGCCGACCTGTCGCTGCCGGCCATTATCCCGAAAATGGTCGGCAGCCAAGAGAGTTGGGCCGCCATCGCCGCGTTTGCGGGCGAGGTGATGGCGGCCAAAAGAGAGGAGTTGCGGGAGCGGGAGCGTGCTGGTCTCACGCTTCCGCCCCGCCGTCGTGCGATTAGGGGGCGCCGTCGCGCGGAGTATGCGCGCGCCCCCGACTAGAGCGGCCGTGGGCGGAGGGTCGGGGGACCCGCCGCCCACTTTCACGGCGAGCCGGAAGGCGCCCCCACGTGTTCCGGGGTGCCTTCCAGCAAAACATAGAGTGCCCGCGCGCTCGCTCACGGCCTCCTCTGAATGCAGAGGAGCCCCGTAGGGCGATGCGTCGCGGGCCAGTAGACGCTGTGGCGACACAGCGCAGGGGGGCCCGTCTGGCCCCCCCACTATGAGAGTCCCTCTGGGACATCCTCTCGCCGGGCCACAGTGACTTAACCTCTGGCCTATCCTGTGGCCCGGTAGAGTAGAGGAGGAACACCGCGGGGGTTTAGTGGGTAGTCCAGCCCTCGGGCTGGGAGTCCCACACAAAGGCGCCCTGTTGTCCCCCGACAGCAGGGCGGCGAAGTGCGTAAATGCATTCCCCCGCGTAACCAAAAAAAAAAAAAAAAAAACCTAGGTAACCTAACCGCCCACTTTCACGGCGAGCCGGAAGGCGCCCCCACGTGTTCCGGGGTGCCTTCCAGCAAAACATAGAGTGCCCGCGCGCTCGCTCACGGCCTCCTCTGAATGCAGAGGAGCCCCGTAGGGCGATGCGTCGCGGGCCAGGAGACGCTGCGGCGACACAGCGCAGGGGGGCCCTTCTGGCCCCCCCACTATGAGAGTCCTTCTGGACACCCTCTCGCCGGGCCACAGTGACTTAACCTCTGGCCTATCCTGTGGCCCGGTAGAGTAGAGGAGGAACACCGCGGGGGTTTAGTGGGTAGTCCAGCCCTCGGGCTGGGAGTCCCACACAAAGGCGCCCTGTTGTCCCCCGACAGCAGGGCGGCGAAGTGCGTAAATGCATTCCCCCGCGTAACCAAAAAAAAAAAAAAAAAAAAAAAAAAAAAACCTAACCTAACCTAACCTAACCTAACCTCGGCCCATCGTCTTGCTGGACGAGACGTGCAAGCTCTTTGAGCGGGTGCTCGCTGCGCGTCTCGTCCGCCACCTGGAGGGGGCGGGGCCCAACCTCAGCGACGGCCAATTTGGTTTCCGTCGCGGGAGGTCGACGTTGGACGCCATCTCCCGTCTCAGAGACAGCGTCGTCAGAGTGACGGGCCGGGGGGAGGTGTTGTTGGCTGTCTCGTTGGACATCTCCAACGCCTTCAACACCCTCCCCTGGCAGGCAATAATGGAGGCACTGGGGTACCACAATGTCCCGTGGTACCTCAGGCGAGTCCTTGCGGATTACTTCGTTGACCGGGCCGTGTGTTACCCGTCCCGGTCGGAGGTGGTCCGCAGGGACATGTCTCGCGGTGTTCCACAGGGGTCAGTCCTCGGGCCACTCCTGTGGAACATCGGGTACGACTGGGTCCTGCGCGGTACAACCCTTCGTGGAGTCGGCGTACTCTGTTACGCCGACGACACCCTGGTCACCGCGCAAGGACCCACATTTCGGGACGCGAAGGTCCTCGCTACAGCGGGAGTAGCGCAGGTCGTGCACCGCATCAGGGCACTCGGGCTCACGGTCGCTTTGGAGAAGTCCGAGGCCATTTACTTTCATGGGCCTCGGACGCGACCTCCTCGGGACTCCCAAATCACCGTCGGTGGTGCCTCCATCGATGTCGGGGAGACCATGAAGTACCTGGGATTGGTCCTCGACAGTCGATGGAGTTTCCGCGAGCACTTCCGGCAGCTGGCGCCAAAGTTGGTGTCGTATGCCGGGAGGCTCGCGAAGTTGCTGCCTAACCGCGGTGGTCCCGGGAGCGCTTGTCGCCGCCTCTACGACGGTGTGGTGCGCTCCAAGGCTTTGTACGGAGCGCCCATATGGGCGAAAGCCGCCCTCTGCGCTAGCAACACCGCCCTGTTGCGTCGCCCGCAGCGGGTGATGGCGCAGAGGGCTGCAAGAGCGTACCACACCGTCTCTTACGAGGCGGCGTGCCTATTGGCGGCGAGCCTGCCCTGGGACCTCGAGGCGGGAGTCCTCGAGGCGGTGTATGAGCGGAGTGCCCTGATGCGGAGCAATGGAGGGTGGCCCACTCCGGCGGAGATCGTTCGTTGGAGGCAGGAGGCTCGCGACGATCTCTTCCGCGGGTGGGCCATGAGGTTGGAGGACCCCTCTGCGAGTCGAAGACTCGTAGAGGCGGTCCGGCCGGTCCTGCGGCCATGGGTGGAGCGGGCGCACGGGACCCCGACCTATCACCTGACCCAACTCCTCACAGGTCACGGCTGTTTTGCCAAGTACCTGTGGGAGGTGGTAGGGATAGAGTCGGGCCCCGAGTGCCGGTACTGCGCGTCCAATGCGGAGGACACGGCGGAGCACACGCTGGCCGTGTGCTCCGCCTGGAGCGCGCAGCGGACCTCCCTCGTGGCCGTTGTTGGGGCCGACCTGTCGCTGCCGGCCATTATCCCGAAAATGGTCGGCAGCCAAGAGAGTTGGGCCGCCATCGCCGCGTTTGCGGGCGAGGTGATGGCGGCCAAAAGAGAGGAGTTGCGGGAGCGGGAGCGTGCTGGTCTCACGCTCCCGCCCCGCCGTCGTGCGATTAGGGGGCGCCGTCGCGCGGAGTATGCGCGCGCCCCCGACTAGAGCGGCCGTGGGCGGAGGGTCGGGGGACCCGCCGCCCACTTTCACGGCGAGCCGGAAGGCGCCCCCACGTGTTCCGGGGTGCCTTCCAGCAAAACATAGAGTGCCCGCGCGCTCGCTCACGGCCTCCTCTGAATGCAGAGGAGCCCCGTAGGGCGATGCGTCGCGGGCCAGTAGACGCTGTGGCGACACAGCGCAGGGGGGGGCCGTCTGCCCCCCCCCACTATGAGAGTCCCTCTGGGACATCCTCTCGCCGGGCCACAGTGACTTAACCTCTGGCCTATCCTGTGGCCCGGTAGAGTAGAGGAGGAACACCGCGGGGGTTTAGTGGGTAGTCCAGCCCTCGGGCTGGGAGTCCCACACAAAGGCGCCCTGTTGTCCCCCGACAGCAGGGCGGCGAAGTGCGTAAATGCATTCCCCCGCGTAACCAAAAAAAAAAAAAAACCTAACCTAACCTAACCTAACCTTTTTTTTTTTTTTTTTTTTTTTTTTTTTTTTTGACGGAGTGGAGAATGCATTTACGCATCCCCCTGGGGTAAAACTCCAGGGGGTATGTGGGACTCGCCGCTCTCAACCCTCTTTACTAGAAAGAGGGGGGAGAGACTGGCCCTACCCACTAAACTCCACTCCGGCGGTTCCCTCTGGGCCGGTTTGGTGTAGGGGCACCCTGGGATCGCTAGGCATTCTACCAGAGTGCCCCCCCGGCAACCCCGGCTTGCGCCGGGGTACCCGCCTGGAAGGGGGGGGGGGCTCACAGTATTAGTGAGCTCCCCTCAGGCGGTGGGACCAACCGCAGGTCCCTTAGGGGCCGAGGCGGACAAAGTGTCGACGCCTTCGACCCCTCCTCGTCTGGCGTTGAGGGAGCGCGTCGGCCGCAGCCTCCCGCTCCCTCTCCGCCGCCTCCTTCTGCGACATGACCTCTTCGCAGAAGGAGGCGACCGCCTCCCAGTGGCTCTCGCTGCTCAGCATCTTCGCGATGACGCTGTGCAGCGAGAGATCCACCAAACCCGTCTCCGCCACGAGTGCCGCTCTCTCCACGGCCCAGCGGCTGCACTCCTCCAATGTGTGCTGGGCCGTGTCGTCATCCGCGCCGCACTCGTGGCAACGGGTGTCCGGCTCCCTCCCTATCATGCACAGGTAGTGCCCGAAGCAGCCGTGTCCGGACACCACCTGCGCCAGCCGGAAGGTTGGCACCCCCCCTTCGCGGTCCAACCACTCTTCCATTACGGGGAGGATGGCCCCTATTGTCCTCGTGCCGTAATGGCTATTTTCCAGGGCCACCCTCCACCGCTCCCTCAGCCTATCGTCGGCCTCCCGGGCCGCCCTCCTCGCCTCCTCGGGGTCCGGAGGATGGTCTCCCGCCCTGGCCTCCGCCCTGCGCCGGTATCTGTCCGCCAGGTGCTCGGCGTCCAGGTCCCAGGGCGGAGTCCCGGCTAGGAGACACGCCGCAGCGTGGGAGGTGGAGCGGTAGGTCCTCGCCATTCGCTGGGCCACCACTCTCTGCGGACGCCGCAGCAGAGCAGTGGTGCACCCAGTCAGCCTCTCGGCCCAAATCGGCGCGCCGTAGAGGGCCATGCTCCGCACAACGCCCGCGTACAGTTTCCTGCACGGAGCGTTTGGCCCTCCGATGTTCGGCAGCAACCGACTCAGTGCCGAGGCCGCACCCACGAGGCGAGGACCCAGTCTGGTGAAGTGGTCCTTGAAGGACCACCACCTGTCCAGGATCAGACCCAGATATTTGATGTTGGGCCTGACCTGGACACGCTCCCCTCCCACTCCGAGGGTGGTGCCTGCGCCCACCCTCCAGCCCCTCCCCCCGAGGACCATCGCCTCGGTCTTTTGGAGGGCGACCTTTAGCCCCAGGAGGCCCACGCGGTGGACCGTGAGCTCGGTGGCCACTTCTGCCCTTCGGAGCACCTCCTCCAGCTGCTTACCCCGCACGGCCACCAGTGTGTCATCGGCATAACACACGGTGACCATGCGCGGAAGCTGTGCTCCTCTGGTGAGCCAGTCGAATCCGAGGTTCCACAGGAGTGGACCCAACACGGATCCCTGTGGAACCCCGCACGACATGGCCCTGGCACACCGAGCTCCGCCGTGGTCGTAGAGCACCACCCGCCCTGTCAGGTAGTGCCCCACGACCCTCCGGAGGTACCCCGGCACCTCATGGTACCGGAGCGCCTCCTCTATCACCTCGTAGGGGAGGGAGCCAAAGGCGTTAGCGATGTCCAGAGACACCGCCACGGCTCCCTCCCCCCTTTCCTCCGCCTGCAGCCCGAACCTCCTGAGGGCGCCCACAGCATCCATGGTTGACCGCCCCTTGCGGAACCCGAACTGATTGTCGCTCAAGTCCGGGCCCGTCTCCTCTAGGTGCTGCTGGATGCGGCTTTCCAGTATTCGCTCGAAGAGCTTACTGACCTCATCCAGCAGCACGATGGGGCGGTAACCTGATGGGGAATCTGCTGGGCGCTCCTCCTTCCTCAGCAGGCACAGCTTTCCCTCCTTCCAGCAGCTCGGGAAGCGCCCCTCCCCCAGGCAGTCCTCCATGAGGGATCTGAGGCGGTCCCCGAGCCGCTGGAGCGCCAGGAAGAGGACCCCTCCCGGCACCCCGTCCGGACCCGGAGCTTTCCCGGCGCGCCTGAGCCGTAAAATGGCCCAGGTGAGCTCGTCGTCCGTGACAGGGGGGACGACGAGCGGCCGCTCCGGGGCCACTGACGGTGGCGCCATTCTGGGCGGGGTGAAGTCGTGGGCCGCCGGAAAGAGGCCCTCGACCACCCCGCGGAGGAGCTCTGGCTCCATGGAATCCATGGGGGGGGCGCCCCCTATCTTGTTCCGAACCATCTTGTAGGGGCGTCCCCACGGGTCCCTGTTGAGGGTGGCCAGAGTCTCCTCCCAGCCCTCATCCCTGGCCTTGCCGATGGCGGCCCGGAGTGCCGCCTTCCTCCGGGCCCACGCGGTGTGGAGGAGGTCCTCCTCCTCGGCGGTGTGCCCCCTCCTGCGACAGCGGACGTATGCCCGTCGGGCCCCGTTGCACTCTTCACGGAGGGCGGCGATTTCGGAGTTCCACCAGTACACCTGTCGCCGCCCTCGGAACGGTCTAGCCCTGGGCATAGCCGCATCGCACACCGCCGTGAGGGAAGCCCTAAGGTGGGCTGCCTTTTCATCGACCCCCCGCAGGGCGGTCGGGGGGTCGCACCACGCCTCTATGATGGCGGCCTCCTTAGCCAGGTCGCGGTCGAGCCGGGTGACCGCCCATCTGGGGAAGCCCCAAAAAGGGAAAATTGGACTGGAGATATCTGGTATGGTCTCGAACCGGAGTCTTCTGGTTTCGGGACCGCCCGATTTCCCACCTGAGCTATACAACCTCAAAAATAAGTTTTGTTTTTCTGTGTTATCGAACCGAGGTACCAACTTCAATGTTTTCAACGGCCAGCGCTCTTAACCAATGAGCCAATGTATCGAGCAACCTAACCTAACCTAACCTAACCTTTTTTTTTTTTTTTTTTTTTTTTTTTTTTTTTGACCCAGGAGGAACCCTATTACGGGTACCACCGGCTCGGGGGAGCACGGTGGTTATGTCGGACTCCCCGCCCTGAAAAGGGCGGTATACCGACTAAAACTCCTGGGGTGTTCCTCCGCACTCGCAAGGGACGGGGCCACGGGAACGCTTGCGCACACTACCGCGACCCCGTCAGCGGGCGCCCTTGCGGGCACTCCTTCGGGGGGAAACGTTGCCTCCCCCCTCACTCCGCTGAAGGCACTCCGGAACACATGGAGCGCCTTCCAGCACGGGACCTCTCAATCGAGCGGCGGGTCCCCCGACCCACCGCCCGAAGGCCCCCGTTACGGTGGCAGACGGTTGGCATACGCCCGCCGTCTGCGACCGGGTCTCCGACGGCGAAGAGGGAGCGAAAGAGGATCGTCCTCTCGCGCCCTCTCCGCCGCCTCCTTCTCCTCCATGACGGCCTCGCTGAAGGCGAGGACCGCCGCCCAGGCCTCTTCGCTGCCGACCATCGCACTGACGATGGCCGGCAGCGAGAGGTCCGCTCCAATAGCCGCGGCCAATTCGGCACGCGGCTCCGCCCACGCAGGGCACACGGCGCGCGTGTGGTGCGCCGTGTCCTCTGTTGCATCGCAGTGGTGGCACGCCGTCGACGGCTCGCGACCCACCACCCGACACAGGTACACACCGAAGCAGCCGTGCCCGGTGAGGACCTGCGCCAAGCGGTAGGTCACTGTGCCGTGCTTGCGTTCGGCCCAGTCCCGAAGGATGGGTCGAACGGCGGCCACCACCTCGAGGCCGGCGGTAGGTTGCGCCAGTCTCTCCCACCACTCCCGGAAGAGATCGTCACGGGCTCCCTCTCTCCACCGCACGATCTCCTCCGGAAGCGGCATCCCACCATTGGCGCGAACCTCCGCGCCGCGCCAATAGACCGCCGCGAGTACCTCGGCTTCGAGGTCCCACGGCGGGCTACCGGCCAGCACCGTCGCCGCCTCGTACGAGACGGTGCGGTACGCTCGAGCCACCCTGGTCGCCATGACCCGCTGCGGGCGCCGCAGTAGGGTCCGGTTCGCGGCAGTGCCCAGGGCGTCCACCCATATTGGCGCTCCGTAGAGCGCCATAGAGCGCACCACACTCGTGTACAGGCGGCGACAGCTCCCCCCGGGCCCCCCAATATTGGGGAGCAACCCAGCGAGTGCCCCGGCCGAGGTCACCAGTCTGGCGGCCAGGCGCCGGAAATGCTCCGTGAACCTCCATCGGCCGTCGAGCACGATGCCCAGGTACCGCATATGCGGCGCGACGGCGATGGAGGCCCCACCCACCACGATTCTCATTCCTGGAGGCGGCGCGTTTCGAGGCCCGTGAAAGACCAGGGCCTCGGACTTGTTTAGGGCCACCTCCAGGCCCAGGCTTCGAATCCTCCGGACAACCTGGGCTACGCCTGCAGTGCCGAGGAGGGCCGCCTCCCTGTGGGTGCCGCCTCGGGCCGTCACGAGGGTATCGTCGGCGTAACATGTCACGCCGACCCCCCGCAGATTGGCCCCGCGTAGCACCCAGTCGTAGCCGATGTTCCACAGGAGCGGTCCGAGGACCGACCCCTGTGGGACGCCGCACGACATTTCTGAGGCGGACCACTCGTCCCGGGCCGGATAAACAATGGCCCGGTCGACGAAGTAATCCGCCATCACCCTCCTCAAGTACCGGGGCACGCCGTGGTACCTCAGGGCCTCTCTCACGGTCTCCCAGGGCAGGGTGTTGAAGGCGTTCGCTATATCCAGCGAAACCGCCAACACCACCCCGCCCCGTGAGACCGCCTCCTCAGCGATGTCTCGCACCCGCGCGATTGCGTCGATTGTCGATCGCCCGCGACGGAAGCCGAACTGCGCGTCGTCCAAATCGGGACCCACCGATGTCATATGCCCGACGAGACGTGCAGCGAGCACGCGCTCGAAGAGCTTGCCCATCTCGTCGAGCAGCACGATGGGCCGATAGCCCGACGGCGATTCGGCCGGGCGGCCGTCCTTCCGCAGAAGGACGAGCCTTCCCGTTTTCCAGGGTCGCGGGAATCGACCCTCGACGAGGCACGCGGAAAACAAGGACACCGCCAGATCCTCCAGCTCCCTCATCGCCAGCACCACGGCACGCCCCGGCACACCGTCCGGACCGGGGGCAGTGTTCTTCAACCGAAGTTTCAGAATCGCCGCCCCGAGCTCTGCCGCTGAGACTGGCGGCACGTCCTCCGGCTCCGTCTCCGCAGAGAGAGGCAGAGGCGCCATTTGTGGAGGGCGAAACTCCGCCCTCTGCGGAAACAAAGTCGAGACGACCCTCTCGACAAATTCCGGCTCGAGACTCCTGGTCAGTGGGGGAGCCCAGGGGCGAAGTTTTTGCCTCACCACTTTATAGGGGCGCCCCCACGGATCTGCGTTCAGAGTCTCGAGCCACTCCTCCCAGGCCGCTGCCTTCGCCTGGGCAATGGCGGCCTGCAGCTCCTTGCAGGCGGCCCTGTACGTGGCGTAGAGGTTGTCCTGCGCGGCCTGGTCCCGGACTCTCCTCCTTCTGTACCGGGTGTACTGCCGGCGCGCCGCCACGCAAGTTCGGCGTAGGTTGCCGATCTCGTCGCGCCACCAGTACACCCGGCGACTCGGTGAAGCCGCCGGCTTCGCCCTTGGCATGGCCGCATCACAGATGCGGCTAAGGGCACCGATGAGCCGCTCCGCTCCGCCGTCCACATCCGACCCGGACCCAGGATCAGGCCCAGCCACCCAGGCCTCCACCAGGGCCGCCTCCCTGGCGACCTCACGGTCCAGCCGCCTCAACTGCCAACGCGGGCCCCCAGCAACAGGGGACCGGCGATCTCCGGCCGGTGCGTCAGGCAGTGCGGCGACATCGAACCGAATGTATCGATGGTCCGATAATGTCTCCACATCTTCCCTGACGCACCAGCCTGTCACTCGGCGTGCAAGGGCGGGGCTCGCGAACGTGATGTCCACAATTGACCCGCCCTGTTGTCGCACGCAGGTGTCCACCGATCCCACATTGAGGAGGACCAGCCCCATGGACACCGCCCAATCTTCTAGCTCCTCCCCCCGCGCATCTGTCGCCGGAGATCCCCACGCCGTTGACTTGGCGTTGAAATCCCCCGCGACTAGCACGGGGTTGGGGTGTGCTTGTCCCACAAGAGCCCCGACTTCCATGAGCATTTGCTCGAAGTCGGCGAGGCTCCTGCTGGGCGGAAAGTACACCCCAATAACTGCAACACCGCCCGTGACGGCCAACACGCATCCGTTGCCCTTCGCAGTGACGTCGAAGGGACGGGAGCCCGCGGCCGGACGGGCGATGATGGCCACCGAGTCCTCCCGGTCCGACACCCAGTTATCCCGGGTGGGGACAAAGTAGGGCTCAGAGACCACGGCTACTTGAATCAACCACTCTGCCATGCTCTGGAGCAACAGGTCCTGAGCTCTGGCACAGTGGTTGATATTCGCCTGCAGATATGGAGCAGCCATCTACGCGGCGGTGTCCATGGGATCCTCTTGTTGCGGCGCTGGCCGCCGAGAAGGCTGCGAGGGGACCCTGAGGCCATCGCCGCGCTTCCGTCCCTTCTTTTGGGGTTTCCTCCCCTTTTTGGGGGGTGAGGCTGGGCACGCCTTGCTCCCCAAGCGGTGGTTGACCGGTGCGCTGCCGGACGCGGCACACAATGCGCAGTGCGGCTCAACGGCGGCGCAACGGGCCGCTTTGTGCCCCGGCTCTCCGCAGCGGAAACATAACCCGCTGCGGTCTGTGCCGGAGCACTTCGCCCCAACGTGCCCATGCTCGAGGCATCGGTAGCACCTCATGGGTCGGGCCTCCAGCAGTTTCACCTGCACTGAGGTCCAACCCACGAGGAGGCGACCCCCGCCCAGAACCTTTTTGGCGGCCGCGATGGGGCACCTCAGCCACATGGAGCCCATCCCAGATGGGCCCCGACTTATCTCGCCGGGCCTTATCGCGTCCGGGGTGCAGCCTCCCGCCTTCGCCACCGCCGCGACGGCCTCCACCTCGGACGTCGAGTCGTCCAAACCGGCAATGCGCATCTCCACGCACTTCGCCGGTCTGGAGACCCGAACGTCCTCCTCCTTCAGGGATTCCCTGAGCCTTGCGGCCAGGGAGTCCGCCTTTTCCGCACTGGTGGCGCCCGGGACCTCCAAGATGCGGGCGCCAGTGGCCCCAGTGCGGAACCTGAGACCCTCGATCCCGAGGGTCGCCAAGTCCACCCGCGCCCTGGCCTCGGCCAGCACCGAGGCATACGTCACCCCCCGCTCCCCGGCGCCCGGCTGCAACGTCAGCACTACCGCCGACGAGCGAGGGGCGCGCAGCCTGGGTGTCGTAGGCACTTTTGGCGGTGCCGGTGCCGACACTGCGGTTGGCTTCTTCTTTTTTGGGCCGCGCCGAGCCACCACATTCCATGGCTCGTCCATGGACTGCGGCGGCGGTATTGGGCGCGGCTCTCCAGTGGGGGAGGCCCTCGCGGCCGGCTTCGGCGCAGCCTTTGCTGCGGGTTTTGGGGCCATCTGTGGCACCCGCTGTGAGGCCCCGGCCTTTTGGGCCTTTGCCCGCTTCTCCTTCGGGGCTGAGGGCTCCACAACAGGGGCCGACACCGGTGTCGCAGTCTCCACAGAGGAACGGCCCACCCTCCTGTCTGCGGCCAGGGGCGGCCGCAGACGAGGTTCTGGCAGTCTTCGTCTCTTCGCTTCGTCTCCCATGCTTGGAGGAAGTGGGCCTGATGCTGCCCCTGTCGGGGCGGCTTCGGGTGGGTCTGGGGCTGCCCTTGTCAGGGCGGCTCCGGACGAGTCTGGGGCTGCCCTTGTCAGGGCGGCCTCGGGCGGGTCTGGGGTTGCCCTTGTCAGGGCGGCCCCGGACGGGTCTGGGGCTGCCCTTGTCAGGGCGGCCTCGGGCGGGTCTGGGGCTGCCCTTGTCAGGGCGGCCCCGGACGGGTCTGGGGCTGCCCTTGTCAGGGCGGCTCCGGACGGGCCTGATGCTGCCCTTGTCAGGGCGGCGTCGGGCGGGCTTGGGGCTGCCCTTGTCAGGGCGGCCTCGGGCGGGTCTGGTGCCGCCCTTCGCGGGGCGACATCGGACGGTGGGTCCGGCTCTGCCCTTCAGGCTAGGTCGGACGGTGTTCTCACGAGGCCCGGAAGTCCATCTCCGGTCCTCAGAGAGGTGTCGATTCGTCTGCCGCGCATCGACCTTGAGAGGGCTGCCCGTGAGCTGTCGGAATCCGACGGCAGCACGGGAACCCTCATGGAGGTGAGCTCGCGCTCCCCCACACCCTCGCCTAGCCGGTTCTGGCGCAAGCGCCTCGCCGAGTCTGACGCTGAGAGCGAGGGCTCGGCGGGGCGGTGCGGGAGACCGGCCACGAGTAAACGTGGTCGCGGCCGTCCCCCAACGACAGGCCGGTATGTCGGCCTCGCCAAGGCGAAGGCTGAACTTGAGAAGGCGGAAGAGCGGGAGCTGGAGCTCCAGGCCGAGGAGGAGATGGCCGAGGAGCTCCGGCAACAGGAGAGGAGGAGAATCTCCTTTTTGCGAGATTCTCCCCTTCCTTCAGCAGCTGCTGTACCGTCGGTGCCGTCGTCAGCGGCTCATGACCTACGGGCTGAGCAGCTGACCAACTCCATCGAGGTGGCCGTGGAGACGATCCGGACGATCGCCCAGAAATCGTCGAGGCTCAAGGGCCAATACGTACAGGGCCTGAGAGCTGCCGCAAACTCCATTTTGGAGAACGCGCGGGAGCTCAAAGCCCGCACGGAGTCGGACGAAGTCGTCCGACTCCAAGGCGAGCTAAGAGCCCTGCGTGCGGAAATGGAGGGGCTGAAGAAGCTGCAGGCGAGCGCCGCGCCAGCCATGACGAGGGATGAGATCCTCTTCATGGTGGACGCTCGCCTGGACGGGATTGCGGACCGCCTCCTGCCGGAGCCGCGACTGCGTCCGCCGCTGGCGGCCGACGCACGCGGCACCGCCGTCCGCCTCCCCGCCGGCCCCTCCGGCCGCAGCGCCGACCCTGCCGTCCGCCGCGCCAGCCCTTCCGTCCGCCCGGCCGACCCCCCCGCTGTGGCCGCCCCAGCCATCGTTCGCCCGAGCGGGCCTCCTCCTGTCCGCTCCCCGACCGCTCGTCTCGCCGTGGCCCCTCCTGCCTCCGGCTCCGCTGCACCCCCGGCTGACGCCAACGGTAGGAGCGTTGGGGCGGGAAGAAGGCGAGGGAGGAGGAGCGCTGCGGCGGCGGAGGCGCGGGCCTCCCGGCAGGGGTGCCCCCCGCAGGGGTGCCCTTCGGCCTCCTCCCCCTCCTCTCCGCCTCAACAAACGGAGGCCTGGAATGTGGTGGCTGGTCGTCCTAAAAGGACACCAGCCCCACCAAAGGTGACACCGGCCCCCTCACAGGCCGCCCATGGAAAGAAGGGTGCCAAGAAGCTACGCGCCCCCCGCACCGCTGCAGTGGTCCTCACCCTGCCGAGTGAGGCGCTGGAGAGGGGTGCGACGTACGCGGCCGTCCTGACCGAGGCCGAAAGGTCAATAGACCTAAAGGGCCTCGGGATTGACGGCCTGCGATTCCGCACGGCGGCCACGGGCGGCAAGGTCCTGGAGGTGGCTGGCCCAGAAAGGGGCCGCAAGGCCGACGCACTCGCCGAGAGGCTGAGGGAGGCCCTCGGAGACGGGGTACGCGTCGCCAGGCCGGAAAGGTGCGTGGAGTTGCGCATCACCGGCCTGAGCGACGCGGTCACGCCGGAAAGGGTGGCGGCGATGGTGGCGGAGGTCGGAGACTGCGCCGCCACCAACGTAAAGGTGGGGGCGGTCTTCCGGCCACCTGGGCGCGAGGGCGCCGTGTGGGTAAAGTGTCCCATCGCGGCTGCACGGAGGGTGACGGATGGCCGTCGCCTCACCGTGGGGTGGACTCAGGTCCGAGCCACCCTCCTCGCGCCTAGGCCGCAGCGGTGCTTCCGCTGCCTCGAGCCGGGCCATGTGGGGGCAAAGTGCGCGTGCACTGCGGATCGTAGCGGACTGTGTTTCCGCTGCGGCCAGCCCGGCCACAAGTCCGCGGTGTGCGCGGCTGAGCCCCACTGCCCGGCGTGCGCGGCGAAGGGGGTGGCGGCTGCCCACCGCCTGGGCGCGAAGGGTTGCCCGGCTGGACCCCAGAAGGGGGGCGGCCGAGGCAGTGGACGGAAGGCGGGTGGCGGCAATGGGCCACCACCGCCTGTGGCACCGCAAGTGCCAGTGCTGGAGGAGATGGACACCGCCCAAGTGTAGATGGCCAACACCAGAATACTGCAGGCCAACGCCAACCACTGTGCAGCGGCTCAGGACTTATTGCTCCAGACCGCAGCGCAGTGGCAGGCGACACTGGCCGTTGTCGCTGAACCGTACTGCGTTCGCGCCCGGGACGACTGGGCCGGCGATCGCGACGGTTCGGTGGCAATTGTCTCCCAGTGCGGCGCTCTGTGTCACAACAGAGTGCTCAGAGGACACGGCTGTGTCCTCGTCGTGCTGGGAGACATTGCAGTGTGTGGGGTGTACTTCTCACCCAACAGAAGCCTCGCCGACTTCGAGCAATGGCTCGTAGAGGTCGGGGCAATGTTGGCTGATGTGCACCCCACCCCCGTGGTCGTTGCCGGGGATTTCAACGCCAAATCCAGGGCGTGGGGGAATCCGGCAACTGACCCGCGGGGAGAGGTGTTGGAGGAGTGGGCGGTGTCCACTGGGCTCGTGCTGCTCAACCGGGGGGCGGTGCAGACATGTGTGCGGTCCCAGGGCGGATCCATAGTGGATCTGTCCTTTGCTAGTCCCGCTCTGGCAAACCGCGCGCATGGCTGGAGAGTCGCCGAGGGGGTCGAGACCTTGTCGGACCACAGGTACGTGTGGTTCGGCATCGCTGCGGCCCCCACCGGTGCTCCGGCAGACCTGAGCCGTCCCCTGGTGGGGGAGGGTCCGCGATGGCGGCTCGCCACCCTGGACAGGGACGTGGCCAGGGAGGCGGCCATCGTGGAGCGATGGGTCGCTGGGTCAGGCGACGAGGCTCCGGACGTGGACGCGAGGGCGGACCGCCTGGCGGGGGCGCTGACTCGCGTCTGCGACGCCGCGATGCGGCGGAGAGGTCCTGCCCCCCCGCGAGGGCGGGTGTACTGGTGGCAACCCCACCTTGCGGGGCTGCGTACTGCGTGCCACGCAGCCCAGCGGACGTACACCCGCTACCGCAGGAGGCGGGGCAGAGACCTCGCCCAGGAGGAGGAGCACCTCGTCGCTTACCGAGCGGCCCGAGCCGCGCTCGGTGCGGGGATCAGGGCTGCCAAGGAGGCGGCCTGGGTCGAGTGGCTGGAGAGCCTCGACCGGGACCCGTGGGGGCGTCCGTATAAGGTGGTATGCGAAAAGCTGAAGCCTTGGGCGCCCCCCCTCACCCGGTCACTCGAACCGGCCTTCGCCGAATTGGTAGTCCGCACCCTGTTCCCCGTACAGGAGGAGGAGTGGGCGCCGCCGCGAATGGCGGCGTTGCCGGCACCGGTGGAGGACGGGGATGTCCCGCCCGTGTCCGAAGCCGAGTTAGGGGTAGCGGTTCTTAAGATGAAACTTAAGAACCGCGCCCCGGGTCCGGACGGCGTCCCTGGGCGGGTCATCGCCGCCGTGATGCCGGCGTTCGAGGAGGAGACGCTGTCTCTGATGACGGAGTCGTTGGCGTCGGGAAGGGTCCCGCGACGGTGGAAGGAGGGCCGGCTCGTGCTGCTCCGGAAGCACGGGCGGCCGATGGAGTCGCCATCGGCCTACCGGCCCATCGTCTTGCTGGACGAGACGTGCAAGCTCTTTGAGCGAGTGCTCGCTGCGCGTCTCGTCCGCCACCTGGAGGGGGCGGGGCCCAACCTCAGCGACGGCCAATTTGGCTTCCGTCGCGGGAGGTCGACGTTGGACGCCATCTCCCGTCTCAGAGACAGCGTCGTAAGAGTGACGGGCCGGGGGGAGGTGTTGTTGGCTGTCTCGTTGGACATCTCCAACGCCTTCAACACCCTCCCCTGGCAGGCGATAATGGAGGCACTGGGGTACCACAATGTCCCGTGGTACCTCAGGCGGGTCCTTGCGGACTACTTCGTTGACCGGGCCGTGTGTTACCCGTCCCGGTCGGAGGTGGTCCGCAGGGACATGTCTCGCGGTGTTCCACAGGGGTCAGTCCTCGGGCCACTCCTGTGGAACATCGGGTACGACTGGGTCCTGCGCGGTACAACCCTTCGTGGAGTCGGCGTACTCTGTTACGCCGACGACACCCTGGTCACCGCGCAAGGACCCACATTTCGGGACGCGAAGGTCCTCGCTACAGCGGGAGTAGCGCAGGTCGTGCACCGCATCAGGGCACTCGGGCTCACGGTCGCTCTGGAGAAGTCCGAGGCCATCTATTTTCATGGGCCTCGGATGCGACCTCCTCGGGACTCCCAAATCACCGTCGGTGGCGCCTCCATCGGTGTCGGGGAGACCATGAAGTACCTGGGATTGGTCCTCGACAGTCGGTGGAGTTTCCGCGAGCACTTCCGGCAGCTGGCGCCAAAGTTGGTGTCGTATGCCGGAAGGCTCGCGAAGTTGCTGCCTAACCGCGGTGGTCCCGGGAGCGCTTGTCGCCGCCTCTACGACGGTGTGGTGCGCTCCAAGGCGTTGTATGGAGCGCCCATATGGGCGAAGGCCGCCCTCTGCGCGAGCAACACCGCCCTGTTGCGTCGCCCGCAACGGGTGATAGCGCAGAGGGCTGCAAGAGCGTACCACACAGTCTCTTACGAGGCGGCGTGCCTTTTGGCGGCGAGCCTGCCCTGGGACCTCGAGGCGGGAGTCCTCGAGGCGGTGTATGAGCGGAGTGCCCTGATGCGGAGCAATGGAGGGTGGCCCACTCCGGCGGAGATCGTTCGTTGGAGGCAGGAGGCTCGCGACGATCTCTTCCGCGGGTGGGCCATGAGGTTGGAGGACCCCTCTGCGAGTCGAAGACTCGTAGAGGCGGTCCGGCCGGTCCTGCGGCCATGGGTGGAGCGGGCGCACGGGACCCCGACCTATCACCTGACCCAACTCCTCACAGGTCACGGCTGTTTTGCCAGGTACCTGTGGGAGGTGGTAGGGATAGAGTCGGGCCCCGAGTGCCGGTACTGCGCGTCGAACGCGGAGGACACGGCAGAGCACACGCTGGCCGTGTGCTCCGCCTGGAACGCGCAGCGGACCTCCCTCGTGGCCGTTGTTGGGGCCGACCTGTCGCTGCCGGCCATTATCCCGAAAATGGTCGGCAGCCAAGAGAGTTGGGCCGCCATCGCCGCGTTTGCGGGCGAGGTGATGGCGGCCAAAAGAGAGGAGTTGCGGGAGCGGGAGCGTGCTGGTCTCACACTCCCGCCCCGCCGTCGTGCGATTAGGGGGCGCCGTCGCGCGGAGTATGCGCGCGCCCCCGACTAGAGCGGCCGTGGGCGGAGGGTCGGGGGACCCGCCGCCCACTTTCACGGCGAGCCGGAAGGCGCCCCCACGTGTTCCGGGGTGCCTTCCAGCAAAACATAGAGTGCCCGCGCGCTCGCTCACGGCCTCCTCTGAATGCAGAGGAGCCCCGTAGGGCGATGCGTCGCGGGCCAGTAGACGCTGCGGCGACACAGCGCAGGGGGGCCCGTCTGGCCCCCCCACTATGAGAGTCCCTCTGGGACATCCTCTCGCCGGGCCACAGTGACTTAACCTCTGGCCTATCCTGTGGCCCGGTAGAGTAGAGGAGGAACACCGCGGGGGTTTAGTGGGTAGTCCAGCCCTCGGGCTGGGAGTCCCACACAAAGGCGCCCTGTTGTCCCCCGACAGCAGGGCGGCGAAGTGCGTAAATGCATTCCCCCGCGTAACCAAAAAAAAAAAAAACCTAACCTAACCTTTTTTTTTTTTTTTTGTTGACGGGGGGGAAATCTTTCAAAGATGCCCGACTCCTCAGGGACAGAGCCGGGTTATGTAGGATTTCCACCTACTAAAACCCCCCCGGTGGCCTTCATCGTGCATGGTGGGGGAGCTCCGGGCACTCTGACGAACTCATCCGAAGCCCCCCTGGCACTTGGTGCATTGTGCACCTCACCCTGGCACAGCCATAGCCCTCCACGGGTGCTGGTGCACCCACGGCGTCGCAGGGCCACCCTGCGTCGCCGTCTTCCCAGAGCCGCGTGGACGGACGGATCAAGTCCCTGCTCTCACCGTCCGCGGCTCCAAGGTCCCCATTTAGTCGCCTCTTACGACAGGCAGGGGATACCGTAGTCCTATTCTGAACCCGAAACTACAGGGTTGTGGCAGCCCGACGCCTTCGGGCTTATGGGCCTGGACGGCGGCGTCCACCGCGAACGCCGCCCCTTCGGCTCCCTCTCCGAGCGGGGTCTGCCCTCTCCCGCTCCCGCTCTGCTACCTCCTTCTGCGTCATCACCTTCTCGCAGAAGGTGGTCACTGCCTTCCATTGTTCCTCTCCCTGTACCATGGCGCTAACCACGCTGGACAGAGAGAGGTTTCGCCCGATGCTACCGGTGAGCTCGCCTCGCTCGGCCTGCCACGCCGGGCAGACCTCGAGGGTGTGCTGCGCGTCATCGCAGTCGCCACCACAGTGATGGCACCGTGTCGACTCCTCACGTCCAATCCTATTCAGGTACTCACTGAAACAACCATGTCCAGTGAGCACCTGAGTAAGTCTGAACGACACGGCACCATACCCCCGGTTCAGCCATCCGTCGAAGTTAGGCAGTATTGCCCCGACCACCCTCTGACGAGCGCTCCTGGGCTCTCGGAGCCGCTCTTGCCACTCGCGCTGGGCCCGTTGGTGTTCCTCCAACCGGAGCATCCCGACCGCCCTAGGGAGCGGATTTCCACCCTCTTGGCGGATGTCGCGGAGACGGTGATACACCCTCGCGTCCATACTCGCCAGTAGGTCAAGGGGCGGAAACCGCGCCAAGACCGTCGCCGCCTCAAAGGATATCGTGCGATATCCGCGTGCAACCCTTATGGCCATCCGACGCTGCACGCTTTTTAGCTTGCCTCTGCAGCGTGGGTCGCCAGACAGCCTATCTGCCCACAGAGGTGCTCCATAAAGGGCTATGGATCGCACGACTCCCGCGTAGAGGCGGCGAACGCTCTCTTTTGGCCCCCCGAGATTGGGCAGGATACGGTGCAGAGCACCCGCTACCCCATCGATCCGAGGGACCAGGCGGTCGAAGTGCTCCACGAATTCCCACCGGCCATCGAGGACGACGCCCAGGTACTTCAGGTACCGGCCGACCTGTACCCTCGCACCGCCCACGCTTACCGACGAACTCGGTGGCTCCACTCCCCGCGGGAGGTTGTGGAACCACATAGCCTCGGTCTTGTGCGGGGCCACCTCGAGCCCAAGCTCCGTGATCCTGCGCACGACGCATGCCACTCCGAGCTCGGCCAGCCGAGTGGTCTCCCCGAAGTCGACCCCCTCCGCCAACACCAGCGTGTCGTCCGCATAGCAGACCACATGCACGTCGTTGGGGAGGAGGATTCTGAGGACCACGTCATACGCCAGGTTCCACAAAAGGGGCCCCAGGACGGACCCCTGAGGAACACCGCAGAAGACCTCCCTCCGGTGGACAGTTCCATCCCGACCCAGGTACTCAAAACTCAGATCGGGGCCGACTTGCCACAGGTGGAACGTGATGCGCTCAGCCACCACCCGCTCGAAGAGCTTACCTGCTTCGTCCAGAAGGCATATGGGCCGGTACGCAGAGGGAGAATCCGCGGCCCTGTTCTCCTTCCGCAGGAGGACAAGTCTCGCCCGCTTCCAACCGGAGGGAAAAGTCCCTGTGCGAAGGCAGTTGCCGAGCAGCACCCTAAACCGGTCCCCCACAGCGCCTAGGGCCAAAACCCAGGCGCGGCCCGGAATACCGTCCGGGCCAGGGGCGGTGTTGCGCGCTGCCAGGCGTCTCACGGCCCGATCCAGCTCATCCTGGGTGACGCCCAGGTCATCGGTCCACCGAGAGGGTTCTGCTCTTGTCGCGGTCGCTTCCTGTGGGGTATCCTCGATCCGGGGAAAGAGGGTATCCACCACTTCCGCCACTAGTTCTGGGTCGAGCGTCTCCGTCAAGGGGGGGACCCACGGTCTGAGCTTGCCCAGTACAATTTTGTACGGGCGCCCCCATGGGTCTCCGTTGAGCGTTTCGAGAAGCTCTTCCCAGGCCCTGGCCTTGGCGTTAGCGACCGCGACCTGAAACGCCTTTACGGCGTCCCGGTACGGAGCATATGCTGCGGCCTTCTCCTCGGCCGTGGCTAGGCGTCGCCTCCGGACCCTGGTAAAACAGCGCCGAGCGCGCAGGCATGCCTCCCGCAGGTGCGACAGCTCCTCCGACCACCAGTGCACGGCTTTCCGGGTTGAGCGTCTGGCTCGGGGCATTGCGGCATCGCATATGTCCGTCATGCGCTCCCCGAACCAGGCTGCTTCGGCCTCCGGCTCCGCTTCGTCCGGCACCTCCGACCAGGCCACCGTGTTTGCCGCGGCAACGAGTGTGTCCCGGTCCAAGCGATGTAATGCCCAACGCTTCGGAGGCCCAGCGCTTTGTCGCCGAGCACCGTCGGCAGGCCCCAGTGTCACCTCTAGGAGGATGTGGCGATGGTCCGATAGGGTCACCAGCTCCTCCGCCACACGCCAGCTGGACACCAGTGACACGGCTGCGGCACTCGCCCAGGTTAGGTCGACGATAGACTCCCCCTGCCATCGCACACAGGTGCTGGTGGACCCTCGGTTTAGGAGACCGAGGTCGAGACCAGCCGCCCACTCGAGGACTGTCTCACCCCGGGCGTCATCCCTCGGTCCACCCCACGCGCGCGCGTGGGCGTTGAAGTCCCCGGCGACAATTACCGGGCGAGGCCGGCACCGGCGGACGCACGCCGCGAGCTCCTCCAGGTGCACCTCATACTGGGCCAGGCTGGTGTTAGGCGACACGTAGGTGCCAACGACCGCCAGAGAGCCCCACTGGACTGCCACGATGCCCTGACCCTTGTGGAGCAGGGAGCACGCCGGAGCCGTCTCATCGCCTCCCCAATAGATTGCCACAGAGCCCCCGTCATCACCAAACCAACGAGGGTGGTTTGGGACGGTGTACGGCTCTGCGACTACCGCCAAAGCAATCCGCCACTCCGCGAGGGTCTGCAGTAGCAGGTCCTGCGCCCCGCGGCAGTGGTTCAGATTGCTCTGGAGTATCTTCAAGGGCTTAAAGGCGACGCTTCCATAGCCTCCGGCGGGCTATCGCCCGATTGGCTCGGCACGGCCGGCCCCGTACTCTTGGGTCCTTGCGGGAGAGGATCCTGCACTCCTCTCTTCCTGCCCTTGCCCTTCTTGGGGGGAGCGCATTGCTTGCCGCCCAGCCGGTGGTCCGAAGGCCGGCCGAGGTCGGCACAAAGCGGGCACTTGAGGGCCTGGGCGGTGCAGGCCCTTGCCGTGTGGCCGGGCTCTCCGCACGCGTAGCAACGCATGCTCCGGTCCTCCGTGTTTGGGCACTGGCTGCGGACGTGCCCAGCCTCGAGGCACCGGAAACATTGCAGGGTCCGCGCGGCCAGAGCCTCGACCCTTGCGGAGATCCATCCGCCAACGAGCAGCCGGGGAGACGCCACGACTTTGCGGACAGCCGCGAGCGGGCACCGAACCCATACCGTCCCCAGCTGTCGGGCGGAGTGGCGTATCGCTCCGACCTTAATCTGGTCAGAGCTGCACGCCCCCGCTTCAGCGACCGCAGCTGCAACCTCCTCTGGGGTGATGGACTCGTCCAGCCCCATCACCCTCAACTCGCCGGTTTTGACCGGACGCACAACCTTCACCCCGAGGTCGGCGAGAGCCGCGGTCAGACGTCCGGCCAGCTGGTCAGCCTTCGCTGCGCACTCAGGCCCGCCGATCTCGAGGACAAGTCCTCCCGTCATTGCCCTCTTTTGGCGGACCTCCTTGATGCCGCAGTCCGCCAGTTTCACCCGTGTCCTGGCGGTAGACATCACCTGGGCGTAGGTGACGTCTGACCCTTCGGGCACCGTCAGCGTGATGGCCGCTGACGGGGGCAGTCGCGCCGGTTTCGGCTTGGCCGGAGGCTTCGCGGGAGCTGTCTTCCCGGGTGCTTTTTTACTCCCAGCCGGCTTTGAGGGCTTCGCCTTCTTTGTGGCGGCCACTGTGGCCCAGGACCTGTCCGCCGCAGGAGGCTGATTGGAGGCCGTCCTTGAGCCTGAAAGCACTGCTGGCAGCGGAGCTGGGGGTGGTGGAGGACGCTGGGCCTTTTTCCCCCGTCCCCTCTTCTTTTTTGCCGGGGCAATCGCTGCAGGTGCCGCCTGCTCAACCGGGACCGCTTTTCTTCCAAGCGGAGGGCGGATTACCCTATCCGGGAAGATTTCGGCGGCAAAGCGCGCCAGCTTCTCGTCCATCAGGGCAGACACCTGGCTCATGGACAGGGGCTGGCCACCGCTGCCCGGTGCAGAGTTAAGGGGGGGGGCACTTTTGCTCTGCCGGAGGCGCTCGAGGTCTGCCGCCATGTCAGACATTTTCTTCTCGAGGCTGGCAAGTTTCGAACGCAGTTGTGCGTTCTCGCTCTCCAGCCTCTCGTTTTGTGTCGACGCCTGAGTGCGTTGAGCAAGCTCCTCTGTCACCGCTCTCCCGATTCGGGCTGCCAGGCGCAACTCCCGCACAAAGCTACCCTTCAGGTTGCGGGACTTGGCGGCCACATTCTCCACGACGGCAAGCTTTTCCAGCATTCGGGACCCTAAGTCCGCCGTTGGCTGCGCCCGCATCTCCTCCGCCAGTTCATCTGCGGTTGGCAGACATCTGGTGGATCTGGTGTCTACTGGGGTACCAGTGAGGTCCAGGTCCAGGGGATCCTCCTCAGTGGCGGACTTCTCCGCA
The DNA here is from genome assembly GCA_947310995.1 of Yponomeuta cagnagella. Taxonomy (NCBI): domain Eukaryota; kingdom Metazoa; phylum Arthropoda; class Insecta; order Lepidoptera; family Yponomeutidae; genus Yponomeuta; species Yponomeuta cagnagella. The sequence goes on along the minus strand of CAMZJW010000053.1, from coordinate 26,448 downwards.
GCCACGGAACGCTTCGCTCTTGGCCTCTTGGAAGAGGCCAGGTCAGCTTCCGACGCTGGGAGGGCACGTTTACGTCCTTGTGACCCCGCCGAGGCCACTGACATCATCGACACCTGTGACGTGTCGGAGTCATAGTCGCTCTCTAGGAGGAGCGCACTTCCCGAAGCGACAGCATTCTGTCGCCTCACCTTTTTTTGCCGCGACCTTGCTGTTCCCAACACTGCTGGTATCAGTATCAGGAACAGCAAAACTACCCGCGGCAGTCTCCCTGTCTTCGTCATTTTTATTTGGGGGGGGGTTTTTACTTTTTTCCATTTTGTTCCCACGAGTATGGGAGAAATAATCGTCGATCCGGGCAGAGATCCCTGTACCCAAGATAACCCTAATACCACTGGGAGGGCGGGCGGTATCCCAGGGTTGGCCGCTAATGGCTGATGAACTCCCCAGCCGCTCTTTCGAGCATCCCGACGCCGCGTTGCCCCAGCGCCGAGAGTTGAGGATTTATTATAGAGGTTATCTCCTCGCGGTCCGGCCGGTTAAGGCAAGACCCTCGGTCCCGGTACGTTGGGATTACGATGTACTATCGCACACATAACACCACTCTAAAAGTAGAGTGGGTGGTATGCCCCGTCTGAGTGACCTGACTTGACAAGTCAGGGCCCAGACGACCATCCCTGCCAGATTATTCGCCGTTAGTCAGCAAGATCTCATAGAGAGAAGTTACTGACCAACGCCCAGGGTGCACCAGCCTTTGCCACTGTCTTTCTACCGGATTCAAAGAATCAAGTAGAACGGCAGCAGCGCGGGCAAACGAGGAGGTTATCTGGCATCGCACCCCAACCTAACCTAACCTAACCTAACCTAACCTAACCTAACCTAACCTTTTTTTTTTTTTTTTTTTTTTGTTGACGGGGGGGAAATCTTCTAAAAAGATACCCGACTTTCTGGGGGGAAAGCCGGGTTATGTTGGATTTTTACCAACTAAAACCCCCCCGGTGGCCCTCGCTGCGCATAATAAGGGAGCCCCGGCAACTCGTAAGCGAACAACAGCTCGAGGCCCCCTGGCACTGTGCATTGCGGCACCCATCGCTTGCAGGCAAGCCTGCGGCACGGCTTCTTTACGGCAGTGTGCAGCCACCACACACCACCGACTTCCCGGAGCCGTTTGGATGGGCGGATCGAGCCCCCACTCTCACCGCCCACGACTCCAAGCCCCCTTTCAGTCGCCTCTTACGACAGGCAGGGGATACCGTAGCTCTATTCTAAGCCCGAGACTACAGGGCTGGAGCGGCAGGCGCTCCCGCGCTCCGCCTTCTCGTAGTCCTATTATTTGCCCGGACTACTGGGCTTGTGGGCCTGGCTGACGGCGGCTGTTGCCGTCGCGTCTTCGGCTCCGTCTTCGAGCGGGATCAGCCCTTTCGCGTCCTCGCTCGGCTTCCTCCTTCTGGGTCATTACGACTTCGCAGAAGGAGGTAACGGCTTTCCAGTTTTCCTCGCTCTCCAACATGGCCGCCACCACGGCGGACAGCGCGAGGTTGCCGCCAATCTGGGCCACCAGGTCACCGCGCTCAGACTGCCACGCCGGACACACTTCAAGAGTGTGCTGCGCGTCGTCGCAGTCCGCAGCGCAGTGATGACATCGCGCCGACTCTTCGCGTCCGATCCTATTCAGGTACTCACTGAAGCAGCCGTGTCCAGTGAGCACCTGCGTAAGCCGGAACGTGACGCTCCCGTACTCCCGATGGTACCATTTGCCAAAGTTTGGCAAAATCGCACCAACCGTCCGCTTGTTGGCGCTCCGAGGCTCTCGGAGCCGCTGTCGCCACTCGCACCGTGCTCGCCGGTGTTCGACCTGCCGTAGCATTTCGACCGCCCTGGGTAGCACGGCTTCCTCCCGTCGGCGAATGTCGCGGAGTTGGTGGTACACCCTCGCGTCCATATCTGCCAGGATATCCAGGGGCGGAAACCGTGCCAAAACCGTTGCCGCATCAAACGAGATTGTGCGGTAACCTCGCGCAACTCTAATTGCCATCCGGCGCTGCACAGGCTTGAGCTTGCCCTTGCAGCGTGGGTCGCCGGACAGCCGGTCAGCCCATAGTGGGGCTCCGTACAGGGCGATTGACCGCACTACCCCCGCGTAGAGTCGGCGAACGCTCTCCCTAGGCCCCCCGAGATTTGGCAGGATCCGGTGCAAAGCACCCGCTACCTTATCGATCCGGGGGACCAGGCGGTCGAAATGCTCGACAAACTCCCACCTGCCGTCCAAAACGACACCTAGGTACTTCATGTACCGCTTTGTTTGCACTACGGCGCCACCCACGCAAACGTTCGAGATCGGTGGTTCCTCGCCCCGTGGGAGATCGTGGAACCACAAAGCCTCCGTCTTGTGGGGTGCCACCTCAAGGCCCAGCTCCCGGATCTTGCGCACAACGCAGGCCACTCCGGTCTCGGCAAGCCGAGTGGTCCGCTCAAAGCCCTCCCCTTCTGCCAGAACCAGCGTATCGTCCGCGTAACAGACGACACTCACGTCGCTGGGGAGTGCAATGCGGAGGACCACGTCGTAGGCGAGATTCCAGAGCAGCGGTCCGAGAACTGAGCCCTGGGGAACACCGCAGTACATCTCCCGCTGATGGACCTCCGCATCTCGACCAACATATTCAATGGTCCGATCGCGCAAATAGTCTCCGACAATGGCCCGGAGGTACGGGGGGATCCGGTGACGGATCAGCGCCGCTCTAATTGCGCTCCAGGGCAGGGAGTTAAACGCGTTGACAATATCAAGGCTTACAGCCAACACCACCCTGCCCCGGGACACCGCCTCCTCAGCGACTGAGCGCACTCGGAAGATGGCATCCACCGTGGAGCGCCCATGCCGGAAGCCGAACTGGCAGTCCGACAAGTCCGGACCGACGCCCCGCAGATGGAGCGTGAGGCGCTCTGCCAGTACCCGCTCGAGGAGTTTCCCCGCCTCGTCCAGGAGACATATCGGCCGATACGCAGAGGGAGAGTCCATGGCCCTTCCCTCTTTCCGCAGGAGGACTAGTCGCGCCCGCTTCCAGTCGGAGGGAAAGGTCCCGGTGCGGAGGCAGCAGCTGAAGTGATGTCGCAGTCGGTCCCCCAAGGCGCCCAGGGCCAGAACCCAGGCGCGGCCCGGTATCCCGTCAGGGCCCGGGGCGGTATTCCGCGCCGCCAACCGCTTCACGGCCCGGTCTAGCTCCTCTTTGTCCACGTCTAGGTCCTCTGTCCAGGGGGCGGTGACCGCCACCGCCGAGTCATCGGTGTCCTCGATCCTCGGAAAGAGGGTGTCTATGGCTCTTGCCACAAGACCCGGGTCGAGCGTCTCCGTCAACGGAGGAACCCACGGTCTGAGCTTGCCCAGTACAGTTTTGTACGAGCGCCCCCATGGGTCTCCATTTAACAGCTCTAGGAGCTCTTCCCAGGCCCTGAGCTTGGCGTTCGACACAGCGATTTGGAGCGCCATTGTGGCCTGTCGGTACGGCAGGTAGGCCGCGGCTTTCTCCGTCTCCGTGGCTTGGCGTCGTCTCCGGGTCCTGGTGTAGAGCCGTCGGGCACGCAGGCACGCCGAGCGCAGCCGGGCCAACTCCTCCGACCACCAGTACGTCCCCCGACGGTCCGTGGGCCTGGTACGGGGCATCGACGCGTCGCAGATGGCGGTCATGGCCTCCCTGAACCAGGCTGTCTCCGTTTCCGGGTTAGGAGAGTCAGGCAACTCGGACCAAGCCGCTGTGGTAGCGGCGGTGCAGAGCAGGTCCCGGTCCAGCTTTTTGAGGGCCCAGCGCCTGGCGCGGCCACTGTCTCGAGTCTGTCGGCTGTTGGGAGATCCCAGCTCGATGTCGACCAAGATATGCCGATGGTCGGACAGAGTGACAAACTCCTCCGCCACTCGCCAGCCCGAAACCACGCCGGAGGCCGCAGTATTTGCCCAGGACAGATCGACGACTGACTCGCCCTGCCACCTCACGCACGTGCTGACGGAACCCCGGTTCAGGAGCCTGAGGTCAAGACTAGCCGCCCACTCAAGGACAGTCTCTCCTCTAGCATCATCCCGGGGCCCGCCCCAGGCACGTGCGTGGGCATTGAAGTCGCCCACGACAATGACCGGGCGAGGCTGGCATCGGCGGACACACGCCGCGACTCCGTCCAGGTAGGCCTCGTACAGAGCGAGGCTTATGTTAGGTGACACATAACAGCCAACGACGGCCAGAGGCCCCCATTGAACTGCTACAACGCCCTGCCCCTTCTCCAGCAGTGAGCACGGCGGAGCCGAATCACCTCCTCCCCAAAAGACAGCCACAGAGCCCCCGTCGTCACCAAACCATCGAGGATGATTTGGAACACTATAGGGCTCTGCGACTACTGCCAGAGCAATCTGCCACTCCGCAAGGGTCTGCAGTAGCAGGTCCTGCGCCCCGCGGCAGTGATTCAGATTGCCCTGAAGCATCTTTAGGGGCTTAAAGGCAAGGCCTCCATGGCCTCCGGCGGGCTATTGCCCGGTTGGCTCAGCACGGCCGGCCCCGCCTCTTTGGGTTCTAGCGGGAGAGGATCCTGCATTCCTCTCTTCCTGCCCTTGCCCTTCTTGGGGGGAGCGCATTGCTTGCCGCCCAGCCGGTGGTCCGAAGGCCGGCCGAGGTCGGCACAAAGCGGGCACTTGAAGGCCTGGGCGGTGCACGCCCTTGCCTTGTGGCCGGGCTCTCCGCACGCGTAGCAACGCATGCTCCGGTCCTCCGTGTTTGGACACTGGCTGCGGACATGCCCAGCCTCGAGGCACCGGAAACATTGCAGGGTCCGTGCGGCCAGAGCCTCGACCCGTGCGGAGATCCATCCGCCTACGAGCAGCCGGGGAGCTGCCACGACTTTGCGGACAGCCGCGAGCGGGCACCGAACCCATACCGTCCCCAGCCGGCGGGCGGAGTGACGTATCGCTCCGACCTTAATCTGGTCAGCGCTACACGCCCCCGCTTCAGCGATCGCAGCTGCAACCTCCTCCGGGGTGATGGACTCGTCCAGCCCCATCACCCTCAACTCGCCGGTTTTGACCGGACGCACGACCTTCACCCCGAGGTCGGCGAGAGCCGCAGTCAGGCGTCCGGCCAGCTGGTCAGCCTTTGTTGCGCACTCGGGCCCGCCGATCTCGAGGACAAGTCCTCCCGTCATCGCTTTCTTTTGGCGGACCTCCTTGATGCCGCAGTCCGCCAGTTTCACCCGTGTCCTGGCGGTAGACATCACCTGGGCGTAAGTGACGTCTGACCCTTCGGGCACCGTCAGCGTGATGGCCGCTGACGAGGGCAGTCGCGCTGGTTTTGGCTTAACAGGAGGTTTTTTTTTCGCGGGTGCTGCCTTCCCGGGTGCTTTTTTATTCCCAGCCGGCTTCTTTGTGGCGGCCACTGTGGCCCAGGACCTGTCCGCTGTAGAAGGCTGGTTGGAGGCCGTCTCTGAGCCTGAGGGCACTGCTGGCAGCGGAGCTGGAGGTGGTGGAAGACGCTGGGCCTTTTTCCTCCGTCCACCCTTCTTTTTTGCCGGGGCAATCGCTGCAGATGCCGCCTGCTCGACCGGGACCGCTTTTCTTCCGAGCGGAGGGCGGATTGCCCTATCCGGGAAGATTTCAGCGGCAAAGCGCGCCAGCTTCTCGTCCATCAGGGCAGACACCTGGCTCATGGACAGGGGCTGGCCACCGCTGCCCGGTGCAGAGGTAAGGGGGGGGGCACTTTTGCTCTGCCGGAGGCGCTCGAGGTCTGCCGCCATGTCGGACATTTTCTTCTCGAGGCTGGCAAGTTTCGAACGCAGTTGTGCGTTCTCGCTCTCCAGCCTCTCATTTGATGTCGACGCCTGAGTGCGTTGAGCAAGCTCCTCAGTCACCGCTCTCCCGATTCGGGCTGCCAGGCGCAACTCCCGCACAAAGCTGCCCTTCAGGTTGCGGGACTTGGCGGCCACATTCTCGACGACGGCCAGCTTTTCCAGCATTCGGGACCCTAAGTCCGCCGTTGGCTGCGCCCGCATCTCCTCCGCCAGTTCATCTGCGGTTGGCAGACATCTAGTGGATCTGGTGTCTGGTGGGGCACCAGTGAGGTCCAGGTCCAGGGGATCCTCCTCAGTGGCGGAGTTCTCCGCAGCCACGGCTCGCTTCGCTCTTGGCCTCTTGGAAGAGACCGGGCCAGCTGCCGACGCTGGGAGGGCACGTTTCCGTCCTTGTGACCCCGCCGAGGTCACTGACATCATCGACACCTGTGACGTGTCGGAGTCGTAATCGCTCTCTAAAAGGAGCGCACTTCCCGAGGCGACAGCATTCCGTCGCCTCACCTTTGTTGCCGCGACCTTGCTGTTCCCAACACTGCTGGTATCAGTATCAGGAACAGCAAAACTACCCGCGGCAGTCTCCCTATCTTCGTCATTTTTACTTTGGGGGGGGGTTTTAAGGCTTTCCATTTTGTTCCCACGAGTATGGGAGAAATAATCGTCAATCCGGGCAGAGATCCCTGTACCCAAGATAACCCTAATACCACTGGGAGGGCGGGCGGTATCCCAGGGTTGGCCGCTAATGACTGATGAACTCCCCAGCCGCTCTTTCGAGCATCCCGACGCCGCGTTGCCCCAGCGCCGAGAGTTGAGGATTTATTATAGAGGTTGTCTCCTCGCGGTCCGGCCGGTTAAGGCAAGACCCTCGGTCCCGGTACGTTGGGATTACGATGTACTATCGCACACAGAACACCACTCTAAAAGTAGAGTGGGTGGTATGCCCCGTCTGAGTGACCTGACCTGACAAGTCAGGGCCCAGACGACCATCCCTGCCAGATTATTCGCCGTTAGCCAGCAAGATCTCATAGAGAGAAGTTACCGACCAACGCCCAGGGTGCACCAGCCTTTGCCACTGTCTTTCTACCGGATTCAAAGAATCAAGTAGAACGGCAGCAGCGCGGGCAAACGAGGAGGTTATCTGGCATCGCACCCCAACCTAACCTAACCTAACCTAACCTAACCTAACCTAACCTAACCTAACCTAACCTAACCTAACCTAACCTAACCTAACCTGGGGCACGCCCCAAGAGCAGTCGAGTACGTCCCCGTCGTGTGCCCTGGACCCCAACGTGACCACCGTAACGGAGTGGCACGTTGGGTGACCGAATCTCGGACTGCGAATCTTGGTGCAACTGGCGATCTTGTGATTTTATGCGATTTGATATGTCTTTCTCTTCCTCTCCCGTGCTTGGAGGAAGTGGGTCCGATGCTGCCCTTGTCAGGGCGGCTTCGGACGGGCCCGATGCTGCCCTTGTCAGGGCGGCTTCGGGTGGGTCTGGGGCTGCCCTTGTCAGGGCGGCCTCGGGCGAGTCTGGGGCTGCCCTTGTCAGGGCGGCTCCGGACGGGTCTGGGGCTGCCCTTGTCAGGGCGGCTCCGGACGGGCCTGATGCTGCCCTTGTCAGGGCGGCGTCGGGTGGGTCTGGGGCTGCCCTTGTCAGGGCGGCCTCAGGCGGGTCTGGTGCCACCCCTCGCGGGGCGACATCGGACGGTGGGTCCGGCTCTGCCCTTCAGGCTAAGTCGGACGGTGTTTTTGTGAGGCCCGGAGGCCCATCTCCGGTCCTCAGAGAGGTGTCGGTGCGTCTGCCGCGCATCGACCTGGAGAGGGTGTCCCGTGAGCTGTCGGAATCCGACGGCAGCACGGGCACCCTCATGGAGGTGAGCTCGCGCTCCCCTACACCCTCACCCAGCCGGTTCTGGCGCAAGCGCCTCGCCGAGTCAGACGCTGAGAGCGAGGACTCGGCGGGGCGGTGTGGTGGACCGGCCACCAGTAAACGCGGTCGCGGCCGTCCCCCGACGACAGGCCACTACGTCGGCCTCGCCAAGGCGAGGGCCGACCTAAAAAAGGCAGAAGAGCGGGAGCTGGAGCTCCAGGCCGAGGAGGAGATGGCCGAGGAGCTCCGACGACATGAGGAGGGGAGAGCCTCGTTCAGGCGGGACTCTGCCCTCCGCTCACCGCCACCAGTGGTGACGCCGGTGCCATCGTCGGCTGCTCACGACCTTCGGGCTGAGCAGCTGACCGGCTCCATCGAGGCGGCGGTCGAGACGATCAGGACAATAGCCCAAAAGTCGTCCAGGCTTAAGGGCCAATATGTCCAGAGTCTCAGGGCCGCCGCATCCTCCATCCTGGAGAGCGCGCGAGAGCTCAAAGCCCGCACCGAGTCGGACGAAGTCGTCCGACTCCAAGGCGAGCTAAGAGCTCTGCGGGCGGAAATGGAGGGGCTGAAGAAGCTGCAGGCGAGCGCCGCGCCAGCCATGACGAGGGATGAGATCCTCTTCATGGTGGACGCTCGCCTGGACGGGATTGCGGACCGACTGCTGCCGGAGCCGCGATTGCGTCCGCCGCTGGCGGCCGACGCACGCGGCGCCGCCGTCCGCCCCCCCGCCGGCCCCTCCATCCGCGCCGCCGACCCTGCCGTCCGCGCTGTGGCCGCCCCGGCCGTCGTTCGCCCGAGCGGGCCTCCTCCTGTCCGCTCCCCGACCGTTCGTCCCGCTGCGGCCCCTCCTGTCTCCGGCTCCGCCGCGCCCCCGGCTGACGCCAACGGCGCCGGTGGAAGCGTTGGGGCGGGAAGGAGGCGAGGGAGGAGGAGCGCTGCAGCGGTGGAGGCGCAGGCCTCCCGGCAGGGGTGCCCCCCGACCTCCTCCCCCTCCTCTCCGCCTCAACAAACGGAGGCGTGGAGTGTGGTAGCTGGCCGTCCTAAAAGGACACCAGCCCCACCAAAGGCGACGCCGGCCCCCTCTATGGCCAACCGCGGACAGAAGAAGAGAGCGAAGAAGCTCCGCGCCCCCCGCACCGCCGCCGTGGTCCTCACTCTGCAGAGTGAGGCGGTGGAGAGGGGTGCGACGTACGCGGCCGTCCTGACCGAGGCCGAAAGGTCAATAGACCTAAAGGGCCTCGGGATTGACGGCCTGCGATTCCGCACAGCGGCCACGGGCGGCAAAGTTTTGGAGGTGGCTGGCCCCGAGAGGGGCCGCAAGGCCGATGCCCTCGCCGAGAGGCTGAGGGAGGCCCTCGGAGACGGGGTACGCGTCGCCAGGCCGGAAAGGTGCGTGGAGTTGCGCATCACCGGCCTGAGCGACGCGGTCACGCCGGAAAGGGTGGCGGCGATGGTGGCGGAGGTCGGAGACTGCGCCGCCACCAACGTAAAGGTGGGGGCGGTCTTCCGGCCACCTGGGCGCGAGGGCGCCGTATGGGTAAAGTGTCCCATCGCGGCTGCACGGAGGGTGACGGATGGCCGTCGCCTCACCGTGGGGTGGACTCAGGTCCGAGCCACCCTCCTCGCGCCCAGGCCGCAGCGGTGCTTCCGCTGCCTCGAGCCGGGACATGTGGGGGCAAAGTGCGCGTGCACTGCGGATCGCAGCGGACTGTGCTTCCGCTGCGGCCAGGCTGGCCACAAGTCCGCGGTGTGCGCGGCTGAGCCCCACTGCCCGGCGTGCGCGGCGAAGGGGGTGACGGCTGCCCACCGCCTGGGCGCGAAGGGTTGCCCGGCTGGACCCCAGAAGGGGGGCGGCCGAGGCAGTGGACGGAAGGCGGGTGGCAATGGGCCACCACCGCCTGTGGCACCGCAAGTGCCAGTGCTGGAGGAGATGGACACCGCCCAAGTGTAGATGGCCAACACCAGAATACTGCAGGCCAACGCCAACCACTGTGCAGCGGCTCAGGACTTATTGCTCCAGACCGCAGCGCAGTGGCAGGCGACACTGGCCGTTGTCGCTGAGCCGTACTGCGTTCGCGCCCGGGACGACTGGGCCGGCGATCGCGACGGTTCGGTGGCAATTGTCTCCCAGTGCGGCGCTCTGTGTCACAACAGAGTGCTCAGAGGACACGGCTGTGTCCTCGTCGTGCTGGGAGACATTGCAGTGTGTGGGGTGTACTTTTCACCCAACAGAAGCCTCGCCGACTTCGAGCAATGGCTCGTGGAAGTCGGGGCAATGTTGGCTGATGTACACCCCACCCCCGTGGTCGTTGCCGGGGATTTCAACGCCAAATCCAGGGCGTGGGGAAGTCCGGCAACTGACCCACGGGGAGAGGTGTTGGAGGAGTGGGCGGTGTCCACTGGGCTGGTGCTGCTCAACCGGGGGGCGGTGCAGACATGCGTGCGGTCCCAGGGCGGATCCATAGTGGATCTGTCCTTCGCTAGTCCCGCTCTGGCAAACCGCGCGCATGGCTGGAGAGTCGCCGAGGGGGTCGAGACCTTGTCGGACCACAGGTACGTGTGGTTCGGCATCGCTGCGGCCCCCATCGGTGCTCCGGCAGACCTGAGCCGTCCCCTGGTGGGGGAGGGTCCGCGATGGCGGCTCGCCACCCTGGACAGGGACGTGGCCAGGGAGGCGGCCATCGTGGAGCGATGGGTCGCTGGGTCAAGCGACGAGGCTCCGGACGTGGACGCGAGGGCGGACCGCCTGGCGGGGGCGCTGACTCGCGTCTGCGACGCCGCGATGCGGCGGAGAGGTCCTGCTCCCCCGCGAGGGCGGGTGTACTGGTGGCAACCCCACCTTGCAACGCTGCGTACTGCGTGTCACGCAGCCCAGCGCACGTACACCCGCTACCGCAGGAGGCGGGGCAGAGACCTCGCCCAGGAGGAGGAGCACCTCGTCGCTTATCGAGCGGCCCGAGCGGCGCTCGGTGCGGGGATCAGGGCTGCCAAGGAGGCGGCCTGGGTCGAGTGGCTGGAGAGCCTCGACCGGGACCCGTGGGGGCGTCCGTATAAGGTGGTATGCGAAAAGCTGAAGCCTTGGGCGCCCCCCCTCACCCGGTCACTCGAGCCGGCCTTCGCCGACTTGGTAGTCCGCACCCTGTTCCCCGTACAGGAGGAGTGGTCGCCGCCGCGAATGGCGGCGTTGCCGGCACCGGTGGAGGACGGGGATGTCCCGCCCGTGTCCGAAGCCGAGTTAGGGGTAGCGGTTCTTAAGATGAAACTTAGGAACCGCGCCCCGGGTCCGGACGGCGTCCCTGGGCGGGTCATCGCCGCCGTGATGCCGGCGTTCGAGGAGGAGACGCTGTCTCTGATGACGGAGTCGATGGCGTCGGGAAGGGTCCCGCGACGGTGGAAGGAGGGCCGGCTCGTGCTGCTCCGGAAGCACGGGCGGCCGATGGAGTCGCCATCGGCCTACCGGCCCATCGTCTTGCTGGACGAGACGTGCAAGCTCTTTGAGCGGGTGCTCGCTGCGCGTCTCGTCCGCCACCTGGAGGGGGCGGGGCCCAACCGCAGCGACGGCCAATTTGGTTTCCGTCGCGCGAGGTCGACGTTGGACGCCATCTCCCGTCTCAGAGACAGCGTCGTCAGAGTGACGGGCCGGGGGGAGGTGTTGCTGGCCGTCTCGTTGGATATCTCCAACGCCTTCAACACCCTCCCCTGGCAGGTGATAACGGAGGCACTGGGGTACCACAACGTCCCGTGGTACCTCAGGCGAGTCCTTGCGGACTACTTCGTTGACCGGGCCGTGTGTTACCCGTCCCGGTCGGAGGTGGTCCGCAGGGACATGTCTCGCGGTGTTCCACAGGGGTCAGTCCTCGGGCCACTCCTGTGGAACATCGGGTACGACTGGGTCCTGCGCGGTACAACCCTTCGTGGAGTCGGCGTACTCTGTTACGCCGACGACACCCTGGTCACCGCGCAAGGACCCACATTCCGGGAAGCAAAGGTCCTCGCTACAGCGGGAGTAGCGCAGGTCGTGCACCGCATCAGGGCACTGGGGCTCACGGTCGCTCTGGAGAAGTCCGAGGCCATTTACTTCCATGGGCCTCGGATGCGACCTCCTCGGGACTCCCAAATCACCGTCGGTGGCGCCTCCATCGGTGTCGGGGAGACCATGAAGTACCTGGGATTGGTCCTCGACAGTCGATGGAGTTTCCGCGAGCACTTCCGGCAGCTGGCGCCAAAGTTGGTGTCGTATGCCGGGAGGCTCGCGAAGTTGCTGCCTAACCGCGGTGGTCCCGGGAGCGCTTGTCGCCGCCTCTACGACGGTGTGGTGCGCTCCAAGGCTTTGTACGGAGCGCCCATATGGGCGAAAGCCGCCCTCTGCGCTAGCAACACCGCCCTGTTGCGTCGCCCGCAACGGGTGATAGCGCAGAGGGCTGCAAGAGCGTACCACACCGTCTCTTACGAGGCGGCGTGCCTATTGGCGGCGAGCCTGCCCTGGGACCTCGAGGCGGGAGTCCTCGAGGCGGTGTATGAGCGGAGTGCCCTGATGCGGAGCAATGGAGGGTGGCCCACTCCGGCGGAGATCGTTCGTTGGAGGCAGGAGGCTCGCGACGATCTCTTCCGCGGGTGGGCCATGAGGTTGGAGGACCCCTCTGCGAGTCGAAGACTCGTAGAGGCGGTCCGGCCGGTCCTGCGGCCATGGGTGGAGCGGGCGCACGGGACCCCGACCTATCACCTGACCCAACTCCTCACAGGTCACGGCTGTTTTGCCAAGTACCTGTGGGAGGTGGTAGGGATAGAGTCGGGCCCCGAGTGCCGGTACTGCGCGTCCAATGCGGAGGACACGGCGGAGCACACGCTGGCCGTGTGCTCCGCCTGGAGCGCGCAGCGGACCTCCCTCGTGGCCGTTGTTGGGGCCGACCTGTCGCTGCCGGCCATTATCCCGAAAATGGTCGGCAGCCAAGAGAGTTGGGCCGCCATCGCCGCGTTTGCGGGCGAGGTGATGGCGGCCAAAAGAGAGGAGTTGCGGGAGCGGGAGCGTGCTGGTCTCACGCTCCCGCCCCGCCGTCGTGCGATTAGGGGGCGCCGTCGCGCGGAGTATGCGCGCGCCCCCGACTAGAGCGGCCGTGGGCGGAGGGTCGGGGGACCCGCCGCCCACTTTCACGGCGAGCCGGAAGGCGCCCCCACGTGTTCCGGGGTGCCTTCCAGCAAAACATAGAGTGCCCGCGCGCTCGCTCACGGCCTCCTCTGAATGCAGAGGAGCCCCGTAGGGCGATGCGTCGCGGGCCAGGAGACGCTGCGGCGACACAGCGCAGGGGGGCCCTTCTGGCCCCCCCACTATGAGAGTCCCTTCTGGACACCCTCTCGCCGGGCCACAGTGACTTAACCTCTGGCCTATCCTGTGGCCCGGTAGAGTAGAGGAGGAACACCGCGGGGGTTTAGTGGGTAGTCCAGCCCTCGGGCTGGGAGTCCCACACAAAGGCGCCCTGTTGTCCCCCGACAGCAGGGCGGCGAAGTGCGTAAATGCATTCCCCCGCGTAACCAAAAAAAAAACCTAACCTTCTGAATGCAGAGGAGCCCCGTAGGGCGATGCGTCGCGGGCCAGTAGACGCTGTGGCGACACAGCGCAGGGGGGCCCGTCTGGCCCCCCCACTATGAGAGTCCCTCTGGGACATCCTCTCGCCGGGCCACAGTGACTTAACCTCTGGCCTATCCTGTGGCCCGGTAGAGTAGAGGAGGAACACCGCGGGGGTTTAGTGGGTAGTCCAGCCCTCGGGCTGGGAGTCCCACACAAAGGCGCCCTGTTGCCCCCCGACAGCAGGGCGGCGAAGTGCGTAAATGCATTCCCCCGCGTAACCAAAAAAAAAAAAAAAAAAACCTAACCTAACCTAACCTAACCTAACCTTTTTTTTTTTTTTTTTTTTTTTTTTTTTTTTTTTTTTTTTTTTTTTTTGACGGAGTGGAGAATGCATTTACGCATCCCCCTGGGTAAGACTCCAGGGGGTATGTGGGACTCGCCGCTCTCATCCCTCTTCTCTAGGAAGAGGGGGGAGAGACTGGCCCTACCCACTAAACTCCACTCCGGCGGTTCCCTCTGAGCCGGTTTGGTGTAGGGGCACCCTGGGATCGCTAGGCATTCTACCAGAGTGCCCCCCCGGCAACCCCGGCTTGCGCCGGGGTACCCGCCTGGAAGGGGGGGGGGCTCACATCGTTAGTGAGCTCCCCTCAGGCGGTGGGACCAACCGCAGGTCCCTTAGGGGCCGAGGCGGACAAAGTGTCGACGCCTTCGACCCCTTCTCGTCTGGCGTTGAGGGAGCGCGTCGGCCGCAGCCTCCCGCTCCCTCTCCGCCGCCTCCTTCTGCGACATGACCTCTTCGCAGAAGGAGGCGACCGCCTCCCAGTGGCTCTCGCTGCTCAGCATCTTTGCGATGACGCTGTGCAGCGAGAGATCCACCAAACCCGTTTCTGCCACGAGTGCCGCTCTCTCCCCGGCCCAGCGGCTGCACACCTCCAGTGTGTGCTGGGCCGTGTCATCATCCGCGCCGCACTCGTGGCAACGGGCGTCCGGCTCCCTCCCTATCATGTGCAGGTAGTGCCCGAAGCAGCCGTGTCCGGACACCACCTGCGCCAGCCGGAAGGTTGGCACCCCCCCTTCGCGGTCCAACCACTCTTCCATTACGGGGAGGATGGCCCCTATTGTCCTCGTGCCGTAATGGCTGTTTTCCAGGGCCACCCTCCACCGCTCCCTCAGCCTATCGTCGGCCTCCCGGGCCGCCCTCCTCGCCTCCTCGGGGTCCGGAGGATGGTCTCCCGCCCTGGCCTCCGCCCTGCGCCGGTATCTGTCCGCCAGGTGCTCGGCGTCCAGGTCCCAGGGCGGAGTCCCAGCGAGGAGACACGCCGCAGCGTGGGAGGTGGAGCGGTAGGTCCTCGCCATTCGTTGGGCCACCACTCTCTGCGGACGCCGCAGCAGAGCAGTGGTGCACCCAGTCAGCCTCTCGGCCCAAATCGGCGCGCCGTAGAGGGCCATGCTCCGCACAACGCCCGCGTACAGTTTCCTGCACGGGGCGTTTGGCCCTCCGATATTCGGCAGCAGCCGACTCAGTGCCGAGGCCGCACCCACGAGGCGAGGACCCAGTCTGGTGAAGTGGTCCTTGAAGGACCACCACCTGTCCAGGATCAGACCCAGATATTTGATGTTGGGCCTGACCTGGACACGCTCCCCTCCCACTCCGAGGGTGGTGCCTGCGCCCACCCTCCAGCCCCTCCCCCCGAGGACCATCGCCTCGGTCTTTTGGAGGGCGACCTTTAGCCCCAGGAGGCCCACGCGGTGGACCGTGAGCTCGGTGGCCACTTCTGCCCTTCGGAGCACCTCCTCCAGCTGCTTACCCCGCACGGCCACCAGTGTGTCATCGGCATAACACACGGTGACCATGCGCGGAAGCTGTGCTCCTCTGGTGAGCCAGTCGAATCCGAGGTTCCACAGGAGTGGACCCAACACGGATCCCTGTGGAACCCCGCACGACATGGCCCTGGCACACCGAGCTCCGCCGTGGTCGTAGAGCACCACCCGCCCTGTCAGGTAGTGCCCCACGACCCTCCGGAGGTACCCCGGCACCTCATGGTACCGGAGCGCCTCCTCTATCACCTCGTAGGGGAGGGAGCCAAAGGCGTTAGCGATGTCCAGAGACACCGCCACGGCTCCCTCCCCCCTTTCCTCCGCCTGCAGCCCGAACCTCCTGAGGGCGCCCACAGCATCCATGGTTGACCGCCCCTTGCGGAACCCGAACTGATTGTCGCTCAAGTCCGGGCCCGTCTCCTCTAGGTGCTGCTGGATGCGGCTTTCCAGTATTCGCTCGAAGAGCTTACTGACCTCATCCAGCAGCACGATGGGGCGGTAACCTGATGGGGAATCTGCTGGGCGCTCCTCCTTCCTCAGCAGGCACAGCTTCCCCTCCCTCCAGCAGCTCGGGAAGCGCCCCTCCCCCAGGCAGTCCTCCATGAGGGATCTGAGGCGGTCCCCGAGCCGCTGGAGCGCCAGGAAGAGGACCCCTCCCGGCACCCCGTCCGGACCCGGAGCTTTCCCGGCGCGCCTGAGCCGTAAAATGGCCCAGGTGAGCTCGTCGTCCGTAACAGGGGGGACGACGAGCGGCCGCTCCGGGGCCACTGACGGTGGCGCCATTCTGGGCGGGGTGAAGTCGTGGGCCGCCGGAAAGAGGCCCTCGACCACCCCGCGGAGGAGCTCTGGCTCCATGGAATCCATGGGGGGGGCGCCCCCTATCTTGTTCCGAACCATCTTGTAGGGGCGTCCCCACGGGTCCCTGTTGAGGGTGGCCAGAGTCTCCTCCCAGCCCTCATCCCTGGCCTTGCCGATGGCGGCCCGGAGTGCCGCCTTCCTCCGGGCCCACGCGGTGTGGAGGAGGTCCTCCTCCTCGGCGGTGTGCCCCCTCCTGCGACAGCGGACGTATGCCCGTCGGGCCCCGTTGCACTCTTCACGGAGGGCGGCGATTTCGGAGTTCCACCAGTACACCTGTCGCCGCCCTCGGAACGGTCTAGCCCTGGGCATAGCCGCATCGCACACCGCCGTGAGGGAAGCCCTAAGGTGGGCTGCCTTTTCATCGACCCCCCGCAGGGCGGTCGGGGGGTCGCACCACGCCTCTATGATGGCGGCCTCCTTAGCCAGGTCGCGGTCGAGCCGGGTGACCGCCCATCTGGGGAAGCCCCTCCCAGCTCTCTGGCCGTGGGGGGCCGATGGCACGGCATCCCGCAGCGGGGAGACCCTCATGCGGATATACAAATGATCCGAGAGGGTCTCTTCGTCATCCAACACCCTCCACCCGGTGACGCGCGCAGCCAGGGCAGGGGTCGCGAAGGAGAGGTCGATTATCGACCCCCCCTGCCGGCGTACGCACGTCTGCGCGCCGCCCTGGTTGAGGATGACGAGGCCCGCCGCGGTCGCCCATTCCATCACTTCGGCCCCCCTGAGGTCCGTGTTAGGGCTCCCCCAGTCCCGGCTCTTGGCGTTAAAGTCGCCAAGAACTAGGACGGGCGCCCCACCGGCTCTCCCGATGACCCTCTCGAGCCTCCCCAGGAACTCCTGGAAGGCGTCCAGCGGCCGATTGGGGGAGAAGTACACCCCCACCACGAGTGTGTCCCCCCACTTTGCGGCCGCATAGCCCGCCCCCCTTTCGGTGCTCGAGAGGGCCGCCCCGATGGTCGGGACCACCAGAGCCACCTGGCCGTCAGTGGAGCCCACCCAGTTGGGGCGCTGAGGGACCGCGTATGGCTCCGCCACAGCTGCCAGGGCAATGCCCCACTCCGCCATGTTCTGCATCAGGAGATCCTGAGCACGGGCGGAGTGGTTCAGGTTTCCCTGGAGCACCTCGCGGGGACCAGTGAGCTGTGGGTGTGCAGGCATCACTGGTCCATGGGTTGTCCCTCATTCGCCCCGTTCACTGGGGGTCCGGCGGCTGCAGCGGCTTCCGTTTGAGCCCTGCGATTGGGGGATGCCGCGCCCCTAGTTTTGGGCGGCTTGCATCTCAAGCCGCCCATCCTGTGCCCCGCTGGCAGCCCGGCGTGGTGGCAGACTGCGCAAAAGATTTCCTCTTTGCAGCCCGCCGCCTTGTGGCCCGGCTTGCTGCAGCGGTAGCAGAGGCTCCCCCGCTCCACCGGTGATGGGCACGTGGCCCTGGTGTGCCCCACTCCCAAGCACTTATAGCACCGGAGTGGTGCCAGATCCAGGGCCACGACCCTGGCGGCCGACCATCCCACCGCGATGCGTCCCGCCTCGATCGCGGCGTTGGCCACCTCGACGGGGCACTGCACTAGTGCGGAGCCCGCGCCGCCAAACCCATAGCTGATCTGGCCAACTCTGACGTCCGCGGGCCCGCAGCGCCCCAGGGCCGCCATTGCCTCAGCCAGTGCCTCCGGAGTGGCCGCCTCGTCAAGTCCAGTCACCCGGAGGCTCGCCATCTTAACGGGAATGTACACCCGCGCGGTGTCCCCGATAGCTGCCTCCAGGCGCCCCCTTAACTCGTCGGCCGCTCGACCCATATTGGCGCCCGGGATTTCCAGGATGCGGGCCCCATCCGCAGTCCTGCGGATCTTGACGCTTTCCAGGCCCACATCCTGGAGTCGGAAGGCTTGGGTGGCCCTCTTCATGACGTCGGCGTAGGACGCTTCGGCCTCCGGTTTGAGGGCCACCACTACGGCCGCCGTTTTGGGCACCGTCAGCTTTCTCGGGGGTGCAGGGGCACGACCCGAGGGCTGGCTCACCCGGGGAGCAGGTGGGGCGGGCCTCCTCCCACCACCCCGCCTGACCACCTCCGTCCACGCCGGTTCCGGCGCCTGCGCCGGCGGACCAGGAGCAGGGGCAGGGGCCACCGAGGCTCGCGCCGGAGCCCTACCGCTAAGCCGCGGCGCCGGCGCCGGATTTGCTGGCGGCATCAGGGTCGCCCCTGTTGTCACCAATCCGGCGCCCCCAGGCGGAGTCTTTGGCCCCCGCTGCTGTTGCAGCTGGGAACCACTGACCCGCGCTCCCTCCACCCCCCGCTGTTGCTGCTCCACCCTCCTCCTGTCCGCCGCAAGCGGTGGGCGGACGACAGGCTCCGGGGGGAGGCGACGACAGATTGCCTCCAATCTGGCGTTCACCATCCCCCCGAGAGAGGTGAAGAGCTCGCGGGAGAGCTCCTCCTTAAATTCGGCGAGGAGCGCCATCACATCGCCAGCCTCTGGCGCACTCGGGCCCGGAGCAGGCGGCTCCTTCTCCCTCTCCGAAAAGGCCCTACGGACGGCCTTCAGTTCGGAGCGCATGAGGGCGAGTTCCTCCCTCATGCGCTTGTTGTCCGCCCGCAGGGTGCGGACAACCTCCCCTTCGTCCAACGGTTGGAGGCTAGCCACCGCCGCCACGATTTCACGGCAGGCGGTGTTGATGGCGCCCCGGACGCCCCCCTTCAAATTCATGGATTTGGCCGTCTCCGCCAGCACCACCTCCGCGGCCCGGCGCACGACGTCCGCCGGATCCGCGTCTACCGGTACGGCTCGCACGCTGCGGCACTCCTCCATATCGCTCTCCTCCTCTTCGGAGTCCTGCCGATCGGCCTCGCGCAGACTCCTCCGGGCGGCCGACATGCCGGTGCAATGGCCGGCAGATGCCCTCGCAGCAACTCCTTTCGCCCCTCGTCCACGCCCCGCCGGGGTGATCTTCGGCGCGGGTATCTCCAGTCTGAAGTAGGGGTTCGCCCTCTTGGCCCCCGCCTTGGGCCCCTCCGGCACATCCCCCTCCCTGGCTGACCCGCAGGGCAAAAGATCACTCGCGGCGGAACTCCTACCGCTCCCTCCTCCCCCATAATCCGGATGAAGGGATTCCCCTTCCATCACTAATCCCCAGAACTACCCAAATTTTTTACCCAAATATCTAAACCCCCAATAAATTTCCAAAAGCAATTCCCCGAATAATCAAAAACCTCAAAATAACCCAAAAAACAACCTCCAAAAACATCCAAACAAACTCCAAAAGACACTACAAAAATAATCGGACAACCTAACCTAACCTAACCTAACCTAACCTAACCTAACCGGTACTAAACCAAAAGACCCAAGAAAAACATATAGCTCCGCGAATAAAAATTCATTAAGTTGGATTTTTACGAGCTACGCGCCCAAAAAGTGTTTTAAAGTGAAAGACAAAGTGCCAACAACAAGTGACATTGGAGGTAGCACCCTATCCCGTCGGGTTCCCGGTTCATAGTGCAAAGAAAACCGAACACCTGTTTTCACGCAGTGAACCAGTGAACGCGTCGACGGCGAGTGCCTGTTTTTGTGAAAGTGAGCCCCCCCAATACGGCGAAGAAAACCCCATCCCCATCGGAGCACCCCCGTACCCCCTACAGCCAGAAACCGCTGCGCCGCATTTTTCGAGGCGACCCACCTGGAGCGCGCCGTCGAAATCTACACCAAAACACGCAGGAGACGACAAGGAACACAGCGCCGAAAACCGCAGCCTGATCCGACCACCCTGAGCCAGGATATAGCCACCTAAAGTCCGGCGGAACGGCAGCCACACTAAGGTCAGTGATATTAATGGTCGTCCCACCTCCCACAGCCACCGAGTGAAACGAGAGGTCACCAGACACTCGACGGCCGACCAACAAATCTATAAATAAACTGACCTAGTTCCGAGAACGGCGAGCGATCGCGCGCTCTCAGCGGTTTTGGGTGACTAAAGCGGTGCGCTCCACGGTTAAGGCAAACGCTGCGAGGTAGGGCTCACCAGTAAACCAATAACAAGTGAGTTTCATGCGGAAGCACCTGTGACCGCGTTCCGACGTGCACTGGGCGAGCACAGAGGCAGGCCAAGCCAGGCTTGTTTTTAAGGCTATCCCACGCCAGCAGAAGTCTCCGGAGCCATATCACACAGGCACCCGCCACTCAAGAACAAGCCGCGAGGACCCGCACAAACACAAATCCGGGCCCCCTCAAATCGTCGCCGGTTCCCCCCTCCAATCGTCACCACCCCCTCCCCCCACTTAACACCACCACCCAGAGCCCTCAACAGCAACGGGCTCGAAGGCGCAGGTACTCCACATTCACCCGCAGTCCATCAGCGAGGCCACATTAACCCCTTAAATACACACGCCCCATTCCCCTAGTTTATAAGTAGCAATAAGTTAGTCTTAGACATAACCAACTCCCTATCATAGCCGCAAAACATCTCGTTTACAAAAATCCACCGTAAACGAACTGTTAAGACTTGCAACAGCCGCGCTCACAGCACAACGCCTGCGAAATCAGAAAGAGCAACAATTCGCAAGCGAATCCAAAGTAACGCACAAGTAGGGACTTGGTTATATAGGTTAAGATAGTCAATCTCACCAGCAACTCCAGAACCGCCACAATCAGTCTTCGCGACAGTCGCCAACGTCGCACAGAAAACCTTCTGAAAACACGCCTGCAGAAGACCGCAGAGCAAAATCACAAATCGTGTCTCAGAGACCGAAGCGGATCGTCACCGATATACGGGATCTTGGGGGAGAGATTGGCTATTAGTCAATAAGTTAGCTAATAAGTAAAAAGAAAGAGCTGAAAATAATGTCAAGCCAAGGAAAATCGGCCGCGGAAACGTCCGTTAAGGGAACTCGATCGCTAAGAGAAAAGGTGTTAACAAAAGCAGCAGTTGCTAGGTCCGTTAAATCGGAGAGGTCGGCGAAGCCGTCAATGCAAACGCGACGGCCGGCAGAGTCCGGAGCTGCACCGGAGGTGCCTAAAAGGAAGAGCAAAGCGAAAAGCCCCGAAGTCGTCGAGATCACATCGGATCCAACTGAGATCTCCGCGGTGACCCGCGAGGCCGAGACAATAGCTACGGCCTCGCGGGCCACCGAGAGGGAGGACGGCACACCCGGAACACCAGCAGCACCGCCCGCGGAACCGGAGCTCGCGGGCATCACCGGATTTGCCATCGACCGGATATCAAACTGGGAGCAATGCGGCGTATCGCCCCCTAAGCAAATCCCAACGGATGATGAGAGCTCGATGGCATCATCGGTGGCGTCGTCGGCGGGCGGTCGATCGCGGCCTAGCATACTCTACTCTACGCCGAGGAGAGGCACAGGCGTCGAGATGGACTGCGCAACCAGGGAGGCCAACCAGATGCTCCAAAAGGGCAAGGACGCGCTCGAGGCCTCAGGCAACATGAAGAAGGAGTACAAGATGATCGCCCACGACTGCCTGCAGGCCTTGTACGAGATCTGCCTCTCTCTGTCGGACTCAAGGGCCAGGCATAAGTTCAACCTGGAGAAGGAACGCTCCCGCCACGCACAAGAGCTAGTGCGGGTTGAGAGGGCGCATGCAAAAGAAACATCACTCATGCGCCAAAACCTCACAGCGGAACTTCTCCAGGCAAATAGGAACATAGCCGAAACGCTAAAGGAGGCGAAGTCCGTAAGAGATTGGCTGGGCCACGAAACGGCGGCCTCTTTCCGGGAGGTGGGGGAGGCCAGGAAGGCAATAGAGGCCCTGGGAGCAAAGCTCGACAGCGGCATAACACCAGTCGGCGGAGATAGCCCGACAGAGAGCCCGAAACTCGGCAGCATAGAGGCGGGCCTTTCGAAAGTCAACTCAAACATCGCGAGCCTCTCCAACCAGCTGGACGCCCTGAGGAGAATAACAGAGGCCGCCCAACAACAGCGAGATCTGGCCTCGTCCAGCGAGAAAGTGCCCGAAGCCAACTGGCACAACGATACTCCTGCAATCGCGAGGATACTCGAAGAGATGACCTCCGTCAAGGAGGTCACCTTGAAAATCCTTGCGAAGCCCCCTTGTTCCCCTCCCCTCCCCCCGCCGCCTCAACAAGACCTGGCAAAACAACTGGAGCCAATCTCCGAACGCTTGCAAATTGTGTCATCTGACATTCGCGATTTGCGTAACGCGAAGCCGCAGGCAGCCGCGCCTCCCGCTCCAAACCTAGAGGCGGAATTTGCCATGGCGGAGGTGAAGGAAAAACTTGAAACGATTGAGAGAGGCATCCTAAAGACAGCTGAGAAACCGACACAAGGGCCGAAAACCTTCGCTCAGGCACTGGCAAGGCCGGCGCCGCCCAAGCAACCTAACCATACGCTGATTATAGCGTCTAAAAACCCCGACCACACGGGGCAAAACGTCATAGACAGTGTTACGAAGGCCCTAGAACTGAAAAAGACTGGGGCCAAAGTCAACAGGGTTAGGAAGGCCCGGAACAGGAAAATAGTCGTCAGCTGCGCCAGCAAGGACGACTTGAAGCTTGTCCGGGACAAAGTCCAAGCGAGCGGCGGCCTGACGGTGCAAGAGCCAAAGCCAGCCAATCCTCTGGCGTGTATCCGGGGCGTGTTGTCCGTCAACACCGATGACGAGATCGTCGAGCTTCTAAAGGCGCAGAACCAACACCTTCTGCAAAACATTGGTGCTGACGAGCAAACGATCCGGATGCGCTATAGGAAACGCGCAAGAAACCCGCACGAATGCCACCCCGTGCTCGAACTATCGCCGGGCGTGTGGAGGCGCTTCTTGGAGGCTGAGAAGGTGCACATCGGGATGCAGAGGTGTCGCATCGAGGACCAGTCCCCCCTGGTGCAGTGCATGAAGTGCTTGGCCTACGGACACAGCAAATCAGTGTGTAAGGCCGAGCTCGACACATGCAGTTACTGCGCGGAAACGCACACTGGGCGGGACTGCCCCTTGAAAAACGACGGCAAACCCCCGATATGTGTCAACTGCAGGCTGGCGAAAAAAGATGGGAACGACTTGTCACACGTCGCCTTCAGCGACGAGTGCCAAGAGAGGCAAAAATGGGACAACATAGCCAGATCGAGAGTGTCATACTGCTAAAGGCGCCACCGACATAAACGAGACCACCAAAACCAACGACACCCAAGTAGACGGATCAATGGGTAAACTGCTCTTCATCCAGGCAAACCTTCAGCGCTCCAAGCTGGCAACGGCTGAGTTAATGGCACTGGCACAGGAAAAGGGAGTCTCCATTGCACTTGTCCAGGAGCCCTACGTGGGCAGTGCAGGTGTGATGAAGCAAAGCCCTGGTACACGCGTCATCCAGTGCACATTAAACCGCGAGAGGCCGGTAAGGGCGGCAATTGTCGTGTTCGGGGACAGCCTGGAGGTCATCCATGACCCCCAGCTTGTGACCGAGGATGTCGCAGCCGTCCTTATAAAGGCAGACCAGCTAAAGCTTGGAGTTGTTTCTGTCTACTATGGGAACCACAAGGGCACAGAAAACATTGAACCGTACCTGTCAAAAACAAAAACGGTATGTGACAGGCTCGGAACAAATAAAATCCTGGTGGGCGGGGATATCAACGCATGGAGCATTTGGTGGGGAAGCGACTCCGAGGACCACCGCGGAGCGGCTTGCAACGCCTTCTTCAACGAGATGGATTTCCAGATCCTAAACACGGGTCAAACACCAACCTACGAGGACTACAGGGGAGGCAGGGAGTACAAAAGCATCGTTGATGTAACCGTATGCAGCCTCCCCTTGCTGGGCAAAATCTCGGAGTGGAGAGTGAACAGAAGTCTGACCACATCCGACCATAATGCTATCACGTTTTGTCTGCGACTGGAAAAGGCCTTGGAACCCTTAAGGCCAATCACAACTCGCAGATACAACACCAAAAAAGCAAAGTGGTCTGACTTCAAAGCACGCTTCGCTACCAGACTAACCGAAAACAGCATAACACCTTACACAATCTCGGACGTCCTGACCCCGGAGGATCTGGAAAAACAAATAACATCCTACACAGACGCCATCCACGACGCGTGCGAGGAATCAATTCCGAAACTTGGTGCACGAAAACGCGCCAAGCACATCAAAGGCCGCGGACAGACAGGCGGCCGCCGTGTACAGCTTCTTTAAACCGCCACCAGGACACGCCACGCAGCCACACACCAACCGCACGAGAGCCGACAAGGGGCAGGTCAGCCCGCCAAGTCTCGTCACGGTGAGGGGGCCGCAAGACCACCTGACGAACGCGTTCCTCGAGTTTCAAGCTATGATAAAAGCAAACAAGATGGTACATCTAGCTACTTGCAGTAAGATACTGCAGTCCTTCCAGCTCGGAAATGAGCAGCTGTTGAAGGTGAGACTCGAGGAGGCCGAGGCTGCCATCTATGACAACGACACGAGTCAGATCCTTAGAGGAACAATGTCGGGTCAATACATGGCAGCATACAGCGAGTCGGAGGGTTTCGTGCCCCTGAATGAGGTGGAGACAGGACGGACTGGCAAGCTCAATTTCCGGAATGCCGGAAAAGACTCGGTGCTGGTTGTGGCCCGTTGCACAAAGATCATGCTGGAGGACAAGATGTTGGACAAGGCCAAAGAAATCGACATAACCAACGTGCGGGTGATGCCAAGATTCCAGTGGATAAACGGGGTCCCGGGATGCGGAAAGACGACGTGGTTGGTGCGCATCTTCGGTGAGGGGGACATGGCGATAACCACGACAGCCGAAGCGGTCAAAGACCTGAGGGAAAAGCTTTCGCTTCAATTAGGAGTGGAAGCCGACTCTAAGGTCCGAACTATGGCCTCAGTATTGGCAAACGGGTTCAAAGAGCCGGCAAAGATCAACCGCCTACTGGTTGACGAGGCTCTCATGAACCATTTTGGGGCTATAGTAATGGCCGCTCGACTGTCGGAGGCGAGCGAAGTCGTTCTCATCGGAGATGTCAACCAGCTACCATACATCGACCGGCAAAACCTCTTTGAGCTGCGCTACAGTCGCCCGAACCTGGTGGCAACCATCGGCCAGGAGCTGCTCTGCACGCACCGCAACCCGATGGATGTAGCGTACGCCCTCAGAGAAGTTTACCCAGGAATGTACTCGTCAAGCAGACGGATACATTCCATCGAGCTGAAAAAGTTCACAGGCGCGCAAATACCCAAAGGCCGACCGAAAACCCTCTTCCTCACGCACACGCAGGAAGAAAAAAAATCCCTCACCAACCAGGGATACGGCGTAGGCTATGGGTCACGCGTCCTAACCATCCACGAAGCTCAGGGTCTAACTTGGGAGTCGGTGATAATCGTCCGAACGCAAACCGCATCGCTTAAACTCTTCGACAGCGTCCCGCACGCGGTAGTAGCAGTGTCGCGGCACACCGTCAGCTGCGTATACTACTCCGATGCAGGCATGGACGCTATCAGCAGTTTCGCAAAGCAAGCGATGGACGCCACCTCAAAGAAAATAACGGACTATATCCTAAAAATGGCAATCAAATCCCGCGACATGAACATCATACAGGAACTGACGGCAAAGACGACCAGCGAATCCGCGGCCGACCGACCGGCGTGAGCCAAGTAGGCAGATGGAGTTAATGTAAACGTATAACAGGCACCACCGTGTAAATAAAATCTGTAAATAAAATCTGAGGGAAAAATAAAAACATAAGAACATAAAAAAAATTATTGTACATTAAAAAAAAAAAAAAAAAAAAAAATATATATATATATCTGCATGAAAAAAAAACATTATTAAAAAAAAAAAAAAAAAAAAAAAAAAAAAAAAAAAAAAAAAAAAAAAAAAAAAAAAAAAAAATTAATTAGTATAAGTTAACTGTAAATAGAGTGTGTATGTACCCTACCATCTTGGGTTAATGTAGAATAAGAATGTGGAGTAAAGGAGAATACAAGGGAAAAAGGAATAAAATTTTAAGGAAAACAAATGGCACGGACCCCGCGTCTGTGAAAAGTTGAAGTATTTAAAAAAAAAAAAAAAAAAAAAAAAAAAAAACCTAACCTAACCTATCCGCAGTCACCGTCACGCATGCCTCCTCGAACGACACCGACGCCGACGCCGTTCCGGACGCCGGGCCCTCATCAGCGACCCCGGCCACAGACACTCAAAACGCACCCATAAATAACATCTTGGAGAGCGGGGAGTGCGGAGAGCCGGGAATAAAAGTGAGAGGAGTGGCCCTCTTCATGGACGGCGATGGCGAGACCCGGGGAATAAGCTTTTGCCGAATAACACAGAAATACGTCGTGATCTCGCCCGGCCTGGCCTCCATCCTGAATGGAAGCACTGATAAGAGAAAAATAAAACGCAGAATATTTGACGCGTTACCTGAGACACAAGCAGAAGGTCACCCTTGCCGACTGGTGCAATTACGGAACAAAACGGTTGCATTATTCGGCTGGGGCGCAGTGTCACCCTTCACTCAGGTTTGCTCAGTGCTTTCAAGAATGGGGGAGGCGGGGCGGGGCGAGCCCACAGGCGCCAAAAGAATC
>CAMZJW010000052.1:120000-132500 GCA_947310995.1 Yponomeuta cagnagella | reverse complement strand
ACCTAACCTAACCTAACCTAACCTAACCTAACCTAACCTAACCTAACCTAACCTAACCTAACCTAACCTAACCTAACCTAACCTAACCTAACCTAACCTAACCTAACCTAACCTAACCTAACCTAACCTAACCTAACCTAACCTAACCTAACCTAACCTAACCTAACCTAACCTAACCTAACCTAACCTAACCTAACCTAACCTAACCTAACCTAACCTAACCTAACCTAACCTAACCTAACCTAACCTAACCTAACCTAACCTAACCTAACCTAACCTAACCTAACCTAACCTAACCTAACCTAACCTAACCTAACCTAACCTAACCTAACCTAACCTAACCTAACCTAACCTAACCTAACCTAACCTAACCTAACCTAACCTAACCTAACCTAACCTAACCTAACCTAACCTAACCTAACCTAACCTAACCTAACCTAACCTAACCTAACCTAACCTAACCTAACCTAACCTAACCTAACCTAACCTAACCTAACCTAACCTAACCTAACCTAACCTAACCTAACCTAACCTAACCTAACCTAACCTAACCTAACCTAACCTAACCTAACCTAACCTAACCTAACCTAACCTAACCTAACCTAACCTAACCTAACCTAACCTAACCTAACCTAACCTAACCTAACCTAACCTAACCTAACCTAACCTAACCTAACCTAACCTAACCTAACCTAACCTAACCTAACCTAACCTAACCTAACCTAACCTAACCTAACCTAACCTAACCTAACCTAACCTAACCTAACCTAACCTAACCTAACCTAACCTAACCTAACCTAACCTAACCTAACCTAACCTAACCTAACCTAACCTAACCTAACCTAACCTAACCTAACCTAACCTAACCTAACCTAACCTAACCTAACCTAACCTAACCTAACCTAACCTAACCTAACCTAACCTAACCTAACCTAACCTAACCTAACCTAACCTAACCTAACCTAACCTAACCTAACCTAACCTAACCTAACCTAACCTAACCTAACCTAACCTAACCTAACCTAACCTAACCTAACCTAACCTAACCTAACCTAACCTAACCTAACCTAACCTAACCTAACCTAACCTAACCTAACCTAACCTAACCTAACCTAACCTAACCTAACCTAACCTAACCTAACCTAACCTAACCTAACCTAACCTAACCTAACCTAACCTAACCTAACCTAACCTAACCTAACCTAACCTAACCTAACCTAACCTAACCTAACCTAACCTAACCTAACCTAACCTAACCTAACCTAACCTAACCTAACCTAACCTAACCTAACCTAACCTAACCTAACCTAACCTAACCTAACCTAACCTAACCTAACCTAACCTAACCTAACCTAACCTAACCTAACCTAACCTAACCTAACCTAACCTAACCTAACCTAACCTAACCTAACCTAACCTAACCTAACCTAACCTAACCTAACCTAACCTAACCTAACCTAACCTAACCTAACCTAACCTAACCTAACCTAACCTAACCTAACCTAACCTAACCTAACCTAACCTAACCTAACCTAACCTAACCTAACCTAACCTAACCTAACCTAACCTAACCTAACCTAACCTAACCTAACCTAACCTAACCTAACCTAACCTAACCTAACCTAACCTAACCTAACCTAACCTAACCTAACCTAACCTAACCTAACCTAACCTAACCTAACCTAACCTAACCTAACCTAACCTAACCTAACCTAACCTAACCTAACCTAACCTAACCTAACCTAACCTAACCTAACCTAACCTAACCTAACCTAACCTAACCTAACCTAACCTAACCTAACCTAACCTAACCTAACCTAACCTAACCTAACCTAACCTAACCTAACCTAACCTAACCTAACCTAACCTAACCTAACCTAACCTAACCTAACCTAACCTAACCTAACCTAACCTAACCTAACCTAACCTAACCTAACCTAACCTAACCTAACCTAACCTAACCTAACCTAACCTAACCTAACCTAACCTAACCTAACCTAACCTAACCTAACCTAACCTAACCTAACCTAACCTAACCTAACCTAACCTAACCTAACCTAACCTAACCTAACCTAACCTAACCTAACCTAACCTAACCTAACCTAACCTAACCTAACCTAACCTAACCTAACCTAACCTAACCTAACCTAACCTAACCTAACCTAACCTAACCTAACCTAACCTAACCTAACCTAACCTAACCTAACCTAACCTAACCTAACCTAACCTAACCTAACCTAACCTAACCTAACCTAACCTAACCTAACCTAACCTAACCTAACCTAACCTAACCTAACCTAACCTAACCTAACCTAACCTAACCTAACCTAACCTAACCTAACCTAACCTAACCTAACCTAACCTAACCTAACCTAACCTAACCTAACCTAACCTAACCTAACCTAACCTAACCTAACCTAACCTAACCTAACCTAACCTAACCTAACCTAACCTAACCTAACCTAACCTAACCTAACCTAACCTAACCTAACCTAACCTAACCTAACCTAACCTAACCTAACCTAACCTAACCTAACCTAACCTAACCTAACCTAACCTAACCTAACCTAACCTAACCTAACCTAACCTAACCTAACCTAACCTAACCTAACCTAACCTAACCTAACCTAACCTAACCTAACCTAACCTAACCTAACCTAACCTAACCTAACCTAACCTAACCTAACCTAACCTAACCTAACCTAACCTAACCTAACCTAACCTAACCTAACCTAACCTAACCTAACCTAACCTAACCTAACCTAACCTAACCTAACCTAACCTAACCTAACCTAACCTAACCTAACCTAACCTAACCTAACCTAACCTAACCTAACCTAACCTAACCTAACCTAACCTAACCTAACCTAACCTAACCTAACCTAACCCAGTACAAAGTCAACAGACGCAGAAAACCAAATCGCTCCGCGGAAAAAAAATCACAAGTCCCGCAAAAAAGGAGCTGCGCGCCTAAAAGTGTTAAAAAAGTGAACATCCAAGTGCAAGGAACAAGTGACATTGGAGGTGGTTCCCTATCCCATCGGGTTCCCGGATCGCAGTGCAGTGAAACCGACCACCAGTTTTTCGCGCAGTGAACCGGTGAACGCGACGACCGCGAGTACCTAGTGTCGTCAAAGCGAGCCCCCATAACACGGAAGAGGAAACCCCATCCCGATCGGAGCACCCAGTCACCCCCCACAGCCAAAAAATCACCCCGTCCCAGTTTTCGGGGTGACCCGTTTGGAGCGCGCCGTCGAAATCAACACCACCACACGCAACGGACACCAACGAACCCAACGCCGAAAACCGCAGCCCAATCGGACCACCCTGAGCCAGGATACAGCCACCCAAAGTCCTGAGAAACGGCTGCCAAACAAAGGTCAGTGCTATTAACGGTCTACCCGATTTCCATAGTCATTGAGCGAAACGAGAGGTCACCAGACGCTCGACGGTCGACCGCAGCAGCTATAAATAGACTGACCTAGTTTCGAGAACGGCGAGCGAACGCGCGCGCTCAGCGGTTTCAGGTGCCTAAAGCGGTGCGCTCCACGATAAAGGCGAACGCTACGAAGCAGGGCTCACCAGAACTCCAACATCTGGTGCACTTCATACGGAAGCAAGTGTGACCTAGTGCGGACGTGCGCCGAGCAAACTAAGAGGCAGGCCAAGCCAGGCTTGTTTTGAAGTTATCTCACGTCCGAAGAGTCTCCGGAAACACAGCAGGCACGCTCCATCCAAAGTCCAAAACCTGAGGATCCGCATCAACACAAATCCGGGCCCCCTCCGTTCGACACCGTCCCCCTTCCCCTCACTTAACACTACCACCCAGGGCCTTTAACAGCAAAAGGCTCGAAGGCGCTTGTACTCCACTACAGCAACGCAGTCCACCAGCGAGCAGCTTACGTAACATCCAACACACGTATTAAATTAGTCTTAGTTTAAGTTAATATAAGTTAGTTAAGGATAGCTAAGTAGGTAGGTATACCGTAGAAAAAGTCAATTTTACGCCGTCTCTTGTTCCCCCCAAGTAGTAGAAATAGCCAACACAGCCCTAGCCCCCGTTCCCTCAGGATATCTCCCCACAGCCCGTTAGACGAGAAATCTGTCAATTGCGAAACGCCAGAACTGCAGTTCAGGTGAACCCCGCCGACTTAGTCGATCGCGCCAATAAGTCCTCCATTAAGTCCTATAAGAGTCCACACATTTCCACCATAACCAGCTGAGCCCAAGGCCACCATAAACAGGTCAACGTATCTTGCGGTCGGTGAAAACTCTGTAGCCACCAAACGCGGGTGGAGGTCACCAGTAACTCCACGCCCGATCGCAAGACAATAAAATCAGTTTGACCTAGTTATCGCTCGCTGGCCGTGCGCACGTGTGTCCCTGGAGTCGGTCGCGGTGAACTCGCATTCCAACGCGAACACTGCAAAGCGGGGTTCACCAGAACGGTAGGAAGCGGGCAAAAGACATCAACGCGTAGCCCGGGCTTTCAACAAACAACTTAGAATAATAATTTGCTGTATGAATTAGCATTAATAAACAAGTTAGGTAAATAAGATATAACAACAAAAAAAAAAAAAAAAAAAAAAAAAAATGTCTAGCTCAAGTGCTGAGAGCTCACACAAGTCTGCCTCGGAAACCGCCCCAAGACCAACGCGCTCACTGCGGGAAAAGGTCCTAACCAAGGCCGCAGTGGCAAGATCGTCCACCTCAGAAAAGCTGAGGCAGCCGCCCGCGCAAACGAAGATGCCGGAAGCGCCAAAACCGCCGCGGAGGAGGAAGCAAGCTGGCAAAGGCCAAACTCCGCCGCAGCCCGAAACCTCCCCCTCGGAGAGCTGCGCGGCCGAAGCTAACGCTCCGGCCTCGCGGATCGCCGCGGGGGAGAGTGGGGTGCCAGCCAGCGAAGGCTCTGCCCAAACACCGCTGACACCAGAACCTGCGTCAGCCGACGTCGCAATCGATAAGGTGATCGACTGGGAGCAATGCGGGATTTCTCCTCCTCGTCCCGTAGTATCGGACGAAGAAATCTCGGTCGCCTCATCGATTGAGTCATCGGCTACAACAGCGGCGGCCAACAAACGCGTCAGCATCCTCTACTCGACGCCGAGGAGAGGAACCGGGGTGCTAATGGACACGGCGACAAGGGTGGCGAACGACCTGCTGCAAAAAGGGAAGGACGCACTGGAAGCTGCGGGCAATATGAAGCGGGAGTGCAAAGCTACCGCTCTCGACTGCCTGCAGGGCCTGTACGAGACAGTGCTGTCCCTGTCAGACTCTAGGGCTAGACACAAATACAACCTCGAGAAAGAGAACTCCAGCCACGCCAAGGAACTCGTATATGTTCAAAGAAGTCATATAAAGGAGTTAGCCGAAATGCGTCAAAGCCTGACAAAAGAAATGTGCCAAGCTCGAAAGGACATCTCGGAGACCTTGGTCGAGGCAAAGGCCATAAGAAACTGGCTTGGGCACGAGATGGACGAGCCATTCCGCCAAATCGACGAAATACAAAAAGAAGTGACGTCGCTGGGAAAAAAGATCCACCAGGAGGGAGACAAGAAAACTGATGACATAAAACCCGCCTCAGGGGAGCCAAAATGGCACACCATCGAGGCGAGTGTCACGAAACTCGGCAATAACATCGGCTGCGTGTCTAATCAACTCGACACCCTCCGGCGAACGGTGGAAAGTCTCGCAGCGGCACCGGCTACTCCCAAAACACCGCCCTCACAACCCGAAACTCCCGAACTGCAAAGCACCATCACCAAATTCACGTCAGAGATAGAGACGCTGAAGGAATCCGTGCAACACCTTCTGAACAGACCCGCAAACTCTCCCGCCCCACCTGAGCCCACCCTGGACTTGGCTGCACACCTTGAGCCACTGACGGAGCGGCTCCAAATGGTCTCTTCAGACCTCCGCGAACTGCGAGACAAAAAACCCGAGGTCCCCGCGCCCCCAGCGCCAAACCTAGAGGCAGAACTCGCGATGGCGGAGGTCAAGCAAACTTTGGCCACGATAAAGAAAGGAGTTTCCGAGCTTCATACGTCAGAAAAGCCGCCGTTGGGACCAATGACGTTTGCCCAGGCGGCGGCGAAACCACAACCGCCAAAACATCCGAACCACACGTTAATCGTGTCATCGAAGGACCCAAAACATACGGGCCAAAACGTGATAGACAAAATTACGGCAGCCCTGGACTTAAAAAACACCGGGGCTAAGGTCGACAAGGTTCGGAAAGCTCGGAACCAAAAGGTGGTCCTAAGTTGCGCGAGCAAGGAGGACTTGCAAATCGTCAGAGAAAAAGTCCAGGGAAACGGAAGCCTGAAAATTTCCGAGGCAAAGCCGGCAAACCCCTTAGCCTGCATCAAAGGAGTGCTCTCCAACAACACCGACGAGGAGATTGTAGATCTCCTAAAAGCGCAGAACCGACATCTTCTGCGCGACGTCGGTGTCGAGGAACCAACCATAAAGATGCGGTATAGGAAACGCGCGCGGAACCCACACGAGTGCCACCCGGTCGTAGAGCTCTCTCCAGAAGTCTGGAAGCGATTTATTGAGGCGGAAAAAGTACACATCGGAATCCAGCGATGCCGAGTCGAGGATCAGTCTCCACTGGTGCAGTGCACAAAATGCTTGGCGTACGGCCACTCCAAGTCCATGTGCAAGGCCGAGCATGCAGCTTGCTGCTTTTGCAGCGACGCACACGGGAGTGGGAACTGCCCCTCGAGAGCGGCTGGCAAACCTCCGGTGTGCACAAACTGCACAAAAGCTCAAAGAGAGGACAGCGACCGGGCGCACACCGCTTTCAGTGACGTGTGTCAAGAACGCCAAAAATGGGACCACATAGCGAGGTCTCGTGTTTCCTATTGCTAAGGGCGACCAGGCAGAAAACGGGTCGGTCAACTCGCAGAGCCCAGGAACATCAGACGGATCAAAAAGGAAGCTCAAGATCATCCAGGCAAACCTGCAGCGCTCCAAGCTCGCAACAGCTGAACTCTTCCAGGCGGCCCAGGAAAAGGGAGTTTCAATAGCGCTAGTTCAGGAGCCCTACGTTGGAAGAACTGGCACTATGAAACAAAGCCCCGGCACGCAAGTCATTCAGTGCACCCTGGATCGCCAAAAGCCAGTGAAAGCGGCAATCGTCGTGTTCGGGGGCAGCCTGGAGGTCATCCACGACCCCCAACTGGTAACCGAAAACGTCGCCGCCGTTCTCATAAAAGCTGGCCAGCTAAAGCTTGGAGTGATATCCGTCTACTACGAGGGCGACCAAGACATAGACCCGTACATCTCGGAAACAAAAAGGCTCTCCGGAAAGTTGGGCACGGAAAACATCATAGTGGCGGGAGACGTAAACGCCTGGAGCCACTGGTGGGGAAGCAACTCGGAGGACCACCGCGGGGCGGCGTACAACACCTTCCTAAACGAGATGGACTTCCAAATCCTCAACACAGGTCAAGTTCCCACTTTTGAGACCTACAGGGGAGACAGGCTCTGCACAAGCATAGTAGATGTAACTGCTTGCAGCCTGTCCTTGCTGGGCAAAATCGAGGAGTGGAGTGTGAATAGAAGTCTCACAACATCAGACCACAACGCAATTACCTTCAGTCTGAGACTAGAGAAGGGCCTGGAACCCCTAAGGCCAATCTCTACACGCATCTACAACACCAAGAAGGCAAAATGGTCCGACTTCAATACACACTTCACCTCTGGATTAGCCGAAAACAGCATCACCGTGACCAGGGTGTCGGAAGTGCGAGACCTGGAGGGTCTGGAAGAAATACTAACATCCTACACAGAAACCATCCGTAAAGCTTGCGAAAAAGCAATACCCAAGCTAGGCGCATGGAAAGGTGACGCGGGACCCCCGTGGTGGTCGCCTGCCCTGGACAACTTAAAAAAGGACGTTCTGAGGAAAAAACGAAGAATTCGTAACGCAGCCCCATGCCGCAGGCAACAAACCGTGGACGAATACCTGCTGGTAAAAGAGGAGTACGTACGGAGAGCCACAGAAGCCGCCACACAAAGTTGGAAGGAGTTTTGCTCGACCCAGGACCGTGAGAGCATGTGGGACGGTATCTACAGAGTCATAAGGAAGACCGCCAGGAGATCAGACGACATGCTTCTGAGAAGCGCGGCCGGGGAAACGCTGAGCCCGGAACAGTCTGCGGAACTCCTGGCGAGAACGTTTTATCCCGATGACTCTGTGGAAACCGACACCGAATACCACACCATGCTCAGAGGACAAACAGTCGAGTGCAACCCGGCGAAAATACAAGGACTGTCGGCAGACGATCCCCCCTTCACACCCGCGGAGCTGGACATGGTCCTCAGGGGCGCGAACCCGAAAAAAGCTCCCGGGCCGGATGGACTGACTGCCGACATATGCACAGCCGCCATCCGCTGCAATGCAGAAGTGTTCCTGGCACTGGCAAATAAATGCCTATCGCTGTCGCACTTCCCAAGGCAGTGGAAAATCGCTCACGTGTGCATCCTGCGTAAGCCGGGTAAGGAGGACTACACGCACCCCAAGTCCTACAGGCCAATTGGCCTTCTATCGGTCCTTGGTAAAATCGTCGAGAAACTTCTCGTGTGCCGACTTCAGTGGCACTTCCTCCCGACTCTGAACGCGACCCAGTACGGTTTCATGCCACAACGCGGAACCGAGGACGCCCTCTATGACCTATTAGCCCACATACGGACAGAAGTGAAATCTAAAAAGGTTGTGCTTCTGGTATCGCTGGACATAGAGGGAGCCTTCGACAACGCATGGTGGCCCGCGCTAAAACAACGAATGATCACGAAGAACTGTCCAAAGAACCTCTACGCCTTGGTGGTATCATACTTAAGGGACCGCAAGATCAGGGTCAACTACGCCAGAGCGTCTAGTGAAAAGGAAACCACAAAAGGTTGTGTCCAGGGTAGCATTGCGGGACCGACATTCTGGAACCTAATCCTAGACCCACTCCTACAAAAAATGGCTAGTAAAGGGGTACACTGCCAAGCTTTCGCAGACGATGTGGTCCTGGTTTTCTCCGCTCACTCAGTCAGTACCCTTCAGCAAGCAGCCGACAAGACTCTTAAGGCCGTAGCGGAATGGGGTGTTGAAAACAAGTTGAAATTCGCCGCGCACAAGACAAACGCGATGGTGATCACAAAGAAACTTAAATACGACACCCCCATCATCCACATGTCAGGCAGCAGGATAGAGCTTGTCAAGGAGATCAAGCTGCTGGGTCTTATAATCGACTGCAAGCTCACTTTTAACGCGCACGTAACCGCCATTTGCAAAAAAGCCGCGGACATCTATAAACAGCTTGCGTGCGCGGCAAAGGTGACCTGGGGACTGAACGGAGAAATCATAAGGACTATATACGTGTCGGTGATAGAGCCAATTGTGCTGTATGCTGCAGGCGCATGGCATTCAGCTGCAGAGAAACTGATGGTAAGGAATCAGTTGGACTCGCTGCAGAGAGGCTTCGCGCAGAAGATCACCAAAGCATACCGCACGGTGTCTCTGACATCGGCATTAGTCTTGTCAGGCCAACTACCCCTAGACCTCAGGATCCTTGAAGCGGGAAAAATGTACGAAATAAAAAAGGGACACTCCGAGGACTTTATACCACCAGGCAGAGAGGTAGAACGCAGGGTAGGACCGACGCAAAATCCCCACCCGGCTCTACTCACAACAACCGAGTATGAGCGCCTCGACGACATGGACCCCGAAACCCTGAACAACCTAAATGTGGTAGGTGCACAAGTGTACACCGACGGCAGCAAAATAGAAGGGAAAGTCGGTGCTGCCCTTACAATGTGGGTTAACGGCAGGGAATCCAAGTACTCCACCTTTCGTCTAGAGCCTCACAACACTGTCTTCCAATCGGAAATGTATGCTCTCTACAGAGCCGTAAAAATGGTTAGAGACTCCAAGATGGGCACGGTTAACATCCTCAGCGACTCGAGATCTTCGCTGGACTTACTCAGGTGCCCATCGGTAACTCACCCTCTGGCTCTCGAGATAAAGAGATACATCCGAGAAATCCGGGAACAAGACAGAACAGTGAGGCTCTTCTGGCTGAGAGCCCACGTGGGAACGCCGGGGAACGAAAGAGCGGATGAACTGGCCAAAAAAGCTGCACTCACCAAGAAGACAGCTCCAGACTATGACAAGGTTCCCATATCCTTCGTCAGGAAACAGATACGAGAGGAAACAGTGAAAAAGTGGCAGATGCGCTACGAATCTTCCAGCACGGGCTCGGTCACAAAGGTATTTCTACCCACCGTCCAAATGGCAAGACGAGCACTGAAGGACATGGAACTAACACCCATGCATGTCCAGATCCTGACCGGCCACGGAGGATTCGCGGCGTATCTCCACCGCTTCCACGTCAAAGACAGTCCCTCTTGTATCTGCGATCCCGAACGCGACGAAACGATATGGCACGTGCTTCTGGAGTGTCCAAGATTTGGCCGGGAAAGGATGGAGCTGGAACTACAAATCCAGACCAAACTGGACCAGTCCACTCTGCCCACCATCATGGAGGACCCGGCCATCAGAACACCTTTCTTGGAGTTTGCGAGCAAAGCCGCCAGAATAGCCGCAAAGAGAAACAGCACATCTGCTGCCGCCGGTGACACAATCCCCCCCACCACAAGTGCCCCCACCGTCATCACAAACACCTCCACTACCGGAAATACAACCTTTAGCATAAGAACAACAACCGTTACAAACCAGGCCACGGACATCACGCAGAGTCGCGCTCGAAATCTCTTGGAGTGCGGAGAGCGCGGCGTGCCGAAAATAAGGGTAAGAAGCGTGGCTCTCTTCATGGACAACGACACCGAAACACTCGGTATAAGCTTTTGTCGTCTTGGCAGAAAGAGTGTTGCAATACCACCCGGCCTGGCTACCCTGCTGAAAGGGAGCACGTCCAAGACCAGCATGAAACTCCAAGTTTTCAACGCGCTACCCCAGTCGCAAGTAGCCGACCACCGGTTCCGCCTAGTGCAACACAAAAACAAAACAATAGCACTATTCGACTGGGGAGAGGAAACACCATTCGCGCAGGCATGCTCCGTGCTAACGAAACTTGGACGCAACACATGCTACGGCTCCCGAAAAATAAGCGTAGACGCAATGGTGCTTCAAATCGAAAAAGGAGAAGTCGCAGACCTTATGGGTTGTCTGAAAGCCTCAGAAAATCACGAGGTGGTAGTGTACGAGGACAGAGGAGAAAACTTAAGTTTTCTCAAAGAGCCGAAACACGACCAAGCGACTACATCCGCCGACAGTTGGGGGAACCCCATTCCCAACCCAAGCACCCAAAGCGGATCGGACCGCTTACAGCAAAGGGTGGCCGCCGAAAATGCAGCAGCCAAGGAACGTGGAAGTCCAGAGGAGACAGCTGGGGCGAGGGGGTTGATAAAAGCATTTATGAACGCCCTCGGCTCAGCTACGCGAGCCACGCAACCAAGAACCTCCAAAGCCGCGGAGCGCCAAGAAGAGGCGGTGAAGGAGTTCTTGAAGGAAAACACAGACCCAAAGCCGCCGTATGAACACAGAACGAGAGCCGACAAGGGACAAGTCAGCCCGCCTAGTCTCAAACCAGCAGAGAAGCCCGTAGACCACGCAACGAACGCTTTCCTCGAGTTTCAGGCAGTAATAAGAGCTTCCAGAGAAGTCAATCTAGCCACATGCGATGAGATCTTGCAGACCTTCCAGCGGGGGAACGAAGGGCTGTTGAAGGTGAGACTCGAGGAGGCTGACGCAGCCATATACAATAACGACACCTCCCAGGTCATAAGGGGAACCATGTCAGGTCGGTATATGGCAGCATACAGTGCAACAAGTGGCTTCGTGGCTCTTGACGACGGGGAGACGCGGCGGACTGGCAAAGCAAAGTACGCTACACCACAAAACGATCCCATAGTGGTTACCGCCCGATGTACAAGGATAATGCTGGACGATAAGATCCTGAACATGGCCGACATAGTTACAGAAACGCTCGGTCCCAGAACAGCATCGGACACATGGTCGGCACCAAAGTTGCGATGGATCAACGGAGTTCCGGGATGTGGAAAAACGACATGGGTGGTGAGCAACTTCGATGGGGAGAACGACGTAGTAGTCACCAGCACAACCGAAGCCGCCAACGACCTGAAAGAAAGGCTAGGTCGTCGCATAGGGAACGCATCGAAAATCAAGGTGCGCACTATGGCCTCAATTCTAGCAAATGGTTCAAAAGAGCCCGGAGGTTGTAACCGTTTATTGGTTGACGAAGCTCTAATGAACCATTTTGGGGCCATAGTGATGGCGACTCAGTTGCTAGGTGCCAGCGAAATTGTCCTCATCGGAGATGTAAACCAGCTGCCGTTTATTGACCGACAGAACCTCTTCCAGCTGAGGTACAGCCGCCCGAACCTGCTAGCGAACATCAGCGAGCAGTGGTCATGCACACACCGGAACCCGATGGATGTAGCGTACGCCCTAAGAGAGGTTTACC